>CM021101.1:3353663-3426172 GCA_007115665.2 Sequoiadendron giganteum | reverse complement strand
GGGGGGAAGGGAGAGGGAGGGAGAGAGATAATTATGAGGGGGAAGGGAGAGGGGAGGAGGGGAAGAATGGGAGAGAGAGGGAGAGATAATTAGGAGGGGGAAGGGAGAGGGGAAGAGAGGAAGAAGGGGAGAGAGAGAGAGAGAGAGAGGAAGAGGCGAAGAAGAGAGAGAATTAGGAGGGAGGGAAAGAGAGAGAATTAGGAGGGGAAGGGAGAGGGGAAGAGGGAGAGAGGGAGAGAGGGGAGAGAATTAGGAGGGGAATGGAGAGGGAAGAAGAGAGAGAGAGAGAGAGAGAGAGAGAGGAATAAGGGTCAAAGAGAGGGAGGGAGGGGAAGAGGAGAAGAAGGTTCAGAGAGAGGGAGGAGGGGGAAGGGAGGGGAAGAGGGGAAGAAGGGGAGAGAGAGAGAGGGGGAAAGAGATAATATTTAAATATTTTATATATTAGTAATATTAATTAGTTATATAATATTTTATATACTATCTTAATATATATATATATATATATATATATATATAAATATTTATACATTAGATAAAATATATAAATAATATATAAATATTATACATAATAATATAATATATTATATATTATACATAATTTTGTAAGAGATTATCATAAATTATATATTATATATTATATTATAAACTATATTGTATATTCTCAACTAGATACATTAAAATAAGCTATAAACTATTTATTGCATTTTTCAAATTATATATTAAAAACTATATTACATTTATAAAATAAAAATTGTATATAAAATTTATATAAAATCATATATTAAAATTATATATAATTCAAATTGGATATCCGATATGTCTGACACAAACCCTACTACCTAGGGATTAGGCTTGGGTTTTCTTCAAAATTTGGCTAGGACATGCCAATCCTAAGAAGTCAACACAAAAAAAGTGTGTAACAACTTACCTTGGTTTTCTAGACTTCGCCCATGTGGCTGACGACTTTTTTTTTACCCTAAATTGATGAAACGAAAAGGGTTTTTAAAGGAGATTCTCAACTTTCCACCAATATAAATTAGGTTTTACTTTGAATTTAATAAATTATTATTATTCATTTTCTATTTGAATTACGACTAAAGTCTTGTTGATAGGTTGATTGAAAAACATCTATAACTTTCAAATGGTAGCACATTTTTTGAATCTGAAACCTGTGTCACATTCTATGCTGCACATACTATAGGATTAAAAAAAAAATCATAAAGTTTTGACCAAGTTAAGGTGGTCAGACATACAAGTTTTTATATTTTTTAAAAGTTGTAATAAAAAAAATCATAATTAATTATTTACTTGGAAAAATATTACAAAAAAATATGCATCACATTGGGACATGAGTCCTCTACTTATATCTAAAATCTTATAAAAAAAATTATCATTTTACTGTAGTTAGGGTGGTTAGACAAACACCTACTTCTTATTTTTTCCCTTAAATTTAAGTATTGAAATTTCAAATTTTTACCAAATAGATTTTTTTTTAAAATATACTTAGTAGTTTAGAAACTACATTCAATTTTCTATAGATTTTATTCTTACATATTTTTGAAATAATATAGATAACTTATTCAAATTTTTACGTCAAGTTGCCTAACTCTGATTTTTCTGAATTTTCATCACCACTTAAGGGCCTGTTTTTCGATGATGATCTTGCACATGCCGTTAAGAAAGGGGTTGCATTGATCAAGGAGGGCTTATTTTGGATATGTAATAGGGAGGCAAAGGCTCTCTTTTGGTTGCATTCTTGGGACGGTTTTCCTCCCATTTTGTGCTAGTATCCCAATTTGTTGAATCTTCGCCAGTGCTTCCTAGAGGTTGGTTGGTCAAGGGTGATTGATTTTAAGAATTCTTATCCATGTGGGCAGATGTAGGTGGATAGATGGAAGGATTCTTGTGATTTTCCTGTTGTTGGGTTGGAGGAGGATTGTGGTCAGCTTCAAAATATTTTGGCTGGTAGACAATGTAGCTCCCTTAGGGATAAGGATATTCTTGCTTGGAGTGTGGATCCTAAAAGTGTTTTTACTATGGCTAGTGGGTATCAAGAGTTGCTGATTAGTAAGTTTGGTGGGGTGGAGGTCCCTTGGTGGAAGCATGTGTGGAACAAGTTTTTATGGACAAAATATAATTTTTTTGTGTGGACTCTAGCTTGGAATAGATGTTTGACTTGGGATAATCTTCAGATGTAGCACCCCTTTATTTTTCTCTTGGTATCAGACAGTGTTCTACCTTGTTTCGCTTTGTTTTTTGGTTTCACTTAGAATTTGATATACTATTATGCTTATCTATTATTTGATTGCTATTTATAAGGCGATGCGGATTATATGTTATGATGCGATGCTATTCTATTTTGATGTTATTATTTTGATATGCCTTTGACTAGCATAATGGTTATTTGAACTAACAATGTTATATGCACATGAGTTGATTATATATGTTAGAATTTTCAGTTTTGTGATAGTGTATGGGTGAAGGGGACGAAATTGCATCACTCGCTTGCGAGCACCCTACGATTCCACGATTTCCTCTTCACAGTGTGTTATATTATGATGTATATATGCATGTTCTATATATGCTTTTTTTTACAGGTTTGTAGGCATAGGACATTGACTCCACCTGGCTTCACAGGTTTGAGCATGTCCATTGCCCAATGGTAATGTTGATTGGGAGATAGTTGCTAGTATTCCTGTGTCAAGCCTTTACCCTAGTCTGAATGTGTCATCGGGTCTAGTCGGTTTTTCTTGTTAAAATTTGTTTATTTTGCTTTGAATTATTATGTTGAATGTTACGGTTAGAAGGCAGATATATAAAAAGTTAAATGCAGATTTGAACAATAAAATAGAGTAATAAAACACATAGAATTTAACGTGGTTCGCCCAATCTGGGCTACATCCACAAAACCACAACCATCCAATGATTTTATTATCCAATGCAAAACATATTACAATATCGCGAATAATGCCATGCTACCACTCTCCAACCCAGTGGCTTATAACAAGCTTTTAGAAGCTTCCAAAAATTAGGGTTTACAAAGTTGGTTTTTTACTTTTCGGTGACAAAGCGAGAAAAGGTAAAAAAAAAATTCTTGGGGGTTGCTGCCCTCAAATCCCCGCCTAGGGCTCAGCTCGGCCCTGGACCCCGACAAGGATACATGAAGAGTGTACAGTACTAAAAAGTGTACAATATAGCATGATCAGTTGCCACATACCAACAATCTCCCACTTGGAGACTGATCCTGAACGACACCATTGCACTTACAACTCCCACTGGAAATAAGCACCTTGGACCCTGCTGCTCTGTTATACTTGAATTCAACCTTGAAGGCCAACCGAAGCTGAAGAGGAGCTCAACTTCTCCCTTGTCACTGCCTTTGTAAACATATCTATTGGATTGCCATCTGTATGTATCTTTTCCAGCTTTACTTGTACTAAAAAGTGTACAATATAGCATGATCAGTCGCCACATACCAACATTGAAAAGTTTGAAAAAGGGAATTTAATGGATTTAATTATTTAAGATAAATGATTATTAAATTAACCTTATTTTGATGTTAGAAGTTGTGAATTAATTAATTAATTAATTTTAATTGGTAAATAGTCTAATCTTAGGATTATATTATATTATTAATTAATTAAATTAGTTTAATTGAGTTAAATTTGAAATAGTGAATATTTTTAAGTTATTAAAGGTTTTTTATTTTAAAAGATCTCGATGATTTTATGCAAATTGGTTGTTAAAGATATTTTTTGAGTTTTAGCATGTGTTAGAAGAATTTATGAGGTTGTTGGAAATTTATTCATGAGGAGAAAATTGTGGTTGTAACGGAAGAAGTGAGAAGCTTCTTCACGAAAGAAGTACAAAGGATATTTGGTGTGTTGGGGGAAAAATATAAAAAGAAGTCTTTTGTGATTTCATGTGTTCTAAATTTTTTTGTAGAATCACTCTCGAATTTTTTTTTGGTGTTCTTGAATTTTTAGAAAAGTTACTCTTGGGATAAGTTGTTGTGTTCGGGAAATTGAATTTTTCTAAAGGAAGCTATTGTTTATTCGGGAGAGGGTACTTGGATTTGTGGAGGAGGTGTTGTTTCAAATTTACAAATTCACAGGCGTTGGACTACAGGTTCCTTCTTTAATTTTTGTTTATTTTATATTGAAAAGCTTCTTAGTTTAGATCTTTCTCTATAAAATATTGTTTGTGCAAACTTTTAAGTTTGAGTTTTGTTTTAAAAATTGTAATTGTCATATATGAAATCCTTTGTAGAATAAATTCCTCTATAGATTGAAATTCTTTGTGGAAACTATAACAAAATTGTAAATTGGGATTATTGTGAATTTAGATGAACACAAAAGTATACAATTAGGGATCTGGAAAGAAAATTTTCCTCAGAAGGAAGTTTAGTTTTTTGTGGAAAATTTTCCTGTAGGTTGAAATCTTTTCGGGAAATTTCTTGTGAAATGATTTGTATGAAATTTATTGTTCTTCTCTTTAAGATTCGTTTTCTGGGTAGTTTTAAAAGAATTCTCTATGTTTGTTTTGAGAATTTCACTTGTAGAAAAGTTCTCTATAAATTGGTATTTGGATGTTGTTGGAAAAGTATCTTGTAGAATTATTTTTGGAAAAAATATTTTTCCAGTTACAATATTTGATTAATCAAGTTTATATAAATAAATATATATCTATATATATACATACATATATACATATTGTAGAATATATATATATATATATATATATATATATATAATATGTTGTTGAAAATTGTTAAGCTTCTAGTAATTTCCACTGTATAGTCGTACAACGAATTTTCCATGATTCATTGGGTTACTCAAAATGTTTAATTTTTTTTTATAAGTGCTGAAATGCTGGTGGGGGGGGCTTGTTTCCCCCAAAGCCTCCTATGGTGGAGGGTGTGGCTGCCAATGGCAGCGCTCTCCACACAATGGTGGAGGGAGTGCTACCTTTGGCAGTGGAGCCTCCCAAAGTTAGGGGTTGTCGGCTATAGTAATACAGTCTGACACCTCATAATGTGTCGTCCGCCTTTGGTTTAGATTTTGATTTATATAATTTTGTTTATATTTATGATTTGGCATTATTAATATATATTATATTTATATATGTATATAATATATAAAGGTAAGTATATATGTAATATTATATATTTATTTTATAAATATATATATTTGAATATATGTATTTAAGTAGTTATATTTGGATAATGTGTTTTAGGTTAAATAATTAAATTATATATATTGTATATGCAATTATAAATATATACATGTATACACACACACACACACACACACACACACATATATATATATATATCAATATTTTTATTGAAATCTATCTTTTAAATAAGTGCAAGTTGTAGATGCTTAGATAGAAGTTTTGTAAAATAATATGTTTTGGAAAGAGAAGAAAATTATATTTTATTAAATACATTTGAGGAAATTGAAGTATTAAATAGATTGATTTTTATTTGTTTGTGAAAAGTTTTTTTTTAATTTGATTAATTTATTTTGGGCAATTTATATTACTATCTTTCACTGAATGTAAGTGGATTTAGGAAATCCAAATGATAGATCTATTTCTTGTCTTGATTGCCCTTTGTATTTCTTCTAGATACATTTTGGAGAAATTGGGTAAAGTGTTAGTTAATCATTTGTAAGTCTTCCAGAAGAGTCTCTTGATTTAGGGGTTGTTGTATTGAAATGATAACATGTTTTAATTCCCTTGGGTAGTGCGTTTGCTTCTTTCAATGAGTTACCCAGTTTCCACGAATAGGGATTTGTGCCTCCTAGTCTATAGTGGATTAGGTTATGTATGCTTTCGATGTTGGAGTGGATTTTGTTATTTGTTGCCTCCAATGTTTGGAGTGTATTTTGTTACGTGTTTCCTCCTAGGATTGGAGTGGGTTATTTTATCTAGTTTTATGCAATATGTTACCCTAGGAAGTTGGTATTTATTTGTGAGTTGTCAAGTAGAAGAGTGGATTTCGTTAGGGGCCAGAGCCCTAAAGAGGTAAATTGGGTAACCTTCAAAAGTAGTTAATCAAGTGAAAACATAATTAAAGTATTTAGGGGATTGGGTAGTAGCTCATACTAAATAAGATAAGTTGCCTCACTCATGGACTCAAGTGCTCGTTTGGGCTTGGGATGAGTGGGAAGGACTGGAATGGCGAAGGTCATCTACCTTATCTTTTTGAAAGGCATTTGATCCCGCATGAGTGAGTATATGGGTCAAGGATCGGTTGAGGCTACCACAATATCCCAAAATGGAGGTCGGGGCCTAGGAAGATACGCATTGGGTAACCCATGTCGAGCTGTGTGATGACACTCTTCCTATGACAACGTGGTATACATGTATGGATTTGTTAACATACTTGATTTGTTCATCTCTGGAAGTAATGTAACCTTTGTAATAGTGTGGTTCTTTTACTTGTGTTTGTTGAACCAGTATGTGTCAGCCTGTGTCTAGAGGTAGTAGGTTTTGGTCTTGGATCCTTGCTATTATCTCCTAACATGGGGGGTGTGCCTTCGAGTACCACTTGGTTGGGAGGAATGTGCACCCTACACTGTTGGGTCCCCTTTTCTTTAGATTGTGATGGTGAGGTTTTCCAGTGGAGAGCTCATGGATTCCAGCTTGTTTATACCATTTTTTAAATATTGTTACACATGGATCTTGTACTTTTATTACTCCTCAGTTGTATTCGATGAGGTCTCATGTATTTTTTAACTCATATGTATGATCTACCTCATTTTGGGAATGAGTGATGTAAACCTTATTTGATGAATTAATGTACTATTAGAATCTTGACATAAATCTTATCTATGTGATTCAATTTATATGTTTGGAATGTATGTACATTTAATTCTTAATTAGTTAAACATATGTTATGATGTATTTATGTTTATGTTATGGGAATCAAATGTAACCTTAGTCTCGTAGCCTTAGAGGATGTTGATGATAGATAGTGAACTTTCATGTTATATTAAATACTTTAAAAAATTAAAATTGTGTGTCTTCGTAGGTTATCATAACTTCCTCTAGGGTTACGTGGCAGAGCTTTACACATGGTATCAGAGCCTGGGTTTAAACACTGGGTGCTTTGGGATTATGATGAACCCATTAAGATTTAGTTGCGTAGGTTTTAAATGTGTACCTTGTCTAATACATTGGTGTGTCTATATAGGATCATGCCTCCCAAACACATATGAGGTAGAGGTCGAGGTTGTGGCCGTGTAGGTATTCATGGAGGGAGTCAACATGATTACCCTCATGTTCCACATGATTTAGATTATGAGGAGCATCAGGCGTCTCAAAATTCCCTAGGGGGAAAAGATCAACAACAGGATCCTCCAAGGATTAAGAGCGCACAGTTGTGAAGGATATTAGAGGAAGCATTGGCTCACCTTGGGCTGAGATAGGGTGGTGATCAGTGTAATCTTGGAGAGAGGGAAGTTCCAATTCTATTTGAGACAGTAGTAGCTACACATATGAGGGATTTTCTCAGTGCACACCCACCTACCTTTCACGGATCTGGCAGTGGTCTTGAGGCAGAGACTTGGTTGATTGGCCTAAACTGATGCTTTGTGATGCACCCCTATGGTAGAAATACCAACTCGGTGTGCGATTATCCATTTGAGAGGATTCACGTCCACCTGGTGGAGGTTAGAGGAGTAGAAGCTCCTGATAGATATTAATTTTGTTTCATGGGACATGTTTTTGGAGAGGTTCAGAGCTCATTTTCTTTTAGATCACTAGTATCAGCGCCGAGGTGATGATTTCCATGCTTTGAGCCAGTTGACGATGTCATTAGAGCAGTACGAGTGTCATTTTTATGAGCTCAAACAGTTCACAAACATAGGTGATGATGAGGGCATGCTTTCCCATCATTTTGTTAAGGGCTTAAACGTCTGAATCAGTAGAGGTGTGCAGGTTTTTGAACCCAAAACCATGGAGATGGTAGTGGAGAAGGTGAGGCCAATTGAGGAGAATTTAGAGTTGGCATTGGGTGGCCACACAAGAGTTCATATTGGTAGTGTATCAGTTGTAGGGCCTAGTGCTCATGGGAGTCAGGCTCAGGGAGTTGGACCACCTAGGACTCAATAGGTTCCTTCTTAGAGTGGACAACAATCGAGTGCTCTGGGGAAATGTAAGGGTTCCCAGTCTCATCAAGACGGTGAATGTTCTCAACCTAGGAGGAACCAAGATTGGTGGCTCAATAAGCAAAATCATCAGGTGCAATCAGCCTAGAGTTCACAATCTGTAGCTAACTAGGGTAGTGTACAACAATCCGGTGCACCTTTAGGTGACAGGGGTTTTGGTCATAATACAAGATGTTACTCTTGCGATCAATAGGGGCACATTGCTAGGAATTGTTTAGAAAGGAACACTAGTGGTTTTGGTCAGGGGCCAATTTTTTTTGAGACAACAGTAGGTGATGTTGGCAAATCTCACCGAGCATTTACTGTGGTTCATAACTGTTAGTTTGGGTATCAGGGAGTAGTTGTTGAGACTTCTGGTAGTGGACGCTCAGTACAGGATACTCGCCCTCAGGGGTCGAGGTATTGATCAGGTGAGGGTCCAGTGGGATCCTAGGGACAATACTTCTGCTACCTGGGAGGATGTAGCTAGGATGAGGGAGTTATATCCCTATTTGTTTGCAAGCTTCTAGGAGTAAGTCTGACCCTAGGGAGGACGATGTAGCACCCCTCCATTTTTCTCTTGGTATTAGATAGTGTTCTACCTTGTTTTGATTTTTTTTTTGGTTGCACTTGGACTTTGATATACTATGATGCTTGTTTATTATTTGATCGCTATTTATAGAGCGAGGTGGATTATATGTTATGATGTGATGTTATTCTATTTTGATATGCCTTTGACTAGTATAATGGTTATTTGAACTAACAATGTTATGTGCACATGAGTAGATTATATATGTTAGAATTTTCAATTTTGTGATAGTGTATGGGTGAAGGGGACAAAATTGCATCACTTGCTTGCGAGTGCCCTGTGATTCCATTATTTCCTCTTCATAGTGTGTTCTATTATGATGTATATATGCATGTTCTATATATGTTTTATATACAGGTTTGTAGGTACAGGGCATCGAATCCACCTAGCTTCACAGGTTTGAGCATGTCCATTGCCCAATGGTAATGTTGATTGGGAGATAGTTGCTAGGATTCCTATGTCAAGCCTTTACCCTAGTCTCAATGTATCATGGGGTCTAGTCGGTTTTGCTTGTTAAAAGTTGTTTATTTTGCTTTGAATTATTATGTTGAAAAGTTTGAAAAAGGGAAATTAATGGATTTAATTATTTAAGATGATTATTAAATTAATCTTATTTTAATGTTAGAAATTGTGAATTAATTAATTAATTTATTTATTTTAATTGGTAAATAGTTTAATCTTAGGATTATATTATTTATTAATTAATTAAATTAGTTTAATAAAGTTAAATTTGAAATAAAAAATATTTTTAAATTATTAAATGTTTTTAATTTAAAAATATCTAGAGGATTTTATGCAAATTGGTTGTTAAAGATATTTTTTGAGTTTTAACATGTGTTAGAAGAATTTATGAGGTTGTTGGAAATTTATTCACGGGGAGAAAATTGTGGCTGTAACGGAAGAAGTGAGAAGCTTCTTCATGGAAGAAGCACGAAGGATATTTGGTGTGTTGAGGAAAAATATAAAAAAAAAAGTCTTTTGTGATTACATGTGTTTTGGAAATTTTTGTAGAATTACTCTCGAGAAAAGTTTTGGTGTTCTTGAATTTTTAGAAAAGTTACTCTTGGGATAAGTTGTGTTTGGGAAATTGTATTGTTCTGAAGGAAGCTATTGTTTATCCAGGAGAAGGTACTTGGATTTGTGGAGGAGGTGTTGCTTCAAATTTACAAATTCGCAGGCATTGGACTACAGGTTCCTTCTTTAATTTTTGTTTAGTTTATATTGAAAAACTTCTTAGTTTAGATCTTTCTCTATAAAAGATTGTTTGTGCAAACTTTTAAGTTTGAGTTTTGTTTTAAAAATTATAATTTCCATATATGAAATCCCTTGTAGATTAAATTCCTTTGTAGATTGAAATTCTCTATGGAAACTATAAAAAAATTGTAAATTAGGATTATTGTGAATTTAGATGAACACAAAAGTATACAATTAGGGCTCTGTAAATAAAATTTTCCTTGGAAGGAAGTTTAGTTTTATGTAAAAAAAAATCCTGTAGGTTGAAATCTTTTCGGGAAATTTCTTGTGAAATGATTTGTATGAAATTTATTGTTCTTCTCTTTAAGATTCATTTTCTGGGTAGTTTTAAAAGAATTCTCTATTTTTTTTTTTTGAGAATTTCACCTGTAGAAAAGTTCTCTATAAATTGGTATCTGGATGCTATTGGAAAAGTATCCTGTAGAATTATTTCTGAAAAAATTATTTTCCCAATTACAGTATTTGATTAATCAAGTTTATATATATATATATATTGTAGAATATATATATAAACATATATATATATATATATATATATATATATAATATGTTGCTGAAAATTGTTAATCTTCTGGTAATTTCCACTATATCACCATATGGTGAATTTTCCATGATTCGTTGGGGTACTTGAAACATTTAATTGTTTTCTTTATAACTGCTGGAATTTTGGTGGGGGGTTTGTTTCCCCCACCACCTCCTATGGTAGAGTGTGCGGCTTCCAATGGAAGCACCCTCCACACAATGGTGGAGGGAACGTTGCCTTTGGCAGTGCAGCCTCCCAAAGTTAGGGGATGTCATTTGTAGTAATACAGTCTGATGCCTCATAATGTGTCGTCTGCCTTTGGTTTAGATTTTGATTTATATAATATTGTTTATATTTATGATTTGCCATTATTAATATATATTATATTTATATATGTATATAATATATAAAGGTAAGTATATATGTAATATTATATATTTATTTTTATATATATTATATATATAAATATATAAATATATGTATTTAATTATATATATAAATCAATATATATATATATATTAAATATATGTATTTAAGCAGTTATATTTGGATAATGTGTTTTAGATTAAATAATATATATATTGTATATACAATTATAAGTATATACATGTATATACACATATACATAATTGTATATATATCAATATATTTATTAAAATCTATCTTTTAAATAAGTGCAAGTTGTAGATGCTTAGATAGAAGTTTTGTAAAATAATATGTTTTGGAAATAGAAGAAAATTATATTTTATTAAATGCATTTGAGGAAATTGAAGTATTAAATAGATTGATTTTCATTTGTTTGTGAAAAGGTTTTTTTTAATTTAGTTAATTTATTTTGGGCAATTTATACTACCGTCTTTCACTGAATGTAAGTGGATTTAGGAAATCCAAATGATAGATCTATTTCTTGTCTTGATTGCTCTTTGTATTTCTTCTAGATACGTTTTGGGGAAATTGGGTAAAGTGTTAGTTAATAATTTGTAAGTTTTCCAGAAGAGTCTCTTGATTTGGGGGTTCTTGTATTGAAATGTCAGTTTGTTTTAATTCCCTTGGGTAGTGCATTTGTTGCTTTCAGTGAGTTACCTAGTTTCCATGAATGGGGATTTGTGCCTCCTTGTTTGGAGTGGATTAGGTTATCTATGCCTCCAATTTTGGAGTGGATTTTGTTATTTGTTGCCTCCAATGTTTGGAGCAGAATTTGTTATGTGTTGCCTCCTAGGATTGGAGAGGGTTATTTTATCTGGTTTTGTGCACTATGTTACCCTAGGAAGTTGGTATTGATTTGTGAGTTGTCAAGTAGAAGAGTGGCTTCCGTTAGGGGCCATAGCCCTAAAGAGGTAAACTGGGTAACCTTCAAAAGTAGTTAATCAAGTGAAAACATAATTAAAGTATTTTGGGGATTGGGTAGTAGCTAATACTAAATAAGATAAGTTGCCTCACTGATGGACTCAAGTGCTTGTTTGGGCTTGGGGTGAGTGGGAAGGCCTGGAATGGTGAAGGCCATCTACCTTGTCTTTTTGAAAGGTATTTGATCCCGCATGAGTGAGTATGGGGGTTAGGGATCAGTTGAAGCTACCAAGATATCCCAAAATGGGGGTCGAGGCCTAGGAAGATTCGCATTGGGTAACTCATGTCGATTTTTGTGATGACACTCTTCCTATGACAACATGGTATACGTGTATGGATTTTTTAACATACTTGATTATTTCATCTCTGGAAGCAATGTAACCTTTGTAATAGTGTGGTTCTTGTAGTTGTGTTTGTTGAGTCAGTATGTGTCAGCTTGTGTCTAGAGGTAGTAGGTTTTTGTCTTGGATCCTTGTTACTATCTCCTAGCACAGGGAGTGGGCCTTTGGGTACCACTTGGTTGGGAGGAACATGCACCCTACACCGTTGGGTACCCTTTTCTTTAGATTGTGATGACGAGGTTTTCTAGTGGAGAGCTCATGGATTCCAACTTGTTTATACTATGCTTTGATTGTTGTTACAAAGGACTCTTGTACTTTTATTACTCCTCAGTTTTATTCGAGGAGGTCTCATGTATTTTGTAACTCATATGCATGATCTACCTCATTCTGGGAATGAGTGATGTAAACCTTATTTGATGAATTAATGGAATATTGTAATCTTGACGTGTATCTTATCTATGTGATTCAATTTCTATGTTTGGAATGTATGTACATTTAATACTTAAGTAGTTAATATTTTTTTATGATGTATTTATGTTTATGTTATGGGAATTAGATGCAACCTTAGTCTCATAGCCTTAGAGGATGTTGGCGATAGGTAGTGAGCTTTCATGTTATATTATACTTAAAAAAAAAAAATTGTGTGGCTTCATAGGTTATTGCAACTTCCTCTAGGGTTACATGGCGGGGCATTACATCAGAAGTGAGGATTCCAAGGTCCCTCTATTTGTGCTATGTACGGTTGTAGTGAGGAGGATTCTTCTTATTTGGTTTTTTGTTCTTCTTATTCTTTGCAGCTTTGGAATTTATGGTGGGGTGTTTGGCAACATCCTTGTGTGCATGCTTCTTCCCTTGTTGAGTTCTGGAGCATTCTAGGAAGACCTCCTTCTCATGCTTCTTTCCTCTAGATTGTGTGGTGCATTGGTCTTATTTTCATCCTTTGGAAAATTTGGTTGGAAAGGAATCATAGTATTTTTTGTGGGGAAAGGTTGATGGTTCAACAGGTTTGAAACAAAATTGCTAGTTGAAGCCAAATGTGAAGTGGCTTATCCTTTGGAAGGGAGTGATGATGAGATTGTGAATAGATTGGGCTTACAGGGGTTGAATTTTGTATCTGCTTGTGTCAGAAGAGGTAGGTGGGCTAAAAAAATGTTCAATGGGTTGGAAGATGGTTGCCTCCCCTAGTGGATACTCTGAAGATTAATAGAAATGGTTCATATAGGGGTAATCCTGGACTCACTGGGATTGGTGGAGTTGGAAGAGACTGTTCCAGTTCGGTTATCTTCTTCTTCTCCATTCATAAATGGAAACATTCTAACAACCTTATGGAGGGGTTGGCGATTCTTGGGACTATTGAGTGTGCGTGTGCATTGGGTTAGCATAGGGTTATTTGTGAATCTGACTCATAGATTATTGTTAATCTATTGAAAGAGAAAAAGGTGGTTGAAGTGAATTGGCAACTTGTTTTTGTGGTTCAACAGATTTTGCAGATGTGTTCTATGTTGGAAGTGGTGTCTTTTTCCCACATTCCGCGTGAATGGAATAGGGTTGTTGATTGTTTGGCTAAGTGGGCTTTAGAGCATGCTGATGATTGGAAGATTGAGGGGTGGGGATAACTATCCCCTGATTATTGTTGTGAATTAGAGAGGGTCGTGGTTGATGATATGGATGTACAAGGTGTTTGCAGTGGTGTGGCTGGTGGTTTTAGTCTTGGTTGGGTGTTCTTGTGCTTTCTTTCTTGGGAGCCTATGGGTTCCCTGATCCCTTTGTGCTATTGATTTCTTGATTTCAATAAAGTTTTTACCCCTTTATATATATATATAATTTTAAGTAAAAATTAGATGATTTGTATTAATACATATTCTTTTTTTTTAAAATATGTATTGATACATATTTAAATTTGAATGATTGATATTAAATTGTTTTTTTAAGTAATATAAGTTTTAATTATATTTTGATATTTATTTTCTTGTATTATATGATGTATTGAACATGTGAGTAATTTGTTTGAATTTTTTTATATAGGTATCATTATCTTACATGAATTATTATGGTTTAATTTATAAACTCAATTTGATAAATACTTATAGATATCATTTTTTCACAACAATTATGCCCTTCATTCAAGTATTTTATCTATCATATTAAATATTTTTTTTAATAAAAAAAATTATTAAAATTTAAAAAATAAAAAAATAAGTAATTACTTTGGTAAAAAAAATTAAAAATATAATTTTAATCAATTATAAGATAATTCGTATTGTCACATATTCTTGAAAATTTTCATAAATATTTTTATGAATCTCTAGAATATAAACAATTTAAATTAAATTTTGATTTAAGTAAATATAAATTTTATTATATTTTGATGTTTATATTTGTATTATGATGCTTTAAACATGCAAGAAATTTGTTTCTATGATAAATGAGTTGTAATGGTTTAATTTATAAATTCAATTTGATAAATAGTTATAGATAGATAATCAATTTTTCACAACAATAATTATGTCCTCCATTAAAATATTATCTATCATATTAAATACATTTTGTTCACAAAATAATTATTTATTAAAATTTAAAAACATGTATTAGATGTAAGGAATTAATAACTACTTTGGTAAAATGAGTATATAAAATGTTGCATAAACACTAACGTTTACTAAAAAGATCTAAAGAGTACTAGTATTATTTTATTTTATTTCTTAACTAATCTTTTTAATACAAATATTTGTATAATAATTATTTTATTTTTTATTTAATTATAAAATCTAAAAGTAATACAACTAATTCGAAATATAATAATTTGAAAAGTTAAGTACAATCATAATTAAAAGTATAAGTCTATATTATAGAAGAACAAATGGTATCAAGTAAAAATTGTCTATGTCTATTCTTCTCCTATCTAATTCCATAAATCAACAATCCTAAAATTCTCAAAACAATTAATATAACAACACACTAATGATTGTTGAAAACAAGGTGAAACTAAGTTGCAATATTAACTTATGTATGTGAATTCAAATTTGAAAATATTATTACCAAATCTAGTTATATGTATGTGATTGTACATTCATCATAATAGAAAATTCAACAAAAAAATATGACACTAGATTTATGTGGAGAAACCCTTTGGAAAAAAACTCCACATGAGAAATGAGGGCAAGTATATTATTTATCTTCGCAATACACTTTCTTTCTAATCTCCTACAACTTGGATGCTTCGATTTACTTGCAAATAACATGTGATGAAATTACCATCTCATAGCTCCAATATATAAAACTTGTGGGAGACAAAATTGTATACATCTAAAAATGGTAACAACTAATCAAACCTACTAATTAATTAAATATGAATCATTTAACTAAAATTCTTTCAAAGTCATCTATATATAAATAAATTTAATTATTTATTTATATCGTTCACTTTCTAATTCTTCTAATTTAATTAAATAAACAATTTTATTTAATTATTACCATCTTCCATCTTCCTCTTAATTAATTAAATAGATTTCATAATTTATTTATATTAATTATCATAAGTTTGAATTTTAAATTCAAGTGATATTCCTCTAAATTCTTTTTCCACATTTAATTAAATATTCTGAATATTTATTTAAACACTTTCTAATTCTTCACTATACATTTAATTGAATATTCTAAATATTTAATTAGAAACTTTCTTCACTTCCTATTTAATTAAATATTTCATATATTTAATTAAACACTTTTTTATCATCTCTCACACATAATTAAATATTAATTATTTAATTATAGAAACTTCTAAATTCATTGTCACATGTAATTTAATTTATTTATTTAATTAAGGATTTATCCTCAACTACCAACTAACTCCTCATAAATGAAGTGCACAAATGACAACTTTCCTTCATTTTTGAATGGAGAAGGTTGTGTAGGAGGAAACATTTCCCATTTTTCTCTCAACTTCCAGAATCTCTCACCATTCATCTTGATAGGTTTGAATTCAACCGTTGATCTTTGCCAACTAGATTCTTGCCTCCAAAAAACTATAAATATAGCCCTCTTGTGAGTTGAAAAGGATCCTAGATTTTGTGAATTTAGCATGAGCAGTATAGTCAAATTTTATCCAGAATTTAGCAATCTTGTTTTCTTAAGAATAACATCTTAGTTTCATATCATACTTTCAATCATTTAGCAATGGACATGCATGTTGCATAAACTCATTCTCTAAGTTGTCATTCTGTCAAAGCTGCTGCATACACCAACTGAGAGCCAAAAAATTACAACAGATCCTTGGAGATAGAGGACAATTAGATGCTTTTGAAGAAACTGTTGTTTGAAATTTTATTTACTTTTAATTAGTGTCCTTTGATCTAATGTTTCATTGGTGTGTTAGTTTATCTTATTAATTGGTCCACATATTCTCACACACATTTTTGGCACCCACCGTGGGGCCTTTCCTCGTTTTTAATATTTTTATTCCAGATTTTCTGACAGGTGATAGACTGGAGCAGCGTTTTAGCGCATACGAGCTCTGTTTTAGCGCATACGAGGACTATTTTAGCGCATCTGCTAAAAACTTTAGTGCATTTGCTAGTTCTTTTAGCGCATCCCTATTTGCTTCTTTAGCGTATTTGTTAACTATTTTAGCGCATTTACCAATTCTTTTAGCGCATACATGGGGTGTAACAAAACAAATCTTGATTTCGATGCCATCCACAGACAAAGATTTTTTTTTTCTGTTTTAAAGAAAAATGAAGCAATCCTAGGCTAGTCACTTAAATATGGAATTAACCAATCCTAGGATAGTCACCAAACGTTATTTTAGCTTGGTTAAAATGAATCCAATGTTTTTTGTGAAGCAACATCTTCACTTAGTGTAGAAAATTGTCATTTGGATTTAAAATTGAACCATTTGTTTGCTGTGATTGTTGGGTAATAGGTTTATGCACTCCCCTTTACTGGGTGACCAAAACACCAGACTTAACTTTTCCATTTTATGCAATTCATGCTTTATTACATCCTTTAGAAGGCATGTCGTAGTGGGAAAAAGTACTCACCCTACGGAAACGACCTAAGTGGGAACAACCAAAGCCAGGTTTTCCAACCCACTCTAATCAAAAGTGAATTTTGGGGAAACCCATATTCAACGGAAGTAAGATAACTATCCCCAAAATCTTTGTTCTAAAGATTGGGAGGTCTCCTAAGGGAGTTTATCTATTGTCACGCTGAACGGATATCTTTATTATGAACCATAGTGTAGAAAGCCAACCGTGTCAGTATCCAAACATCATATTAATCACAGTGCAAGGGGAGAGAAGAATCTACCCCCAAGACACTCACCATATAATTGCATGGATTTTTTGCTCAGGGGATCGAGAAATATAACCTTGAGTACGCACTAGGAAAAGACAAAAAAATAGGCACCCTTTAGGGGGTGACACCACTGTGTGAGTCGACGTAATTTTAAGATGTGGGTTGTGGTTCCTATGATGACCTTTTTGACAAATAAGAGTGAGTTTGTTTGAAGTGCTTATTTTGTTCAATACCCATGAAAATCTCAAGAACATACACTCTTTGTTTATATTTTAGGATTTGCAAACAACTGTTTTCCACTATATGCCATGTTTTTCCAAATTTAAATCAAATAAAGATCATCCAAAACATCAAACTGTCAAAACATGTCTATCTTAGCGTAGTAATTAGATAGTTTAGCACATTTGTGCTCTATTTCGGTGCATATGTGCTCTGTTTTAGCGCATGCATGCTCTATTTCAACGCATTCATGCTCTGTTTTAGCGCATTTGTGCTCTATTTCAACGCATTCATGCTCTATTTTAGCGCATATGTGGAACAATCCAACGCATAGGTTGGGTATTTTAGCGCATCTACTGAAAATTTTAGCGCATCTGTATTTCGAACCTGGGTAATTTTCTGACATCTGCAAATTTTCCATTCAGTCTAGTCTTTTTCTATGCTCAGGGTCTGGAAGTCTACAACTTTTTCCAAGAAGTCCCTAGAGAAGAAGTTTAAGAAGCCAAAGAAGCCTCCCAGTTATAAGAAGCTATTGAAAAACAGGAAATTTTTATACCAAATTCGAAAGGTTTTGCTTGAACACAGAACTTTTATTCATCGATATCACGACTTTGTTAGAGGTTTCATTGACGATTTTGCTTTAGAACCATTATATTCACGAGCTTTCTTTCAAAGAAGAGATCTTTCTCAAAGGAATAATCACAGTCATCCTATTCTCAAAGGAATAATCACAGTCATCCTATTCATTCCTCTTTCATCCCCCAACCAATAATTGTGTACTCTAATCATCCCAATCAAGTTCTACAATAAAGAGCTTAAAAAAATTAGCATTTATCAAAATCCTTATTTTTACAAAACTACGATCAAACCTCACAAAGTGCAAAATTATCTTTATTTTTTATTTCTAGTTTAATTCCCGCAAACAGGATTATCATCCTTTCAATCAAGGAATCACGAGCTAAAGATTAGAAATTTCATAAGTCATATCAATAGAATCTTCATTCTATTCCGACTTAGATATCCATCAAAATTGAACTATTTTATTTTTTGATCAAAATTAGTGGAAATTTGTAAAAAGCTTATGCCTGTTGTCACAAGATCTCAAAAGAACATAGAAGGAGATGAGAGGGAAATTACATTAAGCAACATGGGTGATAAAATAAATAGTGGTGATAAGGAGGAAAATCCTTTTCACAGACTTCGCACTAGGAATAATCCTAATAATGATGAGATAATAGAAGAAATGCTTCAAGAAGCAGAACAAGATCCTCAATTCCATACTCTCATGAATAGAGTTTTGGAACAAAATAAGGAAAGGTTTTTCCTTTCATTAGCTAACCAAGGAGTTAAGCTACTTGTCGATTTCGACACAGAAGGGATTAGAGAGGATCATGAAGCCCCCTTTAATGATTTTAGTGCTCTTACTCAACAAATAAGAGCCTTACAATGGAAAATAAAGGAAAATCAAGGGGGTACAACAAAGAAGCATGTTTTGGATGATATCTTCCCATATCCATTTGGTAGGAGTCTTTGCATGATTCCTTTTCCAAAACATTGCGAAATCCCAAAGTTTGATAGGTATAATGGGAAAACAGATCCCATTGATCATGTGAGGGATTTCCGAAACATGAGCTTAGAGTTCGCTCATGAAGATACATACTTAATGCGACTATTTCCATGAAGTTTGGGTGGACAATCCATGGAGTGGCTTTCCAAGATCACTCCGCCCATTAGAACATTTGAGTTAATAAATAAGTTCATATCACAATACTCCTATAATAGACAACACCAAATAACCATGCTTGATTTATGTAGGGAAAAGATTGGGGAACCTTTCACCACATTCTTACAAAGGTGGAGAAGGTTGTTTGCCTGATATTCTCATCCTGTTCCTGAAAAGGAAAAGATGGAAATCTTTACTGACAGCCTAAATCAAGAGATGAGTTATAGGCTAAACCTTCATTGTCCTCAATCATTTGAAAAATTGATTGAGAATACGATCACCATTGAAGGAGCCTTGGTCAAGTGAGGAGTTTTAAAGCTTGATAAACAAATTCCAAATTCGTACAACAACAACAATAGCAACAACAACGACAAATCAAAACTTTGGACTCGAAATAAAAATGTTGTGAATGATGGGGTGGTAGATGCTAACAACGTGAATGTAAAGTCTTGTAATACCCCTCCATTTTGCTTCTTGTTCAAGTTGCTTTATGCTATGTTTGGTTGCAATTACTTTGATACTGGATACATTTTGTTATGATGTTTTGGTCGTTACTATTGAGTGACAACTATTATTGTGGGATGTAGTTATCTGATTATTGTTTCACATGCATTATAGATTAATGATGCTGTAGAGTTAACATGAGATATTATTACGAGATTATTGGAATTATGATGGAAGTGCCAGTTTTGATGAGTGTATGGGTGAAGAGGACGAGTTCGCATCACTCGCTTGCGAGCGCCCTACGAATCCGTAATTTCTTCTTCACGGTGTGTATTATATGCTGGATATATTATATGATGTTGTTTACTTGGTTGTAGGATTGTAGGTACATGACATCGACTCCACCTGGTTTCACAGGGTTGAGCGTGTCGATCCAACGGTTAAGTTGAACGGGAGATAGTAGCTAGGTAACATGTGTCAAGTTTACACCCTAGCCTTAGTGTGTCGTCAGTTGTGTGTGTCGAGTCATTGTCTGTCTTGCTTTGATGTTATTTAATTCTAAAGAATTCTTGATTTGAAAATAGATATTTAGAATAATTGCATTTAAATCATGTTGATGGTTATTTAATTTAAATAATGCAATGTGGATAAAAGTTTATATTTAAATTAATTAATTATATTTAAAATATTTAATTAATTAAATTTAATCCAATGGGGTTGAGTTTAGTTATTAAATAATTAAATTAATTAATTAAACGTGATACAAGAGAATGAAAGGAAATAAAATAATTAAAATTAAATTTGGAATTTAATTTAGACGTGTGGGAATTAAACTAAAAATTGTAATTAAATGTTTATTTGAGAAATTAGTTGCAACTTTGGAAATTAATTTATTATTTGAAATTGCATTTTAAATTGAAAGTGGGTTTTCGAAAAGTATCTAATTTGCATGTAATGTGAATTAGGGTTGTATTAGGTATTCTTGATTTATAAAGAATACATGTTTAAATTTTAGGGCAGAAAGGTTTTAGGAAAATTCATTTTTACACCAAGAAATAAATTTTGGAAAATTTGCACAAGGGTTTGAAGAAAGTTTGATTGTAGAATTGATTGAAAGAAAGATTGTTTGTATTTGTTGGATTTTGGATTGGATTCATTGGAGGATTGAAGAAAATTTAGGAAATCTTTGGAGGAGGCTTGCATCAGAAATTCATCTCTTCCTGTAGCTTCTTGTACCAGGTTTCATCTTTGTGTTTTATTGTTCTTGATTGTTTTTCTTTAAAATAGTAGTGATTAAAGATTTTTTTGTTAAATCTGTTTTAGAAAACAAATTTGATATTAGAAGAAAAGAATTAAATAAATTTACAGCCTTTGCTTGTGAAAATTCTTGAGTGAAAATTGTGAAAACCTTAGTTGAATTTAAATTATTTGGGGAAATCGATTTTGTTGTTATTGAAATCAAACATAGAGATTGAACAATACATTTAGAATGATTTTAGAAAATAAAACCTTCTGTTTATTATTAAAAAAATGGATTTTAAAATTTGCAGTATAGTTATATTTTTCATGGTAAAATGGTCTGGTTGCGTCGCCTATAACTTCACTTTTACAAACTGGGTTGTCAGGAAATTTAAAGGGTTTTTGTATTTTGAAATTTTCTTATTCTTGTCAAAATATCGCAAATACTCAGATCGTAGTTTTTGAGTTATGTTTAAAACATGAGACTGCTGTTAAGTTATTTTCCCATGGCTGTTCTAAAAATAAAATAATAATAAATTGATATTTATAAATATTAATATTTTATATATTGTTATTATAATATTAAAATATTATTTAATAATATTCTATATTATAATATATAATATTAAAGTATTATATTTATTTATATTATTTTAAATAAAATTTGTATATTAGATTAGTGGAATTAAAATTATAAACATATGGGAAATTATTGTTATTTTAAAATGGCATGTTAAAGTTTAATTGAAGGAGTTAAATATTTGATTTAAAGAATGCAATACATTATTGAATAGAGATTTAAAAATGGATTGATTAGTGTATATGGAAAATGGATAGAGAAACAATATGTTATTATATTAAAGTGATTGAATGTTTTAAATAGAAAATTGAATGAGATGTAAGATTTGGTTAGGAAATGGAAAGAGTTTATTTGCATGGATTTGTGTCAATTTAAAAGTAAATTAAGAAGTTGTTTTATTGATGAGGCAATCAATTATGTTAATTAATTTCTATTTAGATTAATTGAATCATTGTGACTGGATTATGAAAGAGATATGGATTTAGTATATCCAAAAGTAGTATCTTCCTCATGATTATCTTAAAAGATTTAATTCTCTATATTCAGTAAAGGGAAGTAAGTTTAATTGTTTTAGATTTCCAATAATGAAAAGGGAAATAGGGGTTATGATTATTTTAGATGATCTAGTTATCGTGTCTTTGACTTTGTCAACACTACCTATTGAATGAGTATGGATTTAGGAAATCCAAATATTAGATTTGATTGATGACTTGAATGCTTTTGTTGCAATGTCGTCAAGTTGCATTGTTGGTTTTGGGATTTAGTGTTAGTCCTAAATTATAAGTCTTCCAGGAGATCTTAGAGGATAAGGGTTGTTGATTCTTTATGCCATCCAGTTGTTTTCCCTTGGGTAGTGCATGGCGTCTTTTCAGTTTTACCCAGTTTTCATGAATGGGGATGTTTGCACCTCCTTGGTTTAGGAGCGGATTATGGGATCCGTGTCTCCTTGTATGGAGTGACCTTGTGATGTGGTTTCATCTTGTTGCCTCCTGTGAAAGGAGTGGACTATGTGATTGTTGCCTCCAAGATGTTTGGAGTGAGATCTTTTGTACCTCCTGTGAAAGGAGTGGACTATGTGATTATTGCCTCCAAGATGTTTGGAGTGAGTTTCTAGTATTTATATCCTCCTTGTGTTGGAGGGGATTATGATGCCTAGTTGGTATGCACTTGTGTTTCCCTTGGTGATTGGTTGTGAGTGCGTTGTCCATTAGAAGAGTGACTTTTGTTAGGGGCCGGAGCCCAAAGAGGTAAACTGGATAACCTTCAAGAGTGATTTAAACAAGTGATAATTAAAATAATGTACTTAGAAGATTAGGACTAACTTCTCACTAATCAAGATAATTTAATCTTCACTCATAGACACAAGGGCTTGTTTAGACTTGGGATGAGTGAGAAGGCCTGGAATGGCAAGATCAACTATCTAATTCTTACAAGAGGCAGTTGATTCTGCATGAGTGAGTATGAGTGCCGGGATTTGGTTGAGGCCACCAGGATTACTTGTGCCAAAGCCTATGAAGAATGCCCAGAGGAGATCTCATGACAAACCTTGCGATGACACTCTATCTAAGACAATTGTTGTTAATTGTTTTATATGTATGGTTCTATGAACATACTTGATCTACTTTATGTTTGGAAGCAATGTGACCTATGTCAGTGATGTTGGAGTTGTACTTGTATTGTATTTGATTTGTAATTGTGTTGTACTTGAGTTGAACTGGATTTGTACTTATTGATGGCATTTATTTGGTTATGTCAGTTTGAGTCAGTATGAATCTGCCTTTGGTTAGTGGATTGTAGATCTTTGTCCATGTTACTTTGTTAATATCTCCTAGCATGGGGAATGGGCCTTCGAGTACCACATTGGTAGGGTGGAACATGCATCAAAACCGTTGGGTCCCTATCTATCTTCTGTACTTGGTGGTGAGACATCCAGATGGACAGCTCGCGGTTCTTGTTGTATTATCTTGCATTGTAATATTTTAACTTGTATAAGTTATTTTATCCCTCTTATGATTATGAGGCGGAGTTATGTAATTGTAATACATTTGTACTTGTGTCTCATTCTGGGAATGAGTGATGTAACTATTGGTTTAAGATAATGTTTATGAGATTGTATCTTGGTTGATTATCTTATTATGTTATGTGGTATTCTTATGATGTATGATGGTTATTTCATAAAGTTCATAAGGCTATGGTTTATGTAATATGTATGTGTGGGTTTAAGTAATCCTAACCTTGTAGCCTTAGAGGTTTTTGTTAACTAGTAAGTGAATGTGTATGTTAAATGCACTTTATAAAAAAAAAAAATTAGTTCGCTTAAGATGTTAATTGCAACTTCCTTTAAGGTTACTTGGTAGGGATTTACAAGTCTACCATTCTCAATGTATCAGGGGTTCAACATAGCAATAATGCTGGATATTCTAGTAACCAAGGAAATGTGACCAACAATCGTGGTAATAATCTTGGCAATAATCAAAATTCAAATGCGCCCAGATCTCAAATTTTCTCGAATCGACGGAGTTTTACTCCCTTGGGCCAGTCTTTAGAATCCATTCTTAAAGAATTGTTGAATCAAAACATTATTACATTTCCACCACAAAGAGATTATGCACCTCATGTTAAACCACCATCATGGAAAGACTCACACTTTTGCGATTATCATAGGTGCAAAGGTCATAAGACAAATAATTGGCAAGGGTTAAAGAATCTCGTTCAGGATTTGATTGATAACTGTACCATAATAGTTGAGGGACATAATGCCAATGATGATCATCAGGCATTCAAGGATCCTCTCCCCAATTATCAAAAAGGGGAATCTTTGGGTGACAAAGGCAAGAATGTGAATCATGTCTATGATACCATTATCAATCATATTTATACTGACGATCAACAAATCAATGCTATCAAAATCAAAGGAAAGCAAGAATATCGAGAGGTCAATGCTACCACAAGGGGATAGGACAAAATCATCATAAAGGGAAGTTCATCTAAGGCAAAAATTCCCCCTCCAAGTCAATACAATTTTTTCGATCAACTGCGGAAAACATCAACCCAAATTTCTATCTTGGAGCTCCTTAAAATATCACCAGCACATAAGGACATTCTGGAAAAGGCACTCATTGACACAACTATGTCTCCTGATCTAGATATCAATAATTTCAAGCCATGGTGGGACACTTGTTCTCACCCACATGTTTATCCTTTATTGATAAGGATGACTCATCCATGACCCATCCCCATAATTCATCGCTTTATCTAGAGGTCATGGTTCATAAAGCCTGAATTAGACGTGTTCTAATAGATGGGGGAGCCAGATTAAACATTTGTACTTTGAAATTGGTCCTTGCTTTGCATTATTCAGAAGAATCTATAGATCCACGAAGGAAAATTACAATCAAATCATATGATGATGAGGAAAGAGCTTCCAAAGGCCTCATCATGTTACCAATCAGAGTGGGACATGTTGTGAAGAATACCTTTTGTTAGGTTCTAGATCGAGGTCTATTCTATAACATACTCTTGGGTCGCCCATGGATCCATGAGATGTGAGCAGTGTCATCCACTTATCATCAATGCTTGAAGTTCCCATATGACAGACAAGAAGTAGCAATACCAGTAGGTCACATTAGTAGTCAAACTTGTTCTAACCTTAGAGAAACTCATGACACATTTGTCCCACATAATAGAGAGGCTTGGCCATTTCTACTTCTAAACACAATGAACAAGCAAGAGAAATGATAAGTAATTTTGGAACCAAGCTAAAATTGAAAGATAATGGGGAGGGAGAATATTCCTTGTCTCTCTAATCTACCCATGTCTCCAAGATCCCATGGTCAACCATCAACATCCATACAATAGGCTACAACAACTTTAGCCTCAGGCACACAAGCTTCAGTTCCCATCACCAAGTTTGATGAAATATTTATGAAAGCAGATACTCAAGAAAATGAAATGAAAGATAGATTAATCCTTGATTGGCTCTATAAAGATGAAGATGAATCAGTACAACATGTCAAGTTACCCACAAAGCAATATGGAAAAGGTTATATAATAATGCAGCAAATGGGTTATGAAGGGAATGGCCCTATAGACAAAATAAAGGAGGGTATTGTTGAACCTATCCGACTAAAAACAATGCATCCAAAAGATAAAATTGGGTTAGGATATGGTGAGGATACAAAGGAAGAAGTAGTACAAAGAAAATCCAATGAGGAGTTAGCTGAAACAATTCTTAGAATACAAGAAGACAATTCTAACACTGACTCTAATGAATATGAATGGGACACAATCTTTGATGATAAATTATGGAAGGATAAATAGGTGGATGTTCTAAAAAAATTTATACCCACATTCACACAAGGGGAAAGATCAAGGCCCCCACTTGATTTTGTTCTACTAAGCGATCATGACTTGAATGAGGACGATTTGATTCAAAGTGAGATAGATCATCAACATGAGGATACCATCATAGATCTTCCCCATAACAAAGGTGGTGATAGAATCATGACCTTAACGACCAGTGACCTTACCCAGCCTAATGATCCATTTCCCTTGGTCCATCCCGAACTCATTGATTGCGAACAAATTGCACCAATTGATATCCCAAATTTCACCAACGAATCACAGGATCAAACTCTCAGATAGGAAAGTGCCAATTTTCTCAGCTACAAAATTAACAACATAAAAGAAAGATCTAATGGTGAAAACCTAACAAAGGTAGTATTAGATCATGAAAAGAGAAAAATAAAAAGTGTATATAATGGCGAAAACCTTTCAAAGGCACTGGAAGATGGGAAACTTGACACTCTCCCTAAGCACTATCAGGAAAGGTCTTCTATTTTAATAGAACCAACAACGATGATCAATTTAGGTATTGTGGAACAGCCCAAAGTCTTGCAACTTGCTGCATCACTAACAGAAGAGGAAATCCTGATATTCACAAAAATTTTCAAGAATAATCAAATCAATTTTGCATGGTCATACACAAATATGCTTGGATTGGATCCAGATCTCATCATGCATCATTTATCCATCACGCCGAGGGTGAAACCTGTGAAGCAAAAAATCAAAAAAATGCATCCACATGTTGCATTATTAGTCAAGGAGGAGTTAAAGAAGTTGTTAGATGTTGGATTCATTCCGTCTATAGACTATGCAGAATGGATCTCCAATATCATGCCTGTATCAAAGCCAGATGGAAGAATCAAAATTTGTACAGATTTCAAGGATTTAAATAAGGCATGCCCTAAAGACGATTTCCCTCTACTAAACATAAATATGATTGTGGATTTGACTGTTGGACATGCTATGTATTCACTAATGGAATACAACTAGATAAATATTACGCCTGAAGATTAGGATAAAACAATGTTCATGTAATACCCCTCCATTTTGCCTTCTGGTTGGACAGTGTGTCCTTATGTTGTTATGTTACTTTGATGTGTTTTGGATATTCAGATACCTTATTATGTTGTACTTTCTATTAGTACCTTGACTATGGTACCCAGCTGCTTTTTGATCGCTATCTGTAAGCGATGTTAATGTTATCTTTTGATGTGATGTTATTTTAATATGATGTTATCTTTATGGCATGTTTTGGGATTAGCATTATGGATGTTCGAATTAAAGATGTTTTATGCTTTGGATTATATTAATATGTTAGATTTGTTAGTTAGTACTACTGTATTGGTGAAGAGGATGGTATCGCATCACTTGCTTGCGAGTGCCCTACGATTCCGTGATTCCCTCTTCATGGTGCGTTTTAATTATGACATATATATGCATGTGGATGTACTCTTTGGTTGCAGGTTGATAGGTATAGGACATCGACTCCACCTGGTTTCATAGGCTCGAGCGTGTCCAATGCCCAACGGTATTTGATTGGGAGATAGTAGCTAGGTTTTCCGCACCGAGTCTTCACCCTAGTCATAGCGTTTCGTCAGTCATAGGGTGGTCCAGTTATTCTATTTTGTTCAGTTTGCCTTGTTTCAGTTTATTTAGGAAGTTAGAAGAATGTTGGAAATGTGATTTAAATTATTGAGTAATTTAATTTAATTAATAAATATTTTAATCTTATGGTAGATTTATTTTATTAATTGATTAAGCTATTTATGTTGAAATGATTTACATTATCTATTTTGGAAAAACATGCATATTGAAGTTGGAATTGAAAAATTAAGAAAATGAATTAAAAGTCATTTTAGAAATTCAAAAATTCAAAAATTGAAAAGAAAGACTTTTGCATTTTTTTTTGTTTTCTGGAATTTATAAGGGTGGTTGTAGGATTTTTTGGGAAAAAAAAATTATATTATGATGAATTTTCTTCACAAATCTGGTCAATGGAGTTTTGGAGAAAAAATTGAAAAGAGAAGAGGAAGAAATTGTGCATCTTAGTGGGTTTTTGGATTGAAGCTTAAAGATTCTGAGGAACTGAAGAGGGAATCAAGGCATCAATAGGGTCTTCACTCAATTTCAAAGGAAACAGGTTCATGTTCTTTAATGAAATTTTGTTTATAATTTTATCATTTCAAATTTCTATTGTTCTTCAATTTTGGGTTTCTCAATTTGATAGAAACATCATTTGGAGGAATGAAATGTGTGTGTATATATATATATATATATATTTATATATGCTTGAGTTATTTATTATAAATCCCTCCCTTGAAAAGTTAGGCTGGCAAATTTCTTTTATAAAAATTTTGAAATGTTAAGAAAAAAACCTGTTTTTAGCTTTTGGTTTTTTTTTTAAAATACAAACCTTGCAAAAAAGGCAGTCTTTGTTTTAATAAAAATATTTATTGGGAAATAAAAAAATTAAAAAAATAAAAGTTGGGGGGGCTGGGGCTCACCCCATCACCGCTCCCTTGGGAAGCGAGGTGGGGGAGCACGCCCAACGGCCTCCCCCATCCGCAGCTCGCACGGACTATGCAGCCCGCGCCACACAATGGTGGCCGGCGTTGCTAGCCCCGCGCTCCCCATGCCTCCCTCAACCCGTACTCCCCGCGCCGTCCGTCTGCACCGCATGCGCCCTGTGCGGTGGCCACCTCCGCCCGCTTCCTCCAACTCCCGGCGGCGCCGCCTCCTGCGGCCGCTTGAGTATACCACCGCTGCCTGTAAGAGCCGCGACTGATGCCCTAACTGCCATCCTTAGCGCGTGGTTCAAGGCCAGCCAGTTTGGCAAAAGAAACAAATATAAAAGTTTAAGTTTGTTTTTTTTTTTTTTAAATAATATTTTATTATTATATAATATAATAATAAAATATGATTATATTAAGATTTATTTTATTATTATATTACATAATAGTAAAATATATATATTAATATTTTATTATTATATTTTATAATTTTAAAATATTAATATTTAAAATATTATTATATTGATTTAAAATGGAATGTGTAGATATTTTGTTTATGAGTATATGTTTTTTTTTAATGGTGTTGTAGAGGTCACAAAGTAGATTGATTTGATGAAATGAAAAAAAATGCATGAGAGTATTATTTCTTTTCAAAAATCATTACTTTATTAGACCATTATTTTAAGGAGAGAAGAGGAGATTTTAAATCTTACGTTTGTTTAAATCGAGGGAATTATTTATATTGATTATTTTGAACAAGGAACTCGATATTTTCTTTAAAACAATGAATTTTGAATTATTTGTTAACTAGTTAATTTATCATTTATTTAAATGCCAATAAGGAAATTAAATGGTTAGGGTTAATTCCTTCCTTATTGAAATGACATATTTAATTCAGTTATCTAATGTAGTGCATTATTGAATGTGATTGAGTATATGGATTTAATGAATCCAAAGTAGATTTTAATGCTCGCCTTGATTTCGAGCTGGTTATGTTATCATTTGGGAAATGTGGGTCTTAGCATTTATCAAGTCTTCCAAACATGGTCTTTTAAATCCCGTGGGTTGTTGTGTCATGTGGTCAACCTTGGGATTGCCTTGGGTAGTGCATGAGATGTTATCTGTTATTAGCCGGTTTTCACGAATGGGAATGATTTGTACCTCCTTGGTTTAGGAGTGGATTATGTGGTTAGTGCCTCCTTGTCAGGAGTGACTTTGTTACCTTGTTACCTCCAGTTTTGGAGAGGGTTCGAACTTAGGTTGCCTCCTAAGAAAGGAGTGGTCATGGTATCGTGTTGTTTGCACTTTGTTACCCTTGGAGTTTGGATGTTTGGTATGTTGTCAAATAGAAGAGTGGCTTCCGTAGGGGCCAGAGCCCAAAGATGTAAACTGGATAACCTACAGGGGTGGTTTAATCAAGTGATAACTAAAACAAAACTTAGAAGATTAGGTGGTACTTCACACTAATCAAGATAATTTTACCTCACTCATAGACACGAGGGCTCGTTTAGACTCGGGATGAGTGGGAAGGCTTGGAATGGCAAGGTCATCTATCTTGTTTGTACGAAAGATATTTGATTCCACATGAGTGAGTATGGGGGCCAGGATTTGGTTGAGGCCACTAGGATAACCCTGAGTGGGGGCCGAAGCCTATGAAGATTCCCAGAGGACAACCCATGATGAGCTGTGTGATGACAATCTGTCTAGGAAAATAGTTGGTACTTGTTTATTGTGGGTATGGATTCCGTAACATACCTGATGTGACCATAGTTGGTATTTGATTCTGTGTGTATGGTTCTCATAACATACTTGTTTTGCTTTATTTCTAGAAGCAATGTGACCATGTAAAGCTATACTTGTGTTGTACTTGTGTGGTATATGAGTTGTACTTGTGTTGTACATGTGATTGGTGGTTTCAGTTTGGTTTAGTTCTGTGTTAGTCTGTGTCTAGTGGTAGAAGGTCTTGGCTAGGATTCCTTGTTACTATCTCCTAGCATGGGGGGTGGGCCTTTGGGTTCCACCTGGTTGGGTGGCGTGCACCTAAATTCGTTGGGCTTTCTTCATGTTCATATGGATGAGACTTCCAATTGGAGAGCTTGTTGGTTTTAGTATCAGATCTTGCTTTATTTCATTTCAGTTGATCTTGTACTATTTTACCCCTCAGTTGTCATCGAGGTGGAAGTTTTATTTATAAACTTATTTAATGGACTTGCCTCATTCGGGGAATGAGAGATGTAATTGTAATATTTAATTATGGATTAATGAAATGGAAATTTATCTTATGCTTGATGTAAATTATCTTAATTAGAATGTATGGGTTTAATTTTATCTAAATAATTGTCTTGGTGTATATTCATGTTTTTTGTTGAGGTTCTATATAACCTCTATCTCATAACCTTAGAGGTTGTTGGCATTAGTTGTGAGTTTGCTCTTAATGATACTTAAAAAAAATTATCTTGTTAAAGTTGTTGTTTGCAACTTCCTCTAGGGTTGCGTGGCAGGGCGTTACAGTTCACATGGGGTACATATTGCTGGAATACAATGCCATTTGGACTCAAGAATGCAAGAGCTACATACTACCATTTTTCATGATATGATGCACACATTCATGGAGGATTATGTCAATGATATTTTAGCCAAATCAAACACAAGAGAAGGACATTTAGATATCTTATCTAAAAAATTTGACAAGATGGAAAAATTCAAAGTTAGACTTAATCCCAAGAAATGTGTCTTTGGGGTGAAATCTAGAAAGCTTCTAGGTTATATTGTGTCAGAAAAGGGAATTGAAGTGGATCCAACAAAGGTACAAGCAATCATCTATATGCCACCACCAAGGAACATCAGTCAATTACGCTCATTGCAGGGATGGTTACAATCCATCAGGAGATTCATTGCGCAACTAGCGGATAAGAGTCTACCATTCACTCATCTATTACATAAGAATGTTCCATTTAAATGGGAAGACAAATGTGAAGCAATGTTTGATCAAATAAATCATTATCTAATGATTCCACCAACATTGATTCCACCAATGCAAGGTGAGACGCTCATATTGTATATTTCTGCCATGGAAGTGTCCTTGGGAGCATTATTGGCACAAGAAGACAAAACAGGAAAGGAGCGAGCAATATATTACATCAGTCAAACATTGACAAGCCATGAAGTAAATTACACCTTCATTGAAAAAGCTTGCTTGGCAGTAGTGTTTACTTCTCAAAAGTTGCGACACTATATGCTAGCTCATATGATAAAGCTTGTGGAGAAGATTGATCCTTTAAAGTATCTTCTAAGTAAGGCAACCTTAACTAGTAGATTGGCTAAATGGGTCATGATACTAAGTGAGTTTAACATTCATTATGCGGATCAGAAGGCTATCAAAGGATAGGTAATAGCATATCAGTTGGAAAAAACACCAATGCAAACGGAACATCCAATACACATTGATTTTCCTGATGCTGATGTATTCACAACAGCCATTAAGTAGTCATGGGCACTTTATTTTGATGGCTCCTACACTCAACATGGTTCGGGGGGAAAAATTATTTTCATCTCACCTCAAGGACATAAAATTTTAAAATCTTATCGACTAATGTTTCCTTGCACAAATAACATAGTTGAGTATGAGGCACTATTAATTGGAATGAGAATTGCATTAGACTGGAAAATCACAGAACTGCAAGTTTTTGGTGATTCACAACTTGTCATAAATCATATCAATGATGAATATCAAACTAAGGATGAAAAATTAATGCCTTACAAGTGGATGATTTCAAGAAGTATTTTGTTGATATCAAGTTCACACAAATTCCGTGTACTGATAATAAAGTTGCGGATGCCATGGCTACAATTGCATCATTGCTCCAGTTGTCAGAGAACCAAGCACAGTACGATTTCCTAGTGGAACAATTGTTTTCTCCCACCTATGATAATCCGAAAACCCAAATCATTTTTCACCTAACTAGTTTTGATTCTCCCTTGTATGGCCAAATCTATGCTTATCTAAAAGATACCACTTTGCCCCTAGATTTGTCTACAAATCAGAAAAGGAATTTCATACGTCAATCTTCTTGTTACACTTTAATTGTTGACATCTTGTATTGATGTGGTCTTGATGGTACCCTCCTTCGATGTCTCGAACATGATGAATCAAAAAAGGCCTTACAAGAGGTACATGGTGGTATTTGTGGGATTCATTCGAGTGGACTAAGCTTGGCAAAGAAACTTGTTAGAATGGGTTACTATTGGCTGACCATGGAGAAAGAATCATTCGTTTTTGTGAAAAAATGTTCAAAATGTCAAATTCATGGGAATCTCATTTGAGCTCCTGCTCAGGAATTGCAACCCTTTACAACAACATGGCCTTTCGCTCAATGGGGATTGGATCTGGTTGGCAAGATACATCCATCATCATCAAATGGACACGAGTTCATTATCATAGCCACTGAGTACTTTACTAAGTGGATTGAAGTTGTTCCCTTAACAACTATTACCGACAAACAAATTTCATAATTCATTTTGAACTATATCATATGTCGATATGGCATTCCCAACTCCATTATTATAGATAATGGAAGACCTTTTAAAAATCAAGATGTTGATGAACTTTGTGAAAGATTTCACATCCAACACAGGTTCTCTACACCTTATTATCCATAGGAAAATGACCAAGCAAAGGTTTCAAACAAAACAAATCTGAAGATATTGAAGAAAATAGTAAATGATGTTGGTCGTGATTGGCATGTCCAATTAAATCCAACATTGTGGGCATACAGAACCAGTATTCACATGCCAATAGGTGCTACCCCATATGCTTTGGTTTATGGAGCAAAAGCTATTTTTCCATTAGAAGTTGAGATTCCCTCACTTCAAGTATCATTGAAGGGGCTCATAAATGATGAGGATTACAGAGTATCAAGATTGCAAGAGCTGGAATTGCTTGATGAACGACGAAAAATTACAGCTAATCATTTAAATGGGTATCAACAGGTTATGTCTCGCAGCTACAATCATAGAGTCAAACCATGAGTTTTTCAAGTAGTTGACTTAGTTCTCAAAGAAAACCCTCGTAATCAGCAATATCAGGAAAAGAAAGGAAAGTTCAAGCCTAATTGGCTAGGCCCATTCATCATCATTAAGGCATTTGGATTGGGGGCATATCAGTTGTCAACATCAGAAGGGTACCTATTTGAAGATCCAACCAACAACATCCACTTGAAGAAGTTTTATGCTTGAAAAATATCAAAACAGTATAAAAAGTCTTGGAAAAATATCAAAAACAATATAAAAAGTCATGAAAAAATTCATAAAAACTAGAAAATGTTGTCCTGAAGGAAAAATGTATCATTAGGGTGAAAACCTGGCAAACGGGCATCCTTTTGACATACAAAATACAAAAAAAAATCAAAAAGAGAAAAATACAAATAAATAAATAAAAAAATTGTTGCCTTGATGAAAACCTGGCAAACAAGCGTCTTGGTAACAACAAAAAAATCATAAAATTAGAAAAAATGCAATAAAAAAAAATGGTGAAAACTTGGCAAACATGCACTATTTGTAATTTGGTTGGCTCTTTCATCTATTAGGATACATTCTGCATATCCATCTTTCATCAACATCACATACATGCCTAGCCATCACATCTGCATCATGCGTCCAAACATTTCCTTGAAACGACAAGGATTTCATCATGGCTTGATGATTAATGTTATCCTTAGCAGTAGTTTGTGTCTAATCAGGAGTCAAAGTGCAAGATCATTGGGGGCAGTTCACTTTTTGGACCTTTTTGGCAGACAAATGGTAACATGTGTCAAGTATCAAAATATTAGAACAACAAATTATCCATTCAAAACTGGGTTTAAATGATTATTTGGTAAGAAACTCAAACAAATTGGATGATCTTAATTTGAATAAAATGAATGACAAACTTAAAGCATAAGTTGAATTGTTGTTTTGACATTTGATGACATCATATCTTTGGAGTGGTTCAATGATGTACTGAACTAGGATCACAAGGAAGGAGTATGATTTTTCTTTGGTTGTTGTCTGTAAGCTAATCACTAGTATTGTGCAAATTTGTCATGGGCATGCTCTACAACGTATCATTGATGAAATTTCTGAATTTGCATAGGAAAATGGTTAACTTTTGTCTGTTTATGCAAGCAATACTCAGGTCATCTTGGTTCAATTATACCTCAATGCTTGTATTAATTTGCTATATCAAACATCATGAAAGTTGTACTCAGGTCATCATCGATGCAAATATCCCCTTTGATGCTTGTACTAACTTTCAACATATCAAAAGGCTCAATGATGAAAATTATGTGCAGAATTGGCTCATGGAAAGACAAATAGTGGAATGACTCATTTTTGCATTTTAGGTTTGCATAATTCATTTAGATTTGCATTTAGGGCTGTATGATAGATTTTTTTGGAGGTTTGAAATACTTCATATATCTTTTAAAGATGTCAATTGAATACACTGGGACATTTATTGCACCTCATTTCATTATCATTTTCATATTTCATCATTTTTCATTTAGGTTATCATGATCATCTCAATTACATTTGTATATTTCCATTTTCACATCATTTATCATTATCATCATTATCATTATTGGGTACCATTCATTTTTATCATAATCATTATCCATATTAGATTGCATCATATCATTTACCTATCATGTGCATATCATTCATTATTGCATACCATTAATCATTCATCTCATCATTTATTTTTGGATCTTTCGCCTCATTTTCACATCATTTTCATTATCATTTTCATAAACATCATTTACATAATCAGACATTGACAAAAAAAAAGATGCATTCATTTATTGCATACATACTCCATACATCATGTAGGAAAATCATTTATATTGCATCATATCATCATGTTAAAAATCATTTCATTTTGTAAGATCATCCAATCATAAACCATATTCATCAAATCATCATTTACATCATAAAAATTGCATCATCATCATTTATGCATACATTGCAGTAAAAAAAAAGCATCATCATTATAGTTCATATCAAAGTGCATATATCATCATCCATAAGTATAAACCACATAGCATATAGAAGAAAAAATTCATACATAATCATTCATCAATGACACATGCATATCAAATCGCCACTGCATATCATAATCTCATCAGAATAAATGTCCATGTGTAAAAAGATATCAAATGTCTGAACAAGATATATATAAAATATAATGAAGGGGTGTATCATAATCATCACTAAGGGGCATCTAGATGTGGAGCATGAATACTACTGCCTCCGGAGGTGGTGGGTCTCGTTAGATCTCTGCTGCCAGAAGCACCGATCTCTCGTCTGACATGTTGTCCCACACTTCTAGTAGCACTCCTGGTGTGACTGTAGGAGTGGGTACGTGATCGGGTTCCTGACTGCGTGTAGGCTATCCTCTGCTCAAGGGGTACTGCCTCAAAATATCTCATCTTGTAGTACTCTGCCTAATGAGCAGTCTCCAGTCCCTTTACCACAACCTCTCCAATGGAGGTGCTCTTAATTGACCTCAAGAGTCTCTCTACTACTCCCTCTGCCTGAATGCACTACTCTCTAAAGCTGTTCTGCTCTACCATAAGCTGGGCTACCTGTGGGTTAGGAGGTGGTGGTCGTGCCATCTATTTCTATAAATGGCTACTAGTAGCTACTAGTAGCTTGTGCTTGTGCTAGATGGCTCCAAAGAGTTTGAACCTCTACTTGCAGAATGTCAATCTGTCCCTGTGACAGATCTTTGATGGTAATGAATGGAGCTGAAGTACTCATCTGCTCAACCACTCTAGCTATACGAGGCCTCGTCCTAAAGGTCACATCAAAGAAATATCTCTAGCTACCACCCCCACCACCTATGTCATCCCCATCATCATCGTCATCATCAGAGCTATCTAAATCCTCCTCCTCATCAACATCCATGGACACCCCACCTATATCCTCCTCTAATCCATGTGGCTGCTCTGCCTATCCATGTCCCTGCACCTATGCCCCAACCTCTACTTGTGTCTATGGCTGCCATTATGCTCACCGTAAAACTGGTCCACCTAATAGTGGGGCAGGCTCATATGGACTAGTCAACCTAGGAAATGGATGCGTGTAGAAATATGCAACATAATCATCCGTCATATGTGCATCTATAACCTCTAGATGAATGGCCCAAAACTCTGGATGAATATCAGTATACTTGGCTCTCACTGCCTCAAAAGTAATGAAAGGACCCCACTCAACAACATCCTCTCGACGTTTGACATAATGAGCCACACACTGCAGCATCATCTGAACTCGTCCATACTGCCTAAGTACTCGCATAACCAAAAAATTCTCAATGATGAAGGGGGTGTGACCAATCAATTATCTTGCTATACCATGATAGGGCAGCTCTATGTCGTCATCATCCCATGCATCAGAGTCAAGATATGGTCTCCAGATGACTTTATCCATATCATCTAGCATACGCCGCTAGTACTCTAACTTGTCCTGCATAGGCTGAACAAGGGGACCTGTATACACATATACATAAGGGTGGCCAAGTAGGTGATCTCTCCATACAATAGGGCAGGTGATGGTGATGTGCTCCCATGCCCAGATATGAAGAAGTGTAACCCTGGAAGATATACTCTTCCCATCTCTATATACCACCTAATGAAGATCGTGGTATAGATGGGAAAGCATGCAGGATCCCCATGCATATCTAGTCTAATGAAGGATCATGTCCTCCAATATCTAACCCCAACCTACTGATAGTCCTTTGACCTACGATCAGGACAAAGGAAGCCACCAATGAAACTTGCCAAAAGTAATAGGAGTGGGGCATAACTCTCTACCATATCTCTCCACATAATCTCATATCCACCAGCATGAGGATCCTATAAGACTCTCCGTAAAGCATTGGTACCTCCAATCTCCTTGTGATCATAAATCAAAAGTGCACCAACTACAAGGATGCCTAAAATCCTATACACATCCTTGGGTGCAACAGTGATCTCTCTAGTTGGCAAGTGAAAGGTATTATTCTCACTATGCCATCTCTCAGCTAATGCATTCAATAGTGCCCTGTTGACCCTATACTGAGGGATCCTAAGAAGGGAACCCAACCCACATCTAACAATGATCCCTATCTCTAGCTAGGATAGTCTGGGAATCATCTCCCATGTGCAGGGAAATCTCTCTCTGATCTGGAGGATATTAAAATCCTCCTATAACATCAAATACATCAGGATCAAATCATCAGCAAGGATTATAAAAAATTATCAAGAAAATCATGTCAATCAAACAAGTGAATCATATCAACATTAGCAACACATCATTACTATTTGTTCTTCAAGCATGAAGACAAATTTATCAAATTCTACTATTTTTTTTTCATCAAGCATGGAAAGAAATTTAATAGCCAATCGGCTCAACATCAACATCATTACTATTTGTTATTCAATCATGAAAGAAAGTTTATCAGAATCATTTTACTATTTGTTCTTCAAGAACAAAGACAAATTTATCAGATCATTACCAAAATCAAGTTAATCTATCCTTGGTGTTATTCAAAATCATCACATCAGCTGTCTAATACAACAACAATCATCAAGAAAGCATCAAATCAATCTCAAAATTGCAAAATCAGCAAAATTCATGGATGCTCTAAAACAATCTATCAATGTGCTAAAATAGTCAATGCGCTACTTTATCCATGGATGTGCTAAAACAGATATTCTATGCGCTAAATCATCTATGCACTATTCTATCAGGGGTATGTGCTAATATATCTAGTTTATGCGCTATTCTAGCCTATGCGCTAATCGAGCATCATGTGCGAGCGGTCTTCATCTATGCGCTATTTTATCTATCTTATGTGCGATTTTATCCTATGCACTAAACTTTTCATCTATGCGCTGTGATTGTTCTATCAATGCACCAATTTGGATGCGTTATTCTAGCTATCATATGTGCTAATCTACGGCTTGCATGCGCTAAAACATAAATTTGAAAATTCTAAAAATTGAAAAATTCAGTAAAAATTCACTAAAAATTCACAAAGGAGGATCATGTGATCTTACCGAAGGTCCATATGTTGCTAGTCTCTGATGACGACAAGCTCGCTTGAATCAGAGGCGCTCGTAGTGGATCGATATCTCGAAAATCTCTCTCAAAGCTCTGAAAAATCACAAAAGGCTACTATTCAAATGACAATGACTTTTTACCTTTTCCACCTTTTAAGGGGGTAAAAAAGGGAGGTTATTTTTATTTTTACTATGCAACACGCTATTTCAAGAGATAAATCGATGAATTCTCTTCAAAATCATTTCAATTCTTTCAATCATCATCAATATCATTCAAATCATGCGATTTATCTCTTTTGGGGGCATATAGCATCATCAATCAATTTTCAAAGTCAAGGGCAAGTTTTCGGAATTTGAATTATTTGAATTTTTCTTTGAAGCAATGCATAAAACACATCACTTCAAAGAGGGGCAAAATGTATACATCTAAAAATGGTCACAACTAATCAAACCTGTTAATTAATTAAATATGAATTATTTAATTAAAATTCTTCTAAAGTCATCTACAAATAAATAAATTTAATTATTTATTTATATAGTTCACTTTCTAATTCTTCTAATTTAATTAATTAAATAAGTTTATTTAATTATTACCATCTTCTATCTTCCTCTTAATTAATTAAATAAGATTTCATAATTTATTTATATTAATTATCATAAGTTTGAATTTTAAATTCAAGTGATATTCATCTAAATTCTTTTTCCACATTTAATTAAATATTCTGAATATTTATTTAAACACTTTCTAATTCTTCACTCTACATTTAATTAAATATTCTAAATATTTAATTAGAAACTTTCTTCACTTCATATTTAATTAAGTAATTCATATATTTAATTAAATGCTTTTTTATCATCTCTCACACATAATTAAATATTAATTATTTAATTATGGAAACTTTTAAATTCATTGTCACATGTAATTTAAATTTAATAAAGGATTTATCCTCAACTACCAACTAACTCCTCATAAATGAATTGCACAAATGACAGATTTCCTTCATTTTTGAATGGAGAAGGTTGTATAGGAGGAAACATTTCCCATTTTTCTCTCAACCTTCCATCTTTCTCTCAACTTCCAAAACTCACTGTTCATCTTGACAGGTTTGAATTCAACTGTTGATCTTTTCCAATTAGATTCTTTCCTCCAAAAAACTATAAATATAGCCCTCTTGTGAGTTGAAAAAGATCATAGATTTTGTGAATTTAGCGTGAGCATTATAGTTGCATCTTATCTAGCATTTAGCAATCTTGTTTTCTTAAGTATAGCATCTTAGTTTCATATCATAGCTTCAATCATTTAGCAATGGACATGCATGTTCAATAAACTCTTTCTCTAAGTTGTCATTTTGCCAAAGCTGCTGCATACACCAACTGAGAGCCAACAACTTACAACAGATCCTTGGAGATAGAAGACAATGGGATGCTTTTGAAGAAACTGTTGTTTGAAATTTTATTTCCTTTTAATTAGTTTCCTTTGATCTAATGTTTCATTGGTGTGTTAGTTTATCTTATTAATTGGTCCACATATTCTTACACACAAAAACCATAATGGTAAATGAAAAAAAGAGGTGCCAAAACCACTTGCAAAAACAAACACCCCTCTCTTGGAAGACCAAAAGTCATGATAATATATTAATTATTATGCACAAGGCTCCAACATGGGTGCCTAATCCATAGTTTGTTCATATTTTATCATTTAGGATGCTCCAGTGACTATTCATCTTATAGATGTTAAAGCAATGGACACATGTTTCCCTCCAAACTTGGGTGCTCCACTCAAGACCTCTCACATTCTTAATGTCGACCCCTATGAGGGAGAATTTTTCCTCTAGAAATTTGTAACTTCCACCAACATTAACTTTCCTCTTTGAAAATATAATTACAATATGCAATATTAAATGAATTTCTCTCATGTCCCCTACAATACTTTCCAAAAGACATGGATACATACAAATGACATAGATTTTCAAGGTAAAGGTCACCTAACCTAACATTATCCCACTTGAAATTATACACTACAATTACATCCAAGAGATACAAAAAAATAAATCAAGTACAATGATCAATGCCCATGACCTTCCTACAGCAAGATAACTTATTCATGGTCATTGGATTCATAAGAGAATCTGCAATATTATCCAAAGTAGCAATCTTATGAATCAAGACCTTACTGTTCTCAACCATTTCTTGCAAAAAGTGATACTGAACATCAACATGCTTAATACAAGCATGATGCATAATATTTTTGGCGAAATTAATAACTCTGATTGCCACACCCAATCCTTATTTTCTTGCAATCAAAACCAATGTCGTTACCAATTCTCTATAACCATACCACCTCCTTAGAGGCATGTGTAGCAGTCATATATTCTACTTCACTAGTGGAAAAAGAAATTATAGGTTGTCTCTTACTCATCCAACTCACTACACCTCCAAAAAAATTAAATACATAGCCTCTAGTGGACCTTTGATTATCCAAGTCACCTACCCAATCTACGTCAAAAAACCTTTGTATGTCCAATGCTCTTTATCAGGGCTAGATATAAACTCACTTAGAACTCCCACTGCTTGGGATATATTTGGTCTAATGCAAATCATTGCATACATTAAACTACCAACAACACTAGCATAAGGAACCTTAGACATATCTTCAAAATCATCATTAGAATTAACACATATTCAAGATCAACTTAGTACCAATAAAAAATGAGATATTAACTAGTTTATAGTCATGCATATTAAACCTTCACAAGATTGTATCAACATACTTACTCTAAATTAACCAAAGATTTTTTGTGAATCCAATCTCTATTTATTTCCATCCCAAGAATATATTTTGCAACCCCCAATTCCTTCATATATAATTTTCTAGAAAGGTATCTTGAGCTACTTAATCATCACCTCGCTACCCATGAACAACATATCATCAACATACAAGATAATATTTAAAATCTAATAATCAATAACCTTAATATAAACATAATGATCATCCTTTCTTCTAAGAAAACCCAACCTCAATACAATAGTATCAAACTTCTAGTACTAGATATTGGGTGACTGTTACAAACCATATAAAGATCTCTTCAACTTGTAAAAAAAATATTATTTTCCTTTCACAAAAAATCCATCAAGATGTCACATATAAATTTCCTCCTCAAGATCCCCATGCAAGAAATAAGTTTTAACATCCCTTTGCTCTATCTCAAAATCATAAACAACAACAATAGATAATAGGAATCTAATAGAAGTTAATCTAACAACAAGAGAGAAAATCTCATCAAAATCAAGTCTCTCTCTGGGAGTAACCCTTAGCCACTAATTTGGACTTATACTTCTCTAAGTAATCATTTGCACCATTTTTTTTTTTTAATACCCACTTTCAACTAATGGGATTTCTTGCTTTGGGAAAACTAACATCCTGGAGTTCTCAAAACTATCCAAAGCCATCATGTCCTCTTGCATGGATTGCAAACAAGACCCACTTTCCTTTGAAGAGAGATCCTCCCTGAAATATCTAATTCATCATCAGTACTCATCAAAGTACTCATCAAAGAAAATACATTACTGTAATTTGATGGGCTATAAATATTAACTAGGTTATATTGCATTTTGGACCTCCTTAAGGTAGTAGTAATGGGTTCTACCTATTATTTTTCTTTTGTGTGCTCATCCTGAACATCTTTTGAACTATCTAAACTCTCTTCTTCTTTTTCATCCTTAGATCCATCCGATTATTCTTCCATATGTTCATCTTCTTACTTCTCTATCTTTTTCTAAAAGTGCACTATCTTTTTCTTGTCTTTATCCTTTGATTTTTCTTCTCTTGAGTAAGCTCTAAATTCCTTGAAAATTAAATCTCTACAAAAGATTATTTTATGATTTAGACGATTCCAAAGTTTATAACTTTTTACATTCTCACCATAATCAATAAGCATGAATTTTTATGTTTTAGGATCTAATTTAGATTGCTTTTTATTGAGAAAAATGAATAAAATAATCACAACCAAAGACCCTTAAGTGTGAAACAAAAGGAATTCTACCCATCCACACTTCATAAGGAGATTTATCAACAAGAGTTGAACAAGGTCAAGATCTATTAATCAAATAACAAGAAATACCAACTACTTCTTCCCAAAAATATTTATCAATCTTTTCACTATTCAACATACTCCTAGATCTTTCCATTAAGGTTTGGTTCATTCTTTTTTCTACCCCATTTTGTCGATGGGTATAAGGAGTAACCTTTTTCCAAACAATGCTTGCATGCTTACAAAATTCATCAATTTTTTTAGAACATTATTCACCCCCATTGTTAGACCTCAACACTTTTATCTTATAATATGTTTGATTTTCTAGTAAGGCCTTAAATTCCTTATATTTGGTGAAAACTTTAGATTTATAATGCATAAAATAAATCCAAGTGTATCTTGAGAAATAATCAATGAAAGAGACATAATATCGAGATTTACCAAAAGAGTCAATATCCACTATCCCACGTACAATTAAATGAATAGTCTCTAATAATATATTTTCCTTATTAGTTCCACTAGAAAATGGTGATCTATTTTGTTTACCAAACACACAATATTCATAAAAATAATTTTTACCAAAAGAATAATCAAAAATACCACCAACCATCTTTTTTTAGAATATTCTCAAGTCCATTTTTGCCTATGTGACCCAATCCATGGTGCCATGACATACATGTATTTTATTTAAGTATTAGCTATATTAGTAGAGTTGCATAAAGTAGAGGAATTTAGCATTAAAAATTCCATATATTAGATCCTTTATCTATAATCACCAAACTCCCTCTCATTGGAGAACAACCTCAAGTATGCTCACATAGAGGGTGGATGCTTTGGACCTAACATATGCGTACTCAACTCTTGTGATAAATATTCACCTTGATGTTCCTATTTGGACATGACTTTCCAAAAAAATAATTATTTTTCGCTATTGATGGTTCCCCTCCCTTTGTCAGTTAGGGCACTTTGCATCTATTATGGTAGAAGATCCAACTATTCGATCTAGGCAAATCCAATTCTTGAAGAAGGTGATCCACCAGCTTCTACACGTGCAACAAATCAAGTTCATAGTTGAGTTCTACCCAATCTAGATAATATCCAACAAATCTTGAGATTTTATGATGAATAGTTGATCTTGTTCTTCTTTTCTAGTGCTAGACCAAACCTATCTTTGGCACTAGTTTTGGGGACACTTCTAGCCACTTTTATAAGCCACCTTTCATATATAAAAACATGATTAATCATTTCACGCTACTAACTCAAGTTATTCACTTGGCTATATTTTTATGTAAATACATGGTAGGTCGACCACTCAATTATTGGATCTATTAGCTTCTCTTTCAGATGCTATGGACCTGATTCATGCATACTCAAATCTTGGGATAACTATTCATCTTGATGTTCCTATTCAAACGTATTTCAGAAAAATAGGTATTTTCCACTATTGATGGTTCTCATCCCTCCATCAATTAGGACACTTATGCATTAATGGTGGTAATGGATCCAACTATTTGATCTAGAAAACTATAATTCTTGAAGCAAGCACTCTACCAACTCATATGTGTGTGATAGATTGGGTTTCAGAGTTGGGTTTTGGATATCTAATCCATATATTATCCAATAGCTCTTGATATGTTATGAGGAATGTTGATTTTTCTCTTATTTTCTAGATCTAGACCAGACCTATCTCCAACATTAGTTTTGGGGACACTTCTAGCCACTACTATAAGTCACCTTTCATTAGAAAAACATGATTACTCATTTTACATGTCTAACTCGAGCTCTTCACTTGGCTATCTTTTTATGTAAATACATGATATTCCAACCTCTCAATCATTCGATCTAACAACCTCTCTTTCAAATGCTATGGACCTGACACATGCATACTCAACTCTTGGGATAACTATTTGTCTTGTTGTTCTTGTTTGGATGCCTTTATAACAAAACATGTCTTTTCCACTATTGATGGTTCCCCTCCCTCCATTGGTTAGGGAACTGTTAAATCTATGGTGGTATTAGATCCAACTATTTGATCTAGGAATATCCAATTCTTGAAGCAAGTGCTCCATTAACTTGTACGTATGTGATAGATTGGGTTTTAGATTCGAGTTTTGGCTATCCAATCCAGATAGTATCTAACAAATCTTGAAATGTTATGATGAATATTTGATCTTTCTCTTCTTTTCTAGTGCTATACCATACCTATCTTCGATATTGGTTTTGGGGACACTTCTAGCCACTTCTATAAGTCACCTTTCGATAGAAAAACATGATTACTCATTTTGTTGAATATTCAAGATACTGAGAGGGGGGTGAATCAGTATCTTCTTAAACATATTGAACAAAAACCATCAATTACTCTAATGCAAATAATAGAAGATAAGCAAGAGAAATAACATATAACATGAAACCACACAACACATAAACACCATATTTTTTATGTGGAAAACCCGATGAGGGAAAAACCATGGCAAGGATTAGCTCACAATATATAGTAGTTCCAAAACCGGATACAAAAGAGGCTCACTTCTAAATACAAAAGCTCACTACTTACAAGTAGGACTCGATGTCTAGATGGGGAGGCTCACTGCCTATAAAAAGATTACAGTAACAAAATGGTTTATAGCCAGAATATGAACTAATATAGTTATAACTCAAGTGCAGATTTGGTTCCTTTGATGCTTAGGGAATTCACATGCCAGCAGACTAATATTCACTCTTCTTCGCATTCACATACTACTCAAACACCACACATACTTCACACTTCTTTTTTTCAATCTCCAAACTATCTTGTATTATATCTGATATATCCACATGCATCAATTAGGTCGGCTTAATTGGATGCAACACATATTTACCAAAAAGATAATTGTTGGCTTCATTCAAAACTTCTCCAAAAGTAATTCAATCATGTAGCACACTATATTGTGTCATCTAGGACCAAAGCTAGGTTGCTCACATATCTGCAACATAAATCATTATATCACTAACTATTTATTAGGTTGGCCATGGATAGACCTAATAAAAAGATGCAACATCAAACCAATGTCAACCCATCAAATGATCATATGAGCATACATGATTGCATACATACACACTTCCAAAATTCATGAACCTTTTCCCAAAATCACAACCAACAGTGATCACCAAAGGGGCAATATGAACCAAAATCACTAGAGGATGTAAACCTATTCTTCATACCGTTTCAGAGTACCAGACCAACCTAACACCTTAATCCACATGGTGATATCAATGATAACACAAAGACTAGTCTTCTTCATTATTCCAACAATCTCCCCCTTTGTCATTGATGGCAACATGTGCCAAAAAAAATTGTATGGCAGTCTCCAAAAATCTTTCCCCTACAATTTGTCCAAAACTCTCCAAATCTCTCTCTCTTTGACATCAATGGAAAAGGGCGAGCAAAAACAAGATGTAAGTGACATGGTGACATTGTATTCTCAAAATTCTAAAACTCCAACACTTCCAAAATTCAAAAAAAATTAGAAACTCTCAGACATGCAAAAATTTTAAAGCTTAAGAAAACTTCCAAAAACTCTTCCTTTGTTCATCAATTCAACTTTTCTTCTCATCGTGTTTTCATTTTTCTTTTCTCTCCTTTTTTTGCCACAACAAAAAAACTACAGAAATCCAAACATTCAGAAACTCAAGTAAAAATAACACTCTTCACTTGAAACACTTTATTGTATCTCTCTTCGATGACTAGAAGGATCTTCTTCCAGAAAAACATAGCATAATCCATTCTCATGCACATGCTCTCTAGCAAGCCCAAAAATGTGAAAGAGGATGACCAATCCACAGATGAGCACTAAATTTCACAATCTTCTGCATCATGGAGTATTTTAGAGAGATGATCTAACAGGACCTCAAAAATTTCCTTAACGAGCCAAAAAAAATTCACCACATCTTCTCTTTGTCTTTGAACAATAATCAACTCTACTTGTAATTCTACGACTCTTATCCTTTGTTTTCCTTCTTTGTCTTTAAAGATGTCAAAATTCTTTCCAATTTTGTTCATTTTAGATTCAATTGTTTCAGTCTTACTTCTAAAATTGTCAATTACAGCAGGCCACCAAAGACAATACTTGTAGATATCCGACATTTCTTTGATGCATTTGTTTGTCTCATTAATGTGCTCAAATAACCTCTACTTAGCTTTAGCACATATTTTCTCAACCATGGATTCTAACTTATGTCCTTTTGGACCTTCCAGAAACATTCTCTCTTCAACAACTTCAACTCAATTATCTGGTAAGGAATCATAAACACTTGAAAGTGTAATGTAGAAAAATGTATCCTTTCGACATTTTCACACTCATTTGGGTCTTTCTTCTGGATTTTGGCCTAGCTTTGCCTAGATTTAATGTTGTAATGTGGTCAACACATTCACATTAGGTCTTGGACCCTTGAAAATCAATAAAAACTTTATGGTGTCTTGTAAAAGTGTTGTGAAGTGTTGTAACCCACTTTCACACTTTTCTAGGACCTTTCTATCACAATTCACCTAAACAACCTCTTTATATCACTTACCAAGCCTTATTTCAAATTGTTGTAAGGAGTTATAACAAACTCTCACACTTTCCTAGGCTTGTTATCAATAACTCTACCCTTTGTTGTGTTTAAATGGCCCCATTATGCACTTACATGTCATACTTAAGTGTGTTTCAAAGGACAATCCCAACATTATTAAACACACTTTAATTCTCGAAAACTAGCAAAATTTCCCTGGTGGGACCAAGTCGCCACCTTGGGCGACTTAGTCCCGTCTGGATTAAAAATCATAATTATTTTAATATTCTCGCAGGATATTGTTCTCTGAACCCTAAGGTTGGCCCGTGATGAGGTATTTTTGGGAAATTAGGGAAAATCATGTATAAATATGTGGTTTTCCACTCATTTTGGGTCCTCTCCTTCCATTGTCTTCTTCTATCTTCTCTCTTCATTCCTCATTCATCAATCTTCTCAAGCAAGCTAGGGTTTTGGAATTCTAAGTCATCAAGAAGCATTCAAGGATAGATTCTTCAACCATTGTTACATAAATTCAAGATCAATTATCATGGAAAGTTTCTAATCCCTTCATTTCATGTTCATGCTTCATTATCTTATTTCTTCATTTGGTTTAATTTCCTAAAAGGGGTTTGACCAAGGCAAACCCCCATGCTGTATTGCAAATTTAGGTACTTTGAAGGCTAGGATCATTAAAAAAAGGGTTGCAAGCTTGTTGAGGACATCTCCTTGTTGGCTAGGGAAAAATATTCACTAAAATTCACTTACAATACTGAAAAGTAGAGTTTCAGATCCAAATACTTGGAGGAATAGAAAGTATAGGATGAGGAATTCCATTTCCACTTTAGGACTTTCAGAAAAGCCAAAGTGGACTAAGTTGCCATCGATGGTGACTTAGTTGCACTGCACATGCTTTTCAAAGTTTTTTGTAGATTTGGACACCCATTTGGTTGAAATGAGCTTCGGAGCAGTTTTCCACATCCAGGACTAAGTCACCCAACTTAGTAGAAGTGTCCCAACAGGTCAAAATTCTAGAATCAACAACATTTCTATTCTTCATTCCATTCTACAACATATTTCCAAGTGCATTCCTTCTATTTCATATTTTTTTGTTTAGTTTAGTTTTAATTTCTAGGTCATTTAGTGTAGGTTTACATGTCACATTGCATTTGTCTTTCCAATTTTTACAATTGGTTGTGAACCCCTCTTATCCACTCTCATCCCCAAGAACTCTCCCTTTGATATATTTTAATCTCTTTTGCATTAAATTCTCAAGGGTTTGTTATTGAATGTGGAGTATAGAAGATTGTTTCCCTAGGTCCAAAAAAAACTAGTAGAGTACCAAAATTCTACTCTACAAAAACATCAATACCTTTTCTAAGCAGATACTCAATCAGAGCATCATCGATCATGAATCTATCCATTGGAGAGGATACATTCTACAATCGACCAATTTTCATCTTACCTTTAACTAGCATTGTCTGAATATCATCTGGATTAGAAGATTCAGATCCAGGTTGTGATTCTTCTTCATTTTATTTCTCTTCAAGAATGATGATGATGTCTTTCATGATAAATTTTCTCTTCTTAGTTTCTAGAGGGAAATCACCAATAACAACTTCCAATTCCTTTGTATTGGAGGATGAGCCCTCCTCAAACTGACTAGACACAGTCATACCAGAGCACATATCCTTCTGCAAGGATAAGAAAAAGACTTTACAAGAACTTACATTATCCTCCACACCTTTCAAATATCTGTAGATTTGTTTTCCAATAGGAATCCTAGATTCCCATTCAACATTTTCTTTTCCTGGTAGTGAGTTCAGAAAGTAGAACACCAAACATGTAAGCAAAGACCTGAATTAGAAAGGGTAACCCTTGACCAATGACATTCATATATTTTTAGTAATATTTTCTAAAATCAACCTACACAAATCAAATTGCTTATTCTCCTTCACCATTTTGTGTTCCAGATACATGACAATAGCCGAATTGGAACTTTCACGATTTCTAAAATAAACTTTGTAAGAAATACCATATGCAATGTACCTTATGATGAGGTAACCAATAGTATTTATCAAGAAGGCTCTAAGGTATTTTTTGATTCTAGTTAATTACTCCACCTCTTTTTATTTTACTATTTTCTTTTTGGGGAGGTCACCAACATAGCATAACCGGGTGATAGCTTCAATCACTTCCTTTGTAATGGGGTAGGGTTTGTCCAACACAATGTTGCCATCCTTGATTTTTCTCAATAGAAACAAGATGGATTATCTGTATGTGAACCAAGGGATATCTCCCCAAAAATCCATGCCTAGGGTTTTTATATTCTGTAAATCATTCGAATCTAACCCTAATTCCATTTCCTTAATTTTTCGATGATCAAATTCTTCTAGTTCAACTCCTTTCAACCTCAGTGGTATATTGCCACTCAATCCCCTGTTAATAGATTTCATCATAGTACTTAAATTCTTTAAATTCTTACAAAAAACTTCTTTTCTTACCTTCCTCTGTATCCGTGAGAGAAAACTTTCGTCACTTGTTCTTGATTGCTCACAATTATCTCTCAAAATTGCTTCAAAATCGCTCCAAGCTTACTCCAAGTCATTCTTTGAGTACTTCAAATGTATAGGTGATCAAAAATGACTTGTAAATTTCACTTTATACACTATCACTCTGCCCTAATTCACATTAAATGTGATAAAATTCAAAAAGCTGGCAAAAACCCTTCAATTGTATTGAAAAACCCTAATATTCTTCACAAATGAGCATGCTTGCACTTTTTCTTCCAATTTCTTTTGCATGCCCTTTTTCCATCCAATCCTTACAACATATCCTCTTTCCAACATCTGACATGCCATATTTCTAGGGGGTTTGAATAATTTTCTGCTAAAGCTCCCCCTAGGACCATGCTAGGTCTAATTCCTGGAGGAATCGTCTACATTAGATGAGGGCATAGACACATTTGTTATCTTAGGTTCTTCTTTCTCCTTCCAGATCTTGTTCATTTCTTACTTAACCTCATCTTTGTCAATATTCTTCATAGGTTCATTTTCCTTTATCAGAGAAAAATGCTTTCCCTTTTTACTTCTACATACCCTTGAAATGTATCCTAGTTTGTTGCAATTGTAGCAGACAACCTTTCTCTAATTTGTTTGACTTCCATTAATCCTTGATCTGCACTGATTTTCTTTGTGTCAAAATTTGTTACAAGTATAGCAATAGCCACCAAAATATTGATTCACTCTACCACCATTAAACCAATTCATCATCTAAGTTCTGCATTCATTATCTCTATGTCCAACCTTTTTGCATTCATAACATTGTCTAGAGAAGTAACCAAAAAACTGATTCATCCTACTCTTGCACTCAATTTCCTTGTGACAAAATTTATTATATGAAAAAAAAACACCATTGAAAGATGGGTACCTTTGAGAATTTGGTTTTCTGATAGGTGGTCTTCTTCCTATATTTCTTTTCTACTTTCCTTTACCTTGAGTCTTTTGATTGTCCGCTGGATTTGAGTTTTGCACATTTTCACCAACTTCATTACCTAAACCACCTTTGTCTTTAGAAGGTCTTCGTCCTCCTATCAATTCATAGACCTTTTTCCCAAAACCACAACCAACAATGATCACTGAAGGGGCAATGCAAACCAAAATACTGGACCAAAAACACTGGAGGATGTAAACCTGTTCTTTATACTGGTTCAAAGTATCAGACTAGCCTGACACCTTAATCAACATGGTGACATCAATGACAACACAAAGACTGATCTTCTTCATTCTTCCAACACATTTCATGTCACTAACTCAAGTTCTAGACTTGGCTATCTTCTTATGTAAATACATGACATGTTAACAATTCAATAATTGGATCTAACAACTTCCCTTTCAAATGTTATGGACCTAACATATGCATACTCAACTCTTGGGATAACTATTCATCTTGTTGTTCCTATTCAAATGCATTTCCAACAAAACAAGCTTTTTTGCTATTGATGAATCCTCTCCCTTCATTTATTAGGGAACTTCTACATCTATGATGGTAGAAAATCCAACCATTCAATCTAGGCATATCCAATTCTTGAAGCAAGTACCCCCACCAACTTGTACATGTGCAAAAAATTAGGTTTCAAAGTCAGGTTTTGGCTATCCAATTTAGATAGTATCCAACAACTCTTGAGATGTTATAATGAAAAAAGGAGCATGATGTTATATTTTATTCTCAATTGAGGAGGAATTGAAAATGTTAGAAAATGTGGAAAGAGAGAAAACCTAGTCAACATCATACACCAATGGCCTGCAAACATGTGTACTATGAGATCCAATTGATTGGGAAAGAATAATCTTCTTTATTGGTTTTTCAATCAATCAAATACACCCATAAAATTATTTGCAACAATGGCTTTGGGAGATAATATATCATAAAAGGAATTTCCAAAATAGTAAAGGAATTATAGGTGTTGCTTCTTGCCTTAAAATTATGCCTCGAAAAATGTGTAAGTGCAAGATCATGATGGGCCAAACAAGGCCCTTAGGTGGAAATGAAAATATAGAAAAACAAACCTAAGAAACTTCACATAAGAATTTGAATAGATTATTAAAATAATTTCAAAAATATTTAGGAATATAATTTGTAGAAAATTGAATGTAGTTTATAGGATACTAAGCCTTTTTTGGAAAAAATAATAATTTGAGTTGGTGAAAAATTTAAATTTCAATGTAGTAGTACTTTAAATTTTGGAAAAAAATGAAAAGAAGGTGTTTGTCTGGTCACCCTAAGTATGAGAAAAAATAAAATAAAAATTGAATCTTATAATATAAGTAGAGGATGTACATGCTTGGATGTGACAGATATTTCTTGTATTATTTTTGCAAGTAAATAATTAGCTATGAATTTTCTAGTAAGAATTTCTAAAAATATTAAAAGTCATTTATCCAACCACCCTAACTTGGTCAAAAATTTATGAAATTCATATTTTTAAAACCATAATTTTTGAAGCATAATTTGTGATGCATATTTTAGATTAAAAAAATGTTTAACTGTTTAAAAGTTATAGATGTTTTTCAATTAGCCTATCAATCAAGACTTTTCCCATAGTGCATGGAGAAAATCAATAATAATTAGCTATTAAATTCAAAATAAAACATATCTTATATTGGTAAAATTCTAATAATTTACTGAATAAACTATTTTCATTTCATCAAATTTAGATAAAAAAAGTCGTTAGCATGAAGGGTAAAGTTCAAAAAACCACTGCAACCCATGTAAACATCTTGGGGATGTTGGAATTTTTAGGCTGGAAACCCCCAAGCCAAATCCCAAATCAATCCCAAAGCAAAACATATAGTTTTTATTAACAGATATCCAATAGAACCATATATCTAATTTTTAAAGTAAAGAATGGATATCCATTTTTACCTTTAAGAAATGGGTATCTATTTTTATCTTTAAGAAATACATGTCCTTTTTTAAAAGTTACGAAGTAGATATTTGTTTCTTTAACTTAAGAAATGAATATCCATTTCTTTTAATTAAAAATATTAAAAATAAAGAATATCACTATAGATTAAAATATAACATGTTATAATATTAATATTTGTATAATATTTATATATAATATAATATATGATAAATTAATATATACTAGGAAATATTAATATTAATATTAATATAATATATACTATATTTAATATAAATATTATATGGGAAAAATAGGTTTTGAATGGACCCAAAACCATTACCAAGTAGGTTTTGATAGGGACATGAAACCCAATGAAGGGACAAGCATGCTACTAAAAAGATAAATCATAGACCATCAGTAGGACAACAACAACACCACCAAACAAAAATTACAAGATAACACTAGCTGCACAGAGGTTTTGAAGGGACCTTGATCCCTATATGACAAGGTTTTGATCAGGACCTTAAACCCAATAAAATAAAGGGGACTAAATCTCTAACAAGAAATAAGAACCACCTGATTCGACTAGGTAACCATCAACTTGTAATAGCTAGACTACAACAAAACACTTTGCAATAGCACCCAACAAATCGAAACTGCCCACCTCAATAGGGAAGTTAAAAATAAAAAATAAACACTAAAGATAAGCTACCTTCTCCCAACACCAACCCAACCTCCACATCAATAGGAGAGCGCTCCCCCCTATAGGAGAGGATGAAAAGAATAACCTTTGGCATAGATCATAGATCTTCCAACAAGATCGACAACATACCTCTCCACCTCAATAGGAGAAGGCTCCACCTCAGAAGGAGCAGTCTCCACCTCCATAGAAGACATTAACTATAGAACTCAAAAGAAAACAGCTACTCCCATACAAAGGAAAGACATGACATCTTTTGGCATAGCAAAAAACTAGAGCACGAAAGAAGAAAATGAACACTCCTCGGCCAATAGCCTTGAGAGAAGATAATTCTGAGCCTTTAGCATAAACATTTGAAGGAGCTCAGCCATTTGGAAGAATATAACCACATGGGCAACAAATACACTAATTGATTTTGAGAAAATATAGGTCTTAAAAAAGGGCTTAACACATAGCTCAACATATGTAACAAACTAATAAATCAACCAATTCAAATGAACAACCTTAAACAGGAACAAGCAAGCACATATTTTCATGAAAAATATAACAAACCCCAACAAAAGAATAATCATTTCAAGTCAAAAGGGGATCAAACACATACTCAGAACCCTAAGAAAGGAGGAGAAGAAAATTCTAGCCAAACTAAAAACCTTTGGGATAGTATAAATAAATTTAAACATAGCCCAACTACAACCAATAAAATAAGAAAAATGCTAATACGTGTTGCCTTCAACTCAAAACTAAAGAGAGCAACATAGAAACAACTAAGGATAAAAGAATAAAGGTCAACGAGGAAGCCCTCTACAACCAAGAAGATCACAAAAAAAATAAGGAGAATCTCAGTAGTAAAACAAACATTAGGCACAACCCTCTTGAGACCCAATAAACCCATGAAGGGGAGCTGCATTGAAAAAACCCAAGAGTAAAAAAGAAAACACCCATCTAACACTCTGAAATAGAAACCCCAGAGAAAAAGAAAAAACAAGGAAAGGTCAAGACCCAAACAAACCCAGCAGGGTAACAACAATAGCCAATCTCAAAAAATAGCTCCCTATTAGGCTAATGGGCATAGCCAGCACCAAGCCACATCTTCCCAAACAGACGAAAACAGCCAACAAACCTACAATAGTGCAACCCAAGCCAAAGAAAACACCTAGCACCATTCAACAACAACCCAACGAAATGACAACAACAACAAGCCTAGCAATTGAAAACCATCTACCTCTGCAGAATCATCACCATCCTCTCCAGACTCATCCCTAGATTTAAAATTTCCCCCTTCGCTCCTCTTTTTGCTCCCTCTATGCTCCATCTTCTATTTCATGAGATATAACATATAATATATTATAAAAAAATATTTGATGGAAGGGATATTCGTTTCTTTTAATTAGAAATATATATATCACTATAGATAAAAATATAACATGTTATAATATTAATATATAATAGAATATATGATAAATTAATATACACAAGAAAATATTAATATTAATATAATATACATTTTACATTTAATATAAATATTGTTGAAATGCACAAGACAACTGAGAGGGGGGTGAATCAGTTGTATCAAATTCTTTACTTCTTAACTTAATCAATTCCACTTTATCTTCAATCTGTTATTAAGTATGAACATGAAAATGCAAATAAAAAAAACACAACACTAGAGACGCCAAATTTACATGGAAAACCCAATGAGGGAAAAACCACGATGAGGATTAACTCACAGTATAGTAATAATGCAATACCAGATACAAAAGGCTCGCTGCCCAAATACAAAGGCTCACTACCTAGATTAAGGATCACTGCCTTAGGACTCACTATCCAGAAAGAGAGGCTCACTGGCTACATAAAATACCAATAAATAGATAATGATCCACCACTAGGAGTTTTACACACTTCACAACTTGATCATGAATACAATGAAGTACTATTGCCATAATTCACTCTTCCACACTTTGCTTTTCGCACTTGTTCGCACACTCTTCTCTTTCTCAGATCGAATGATGGATGGATATGAAATTCGCTACAACTTATCTTGTATTTATACCATCTTCAACCTTAGGAACATTCTCCAAGGTCGGCTATTCAATTTTATTTTACAAATTCAAACTAGGTCAGCTACTCAACATTCCCACGGTGGATAAAAATGTGAGGGGACCAAATACATATTTAATTTAAGACCCAAACAACATCTTGGATCACACACATGCTTCCTCAAGTTGATGCAAAAACCAAATGTAATGTGTAGACACTAGGTCAGCCAAACCTAATGAAAACACCAATGAACTTTGAATTACATGCATCACTAGCAAAATAAACACATGTGGATTGCTCAACACACTTCACCAATCATTTTACCATCTCTGAGAACAACTTAGATACATATGCAACAACTTCAACAAACTTCATTTACAGAGAACAATTCACCAGTTTAAGTGAGATATCTAGCAAAAACACAAAGACTCTGAAGCAAGTCTTTCAGAGCACCAAACCACAAGAAACTTTTTCAAAACATAGAAATATTCAGGAAGAGTGATCTCCCAGATCTACAAGATCTGAGGAAAATTATCAGGACACTGTAGAGCCAAAATATTTCTCCCAGTCAATAACTAGATAACTCTGACAAACCAGTTCACACACTAGTGAACATAATTTTTTCTCTCCAACAAACTTGGAATATATAATCCATTTTAGCTTATGAACACACCTATAAATCTATATAGGTATTGGTTCAACATAGGAGAAACATGGACCACAATACCTAAGCATGCTCAAAACACACTTCAACACAACTTTCATTATTTCTCCAATTTTCTCATAAGCACTTGGCAGAAACCAACTTACTCAACCTGTACAGTGTTGACATCAATGACATCATTAATGGCAACACCACCAAACACATCCATACTTGCAAAAAATATTATATGTAGGGGTGAACCTTTGGTGAAATGGTGGGGCTTCTTGCCTATAGAGCCAACAACCAAGGTTGAAACCTCGCAGGGTCATTCTCTACCACATCAACAATGGAGTTTGTTTACCCTGGTGTTAAGGGGAGGATCCTTGGTGAATTCATGGGGATTCTTTCCTATAGTGCCAACAACCAAGGCCCAAACCTTAATATCTTTTTTATAGAAGAAATAGGACATGAGCCCATGGTCCATTGGATGAGTGGTGGTGTTGTTGTTGTGGCCACCAGGGTTCAAGTCTCTGAACTTGACATGTAGCATTGTTGCTACTATTGTTGGTGAAAGGGTGGTGTTGTTGTTGTGACCACTAAGGTTCAAGTCTTTGGACTTGATCGTCGCATTGCTACTAATGTTGGAGTTTTTTCTATTATACCAGGAATTAGTTTCTAGGGCACACTCCATTTCTAGGCTAGTGTGCTCATAGGCCTTCTTCCCCTCTAGGGATACTATGCTCATGAGAGTGGTGGTTTTTTTTCTTTGGGCCCTTGTGCCCCTAGTGGGATTCCCACTCACTGGAGTGGTGTTTGTTGTGCATCCATGTTGGGATGAGGTCCTTTTTTGTGACCTCATTGGTTCATAGCTCCAATCAAAAGTGTTCAACTTTGTTTGAGTATTACGAATCAAATATAAATATATATATATTGGCTAAAGAGATTTTACCTACTCTTGAGAAGTTGAGGAAGGTGTGCGTGTTCAATGTGCAATGGGAAAATGGCAATGTAGAACTAGAGAAAGAGGTACTAGAGTGTATTAAATGAAAAAGGAATCTACTTTTAAAACACTTGAAAAGAAGCATATCAAATTGAATGAGATATATAATGTATAATTGACTAAAGAGATTATTCTTTCTCTTGAGAAGTTGACAAAGGATCATGTGCAATATGTGCAATGGGAAAATGGTAATGTAGAACTAGAGCAATAGGTACTAGAATACATGAAATGAAAAAGGAATCTACTTTGAAAATACTTCAAAAGAAGCAAACCAAAGTGAATGAGATAGATAATGTGTTGATTGAAGAGATTTTTCCTACTCTTGAGAAGTTGAGGAAGGTGCATGTGCAATATTTCCAATAGGAAAATGGTAATGTAGAAGTGGATTAACTGAAGATGTTTTGTATTACACATTAATTTGTGCAAGAAAAGAAAGTGAGAGATCATGTTGTAAGTACAAATGAACAAATAAATTCAAATATTCTTGAACATAAGAATTCCATGAAAGACAAAATTGGAAATATATGAAAAGAAGACAATATATGATGTTAATGTACAAAAAGAGAATCAATTGGGTGGAGACATGAAAACATTATGTGAAAAGGTAGACAAGTTTTCTAAACAACATATTAAAAAGAAACATATGCATTCTCTAATAAAAAAGACACTCTCAAAGCTAAGAAAAAAGCGATTGCAAAGCTACATAAGAGTATTCAAGGCATTGAAAATTTTATCCAAGAAGTTGTCCTAAGGGTTGATGAGGGAGCATCTTCTCCAAATCTTAAACTAAAAGATATGAAAAATAATTTAGAAGATCATGAATAGGAATACTAGGGGATGTTAATAGGTAAGATCAGTGGGGATGAGGAAAAATGTGTTGATGGTGAACTTGAAAAATGCAAAAGATATAGTTGAAAGTGTTGAAACTGAAGAAAAATAGTTGAAGACTAAAATTAACCATTTAGAAAAAGAATTAAAAGATAAGAAGAATATTTTATTATCAAAATAAAAGGAGGTTAATGATGTTCAAAGAGAGCTACAATCTAAAAGATAGGAAGTTGAGAAAATAAAGACAATAATGGAAGGTGTTGATTACGAAGGAGGGTACATGGAGAGATTAGAAAATGAGTGTTTGCAAGAATCTTAGGGAGTTTAGAAGTTGAAGGTTGATATCACACACCTCAAGGCTGAATTAGAAAATGTTCAATTTAGCAATAATGATCATGTAAACTATACTCAAAGATCAATTTAAGTGAAACGTGTTGTTGCACAACTTATAAAATTTTAAACTACATGAAAGGTAAATATTGAAGGTTCCTTTCATTCGACTCTTGTCGTGTAAATAACAAAAGGTTTTAATTACACTAATACTATTTTACAGAATTGCAGGTTGGAAAAAATTGGGTGTTATAAAACCTACAACCCACATATTGTTGTAAAACCATCTACCCATAATAGCTCATTTGGTTGTTCACCGCTTTACTAAATTAGGTTAGAATGTATGAAATGAAAAAGGAATCTGATGTGAAAACACTTGAAAAGAAGTAGACCAAAGTGAATGAGATAGATAGTTTATTGACTGAAGATATTGTTCTTTCTCTTGAGAAGTTGAGAAAGGTGTGTGTGTAGTATGTGGAATGGTAAATGGCAATGCAAAAGTGGATAAAATCAAGAGGTTTTGTATTGCACAAGAATTTATGCAGGCAAAGAAAGTGAGATGATGTTATAGGTGGAGTTGAACAAATGAATTCACATATTCTTGAACTTAAGACTTCCATGGAACAAATGCAACTGGAAATAGATGAAAAGAAGGCAATATCAAATGTAATTGCAAAAAAAGAGAATCAGTCAGGTTTAGACATGAAAGTCTTATGCGAAAAAGGTAGACAAGTTTTGTAAAGAACTTGTTAAAAGAAACATTTACATTATCTAATCATAAATACACCCTCAAAGCTGAGAAGAAAGAAGCTATAAAAAAGCATAAAATTATTCAAGACATTCATAACTCTATCCAATTCAGTATTTACGTGTAGAGGGTTTTAAAACAATATGTGGGTTGCAAATTTTATTTAACACCCATTGTTTTTCAACATACAATTATATATAGACATCATGATTGCACAATTGAAAATAGATGAAAAAAAGGCAATATCAGATGTAAGTGCAGAAAAAGAGAATCAGTTGGGTGGAGACATGAAAGTATTATCTAAAAAGGTAGGCAAGTTTTGTAAATAAATTGTTAAAAGAAACATTTGCATTCTTTTATTATAAAGACATCCTCAAAGATAAGAAAAAATTGGCTACAAAGCAACATAAAAGTATTCAAGACATTCAAACCTCTATCCAGTTTGGTATTTATGTGTAGAGGGTTTTACAATAGTATGTGGGTTGAAAGTTTCATAACACCTAGTGTTTTCCAACATGCAATTATATGTATACATTATGAAACCATTATTTTTTTATACATTAAGAATGTAGTGAAGTTCACCTTAAAAATTTATAGCAACTCTTACTTAGACTAAAAATTGCATTTCAGTTTCTTTGTGTGATTAAAAAAATGAAGAATATAATTGCAAGTTGGAAAACACAATGTGGGTTGCCATTTATTTAATTTTTTACATTCAAAGGTAGGTGGTGGAGATAACGAGGAGGAGTTGTAGGTGGGGGATACATAAAACTAACCAAAATGAGCTGAGGGGTGACTAACCAATTGGGTTGTTATATGTAGAGGGATTCACAACACTATGTGGGTTGTAGGTTTCATAACACCCAATATTTTCCAATTTTATTACATTCTTACTATCTACAAAGAAAACATTTCTCAAGACAATCATAAAACTGAGAAAATTGAGGTAAGGGGTGACTAACCAATGGGGTTGTTACTTGTAAAGGGTTTTAAAACATAATGTGGGTTGCAAGTTTCATAACACCCAGTGTTTTGCAAGCTAGAATCTTACCAAACAATATGAATCTCTTGAAAACCTTTTGTTATTTAGGTGGTACAAATGTAATGAAAGACATATTCAAAATTTGTAACAAGTCCAAGGTAAAGTAAAAATTGTGTTCAATTTCTTCATATGATCTAAATATGCATGCACAATATAATTGTAGGTTGGAAAAAATGGTGGGTGGTGAGTACATGATTTATGAAACCTCCAACCCACACAATGTTATAAGAACCTTACACATTGAAACCAAATGAAAACCCCTTTTCGCAAGGAAAACCCTTAGAAACCTATCAATGAATACCCCTTTTCGCAATGAATACTCATTCAATTCTTCAGAGTCCCTAGGCAAGATGAAAAAATGACATATATTTCTGGAAAATATACATACATGCTAGCTAGCTACCCACGCTTGTCACAAGCATTTTGGTAGGGATAATGGCCACTCTTCTTTGGCCTTTGAATACCTATAGCTCCCTTTCAAGCTCCCCAACAACCTTCGAAATGCAAATGTCAAAAATAGTGACCTTATGGGCTTTATGTGGCTTTCAAAACATATAATTTAATTGCAAAACCCACATTGTGTTTTCCAACCTAGCTATATATTCTACGTCGTTTATGGTTTCTCTAAACGTTATTCCAAAACTATTTTAATTACAAAAAATAAATGTAAGTTGGATTTCAGTGCAGTGGGTTGTCAATTATTTCATTTTGCTTCCTCAAAAAGTTCTAGGGTGAATGTATTAAAATTGCAAAATTAAAAAACCCTCAATAGAAAAGAACATAAACAACTCAACATATCAAATGAAAACCCCTTTGCAAGGAAAAACCTTGGAAAATCATCAATGAATACCCTTCTTTTCAATGAATACCTATTGAATTCTTCACAGTCCCTAGGAAAAATAATAAAATGACATATATTTCTCGCAGATATACATACTTGCTAGCTAGCTACCTACACCTATCAAATACATTTTGGTAGGGAGAGTGGCCACTCTACTTTAACCTCTGAATGCTTGCAACTACCCTCCAAGATCCCTAGCAACCTCCAATATATGAATGTAAAAAATGGCGACATTTTGGGATTTTTTGGCTTTCCAAATACAAAATTTTAAAACCTGCCAATATGCCATGTTTTTTTGATGACGAGATACATGATGACACTCGAAATGACACATGCCTAAATGTTTTTCAATGTTCATCTATCATTCTTATCTCGTAATAATCCCATAATATGGGGGATGGGATATTATGTTATCATGTCTAGTGTAATACCCCTTCATTTTATTCTTTACTTCAGACAGTGTTCTACTTTGCTTAGCTTTGTTTTTTGATTGCACTTATACTTTGATATACTCTATGATGTTGTTTATTATTTGATCACTATTTATAGAGTGATGTGGACTATATGTTGTGATGTGATGTTACTCTCTTTGATGTTATTATTTGACATGCCTTTGATTAGTATAATGATGATTTGGAATAACATGGTTATTGCACATGAGTAGTTTATATATGTTAGAACTGCGAGTTTTGTGATAGTGTATTGGTGAAGGGGACAGAATTGCATCACTCACTTGCGAGCGCCTTGTGGTTTTGTGACTTCCTCTTCAAGGTGTGTTCTATTATGATGTTTATATACATGTACTATTTATGCCTTATTTATAGGTTTGCAGGTACAGGATATCAACTCCACCTAGCTTCATAGGTTTGAGCGTGTCCATCACCCAATGGTTAAGTTGATTGGGAGATAGTAGCTAGGATACTTGTGTCAAACCTTTACCCTAGTCTCAGTGTGTCATCGGGTCTAGTCGGTTTTGCCTGTTAAAAGTTGTTTATTATTGCTTTGATTTATTATGTTAAAATGCTTAAAAAGGGAATTTAATGAATTTAATCATTTAAAGTTGATTATTAGATTAATCTTATTTTAATGTTAGAAGTTTTGAATTAATAAATTAATTAATTAAATTTAATTGATAAATAGTTAATCCTAGGATTATATTGTTTATTGATTAATTAAATTAGTTAATTAAGTTAAATTTGAAAGGGGAAATGTTTTGTAATTCTTAAATATTTTAATTTCAATTAGGGAGGATTTTATGCAAAATGGGTTGTTAGAGATATTTTGTAATTTTTAACATGTGTTAGAAGAATTAATGAGTATGTTGGAAATTTAATCACAAGGAGAAGATTGTGGCTTTGGCGAAAGAAGTTGGAAGCTCCTTCACGGCAGAAGCACGGGGATATTTTTGGTGTGTTGAGAAATTGATTAAAAAAAAGAGTTTTTTGTGATTTTCTTGGGTTTTGGAAAATATTTGAAGAATTGTTGTAGAAAGAGATTTTGTGTTATTTAATTTTTTTAAAAAAAATTCTCGGGAATTGTTGTTGTGTTCAGGAAATTGTATTATTTTAAAGGAAGTCGTTGTCTATCTGGGAAAATTGCTTGGAGCTGTGGAGGAGGCACTGCTTCAGATCTACAAATTCACAAGCATTGGACTATAGGTTCATTCTTTAGATTTTGTTAAGTTTTAAATTCAAAAGCTTCTAGTTTAGATCTTCTATGTAAAAGTCTGCTTGTGCAAACTTTTAAGTTTGTGTTTTGTGTTAAAAATTGTATTGTCGTAAATAAATTTCTCTATAGAATCATTTCTTCTATAGGTTGAATTCTCTATGGAAAAATTTAGCAAAATGGTTAATTGGTATTATAGCAAATTTAGATGAACCCAAAAGGAAACACTTAGGGATATGGAAAGAAAACCCTCTCTCTGAAAGAAAATTTATTTTTTCTAGAAAAAGTTTTCCTATAAGTTTGTTTTTCTCGAGAAATTTCTTGTGAAATTAATCTGTGAGAAATTGTTTTGTCCTTTCTTCCTAAATTCTTGTTTGAGAAAAGTTATAAGATTCCTCCTTAATTCGGTTGAAAAATTCATCTGTAAAATGATCTCAATAAATTTGGCTTTCCCCTGTGTTTGTAAAATTTCTTCTCTTTGTTTAAAAAAAATGATTATTTACCTGTAGATGGTCCTTTTGGAAAAAATTTCCCCAATTAAAATTATTGTTTGAAATTTCTTAAATATATATACATTTTATATACATATATGTGAATATTTATATTATATATTTACATCCACATATATATATATACAATATATATATGTATATATATTTATTTATGAGGCAATTGTTATTGAATTATTGTTGAAATTCGAGTTGCCATTTGTACGACGTATTAATGATAGCAAAGAGTTTCTAATTTTGTTTTAAGGAAATTTTAATTAAGATATGTGGAGTCGACGGTTGCCCCAGCCGACCCCCATGAGTGGGGAGCCGGTTGTGAAAGCAGTCGGCACCCACACACTCAGGAGCCAGCTATGGAAGTAGTTGGTGCCCATCCTTATTTTCAGGGCCTTCCATTTAAATGGAGGCAGCCATAGTAAATGACTTTGACTTTATTTTAATCCTTTATAATTTGTACAACCTTCACTACATGAGAATCGTCAGTTCCCTTTAGGGTATGTGGTATTAACTATTATATATATATATTAAATATTGTTTTATAATATTTATTTATTGTGTTTTATTATTATTTTGATTAAATGATTTTAAATATATAATGTATATATTTATATTGATTTATATAATTTTAATTATATGTATGTAAATATATATGATTAGGAATATATTTAATGTGAATATATGTTTATATATTTATATATATATATATATATTTGATGATTTTTAATTAATAGGTGCATGCAATATTGCACAATTAGATGAGTATTTTGGATAAGATATGTTTTTGAAAAAGGAAGAAATTATTATTATATTAAAAATAATCAAGGAATTGAAGTATTAGACAAATTTGTTTTCCTTCTCATTTGTAAAAGGGATTTATATTCAATTAGTGTTGTTGGGAAATTTCTAATATTGTTTATCACTAAATGAGAATGGATTTAGAAAATCCAAATGTTAGATTTAATTTTTGTCTAGATTTCCCTTTTGTATCTGTTTTCTCTAGTTACATTTTGGGGGAAAAATTGGTAAAGTGTTAGTCAATAATTGGTAAGTCTTCCAGAAGGATCTTTAGATGATGGGGGTTGTTGTATTGTAATGTCAACCCATTTTAATTCACTTGGATAGTGCGTATGTTATTTTTTAGTGAGTTACCTGGTTTCCACAAACGGGGATTTGTGCCTCCTAGTTTGGAGTGGATTTGTATGTGTTGCCTCCTTGTTTGGAGTGAATTTTTCATGTGTTTCCTCCTTGTTTGGAGTGGATTTTGTTACGTGTTTCCTCCTAGGATTGGAGTGGGTTATTTTGTCTAGTTTTTGAGTGTACTGTGGTACCCTTGGTGGCTGGTTTGTTCTATGTATTCTCAAGTAAAAGAGTGGCTTCCCTTAGGGGCCAGAGCCCTAAAGAGGTAAACTGGGTAACCTTCGGAATTAGTTAATCAAGTGAAAACATATCTAAAGTATTTAGGGCATTGGGTAGTAGCTCATACTAAATAAGATAAGTTTCCTCACTCATGGACTCAAGTGCTCGTTTGGGATTGGGATGAGTGGGTGGTGCAGGAGCACCAAGTTGCTTTCAAGCCTCCATGAGGACATTTGTAAATAGTTGCTCTATTTTGTGTATTGGGTCTTATAATAAGGTTTATGAAACCATTTTATAGGTGTTTGAGTCTTAGGAAGCAATATTTGAAGTCATTTGTCAAATAATGTTTAAAGTTGTTCCATATTGTAAAAATTGTAAAAGTTGCTCAAGAAAGTTGTCAAGCAACATGTCAAAAGTGTCATTAAGGTGTTTTTTCAACAAACTAACTAAAAGGTGGTTGAAAATAGTTGGTTTTTATTGTAAATTTATAATTACACCCTCCAAAACTTGAATTGAAGAGGTTGGAGACATTATTTGTGAAGTTTGATGAATGGCAACCTCAAGTTTGGTGTGCATTTTATGATTTCTACATTGTTTTCAGGTTGAAGTTGTGATTTGTACGGACTGGTATGGATTCAAATAATGGATTATCATATATTTATGGAAAGATATCTATTTCTAGTTTCCAATTCTTTTTGTCTCATTGAATTTTATTGAGTTTTGTGGAAGATATGACTATTTTGGTGAGGGCAGGTTTGAACACTGCCTAGGGTTTGCAGTTTTGGGAAAAATACAATAACTTTATTTTCAACCATTGGATCTTTATAAAAATTGGAAGGAAGGTCTGTAATCATGTTGTCTTAAATATCACTGAAGGTATTGTCTTCATTATTCTTTTAATGGAAGTTATTAATGACTGTTTGTTGCATTGAATTGTGGGTTGTTGTGAGAATGATTACACTATGATCTAGAATGCACTTAATTATTGTTTGAGATGAATAATTTTATGAAAGTTGTCAAGTGAATGGAATGTTGAGTTGTGAGTCCTCTTTGCTCTGCATCATAGTGGTATTAGAGCCTGAAGATGCTCTGGAAAAGTTGTTTGTGGTTTGTGTGTGTGGTTGTTTGCAGGTTGAGGAAGGAACCTGATTGCCTAGGTGTGGCAAAGTGAAGTGGAAGCAAGGAGAGACTTGCTTGTGAAGATGGAATTTTTAAAGAGATGTTGGCAGGCTGAGGATTCACGAAGAGAGAAGGAAAGAGAGGAAAAGGAAATGAGAAAGAAGGAAATACAAAAGGCAAGACAAATAGAGTTTGAGGAAGCCCTAGAAAAGATAAGCCAAAGGTTGGAAAGATTAGACAAAGAACACCAACTTCTTAAGGAAGCACAAAGGAGTTGGAATATACCAATTTCAAAGAGGTTAAGATGGCCTCTAAAGAAGATTATGAAGAAGCAAAGAAAACAAAAGAATACAACAAATGAGACAAAGGTAAAGTTTGAATCTATTGTTCAAGTTGAGCAAGATAAGTTACAAGTTGAGATGCATGATATTTTGATTGTGCTGGAAGATGAACAAAATTCTTTATTGGTTAATGAACATGCTAATGTTGAGATTAATGATGCGGTTGTTGTTGGTACTCAAGAAGTTGATGAAATTGTTGTTGATGAACAAGTTGAGAAGGTTGTTGATGTTACTAATAACCTTGGTATTGATACTCAAGTTGATGATGATAAAGTTGTTGATAATATTGATGTTGATATTCATGATCAATTTGTTGTTGATAATAAGGTTGATAATAAAGATGTTGTAGATCAATTTTATAGTGATGTATATGAAGGTTTTAAAGAGTATTATGCAGATTATATATGGTACTCTAATGATAAGAATGAAGATATAGATGATGCTACTGAGGTTTATACACAAGAAATGGAGTTCTGGAGCCTAGATGTTGAGAAAATGATGGAGAAGAGATGGTATAAGAAGAAGAGAAAGACAAAACCATGGGTTAAGATGAAGATACAAGTGTTTTTTATTGCATATGATAGTGAAGAACCATTTATTTTTTCAGGTGCTTTATTCTATGCTAACTCAGGGGGCTTGAGTTTTTTCTTCAAGGGGTGTATGGTGCAGGAGCACCAAGTTGCTTTCAAGCCTCCATGAGGCCATTTGTAAATAGTTGCTCTATTTTGTGTATTGGGTCTTATAATAAGGTTTATAAAACCATTTTATAGGTGTTTGAGTCTTAGGAAGCAATATTTGAAGTCATTTGTCAAATAATGTTTAAAGTTGTTCCATATTGTAAAAATTGTAAAAGTTGCTCAAGAAAGTTGTCAAGCAACATGTCAAAAGTGTCATTAAGGTGTTTTTTCAACAAACTAACTAAAAGGTGGTTGAAAATAGTTGGTTTTGGTTGTAAATATATAAGTAAACCCTCCAAAATGTGAATTGGAGAGGTTGGAGACATTATTTGTGAAGTTTGATGAATGGCAACCTCAAGTTTGGTGTGCATTTTATGATTTCTACATTGTTTTCAGGTTGAAGTTGTGATTTTTATGGACTGGTATGGATTCAAATAATGGATTATCATATATTTATGGAAATATCTCTATTTCTAGTTTCCAATTATTTTTGTCTCATTGAATTTTATTGAGTTTTGTGGAAGATATGACTATTTTGGTGAGGGAAGGTTTGAACACTGCCTAGGGTTTGCAGTTTTGGGAAAAATACAATAACTTTATTTTCAACCAGTGGATCTTTATAAAAATTGGAAGGAAGGTCTGTAATTATGTTTTCTTAAATATCACTGAAGGGATTGGCTTCATTATTCTTTTAATGGAATTTATTAATGACTGTTTGTTGCATTGAATTGTGGGTTGTTGTGAGAATGATTACACTATGATCTAGAATGCACTTAATTATTGTTTGAGATGAATAATTTTATGAAAGTTGTCAAGTGAATGGAATGTTGAGTTGTGAGTCCTCTTTTCTCTACATTAGTGGGAAGGCCTAGAATGGCAAAGGTCATCTACCTTGTCTTTTCTAAAGGTATTTGGTTCCGCATAAGTGAGTATGGGGGCCGAGGATTGGTTGAGGCTTCTAGGATATCCCAAAATGGGGGTTAGGGCCTAGTGATGCAGAGAAAAGAGGACTCACAACTCAACATTCCATTCACTTGACAACTTTCATAAAATTATTCATCTCAAACAATAATTAAGTGCATTCTAGATCATAGTGTAATCATTCTCACAACAACCCACAATTCAATGCAACAAACAGTCATTAATAACTTCCATTAAAAGAATAATGAAGCCAATCCCTTCAGTGATATTTAAGACAACATAATTACAGACCTTCCTTCCAATTTTTATAAAGATCCAATGGTTGAAAATAAATTTATTGTATTTTTCCCAAAACTGCAAACCCTAGGCAGTGTTCAAACCTTCCCTCACCAAAATAGTCATATCTTCCACAAAACTCAATAAAATTTAATGAGACAAAAAGAATTGGAAACTAGAAATAGAGATATTTCCATAAATATATGATAATCCATTATTTGAATCCATACCAGTCCGTAAATATCACAACTTCAACCTGAAAACAATGTAGAAATCATAAAATGCACACCAAACTTGAGGTTGCCATTCATCAAACTTCACAAATAATGTCTCCAACCTCTCCAATTCAAGTTTTGGAGGGTGTACTTATACATTTACAACCAAAACCAACTATTTTAAACCACCTTTTAGTTATTTTGTTGAAAAAACACCTTAATGACACTTTTGACATGTTGCTTGACAACTTTCTTGAGCAACTTTTACAATTTTTACAATATGGAACAACTTTAAACATTATTTGAAAAATGACTTCAAATATTGCTTCCTAAGACTCAAACACCTATAAAATGGTTTTATAAACCTTATTATAAGACCCAATACACAAAATAGAGCAACTATTTACAAATGGCCTCATGGAGGCTTGAAAGCAACTTGGTGCTCCTGCACCACCTAGGAAAATCCGCATTGGGTAACTCATGTCGAGCTGTGTGATGTCACTCTTCCTACGACAACGTGGTTTATGTGCATGGTTCTTTTAGAATACTTGTTTTTTTTCATCTCTGGAAACAATGTAACCTTTGTAATAGTGTATTTCTTGTACTTGTGTTCATTTGAGTCAGTATGTGTCAACCTGTGTCTAGAGGTAGTAGGTTTGGTCTTGGATCCTTGTTACTATCTCCTAGCACAGGGAGTGGTCCTTCGGGTTCCACTTGGTTGGGAGGAATGTGCACCCTACACTGTTGGGTCCCCTTTATCTCCAGATCGTGATGGTGAGATTTCCAGTTGGAGAGCTCATGGATTCCAACTTATATTTCATGCCTTGTAATTATTTTAGATGACTCTTGTATTTTATTACCCCTCAGTTGTATTTGAGGTGGTTTCTTGTATTATTTAATGCATTTGTATGAGCTACCTCATTCGGGGAATGAGTGATGTAATCTTATTTGATGAGTTAATGTTATATGGAACCTTGATGTATTTCTTATCTTTATGATATAATTTCATGTATGGAATGTATGAACATTTATTTCCTTAAGTAGTTAATCATGCTATGGATGCAATTATGTTTTATGTATGGGTTTAAATTTAACCTTAGTCTCGTTGCCTTAGAGGATGTTGGAGATAGATAGTGAACTTACATGATTATTATACTTTTAAATAAAAAAAATTATGCGCTTTCGTAGATTATTGCAAATTCCTCTAGGGTTACATGGCAGGGCATTACATCTAGGACATGGGTTTTTGTAGGGAGATTATCTTTTGGCTAAGAACATTATTTAATAAAATATTTATTTTCATGCAAATAAAATTTGTAAATATCCAATATTAATGAGGAAAATCCATCAAGAATAACAGAAGGGGAATTTGTATTAGATATTTTAGATGTGAGTTTACCTACTCAACATGCACACAAAATGGGGAAGCTTAGACAAGACACATAGAATCATTGAATGTCATGATTGCAAGACAATAAAAAAATGGATTTGATGAAAGGATTTAGAAACTTTCAAGAAAATGCAATTTTGTAGGTGCAGAGCTAAAAACCTAAATGAAATCTTTGGATCAGAATATAGGCACTCAACAAAAGCATATAAAGGTTTCAAAAATTAAGATGCACGTAAGTTGCGACCACTATGATTGGAATGCATGAAAATTGTAGGTACAAAAAATAGGATGGTTATATGTATGGAAAAATACCTTGAGGAATTGGATATCTTGCCCTATATTAATTACAGGATATGCACAAAATAAGTTGTTGCATTTGTGTGCATGTCGATCAGGTAAACTCACAACTAAATCATACACTAGGCCATGAAATTTAAGGTTATATTCATATAAGAATGTTTTAAAGCAATAACAGTAAACAACTACTGAAACTAATAAAATTCTTACTTTAATGGATGCTTGGAATCCTCTGCCCAATCACTGGTGGTCTCATATGACTTTTCTCTTTCTGGTTACTCTTTCTCTCCTTTTTCCATCATCTATCTCCTCCTCCCTTACGTCAAAGAAATCTTCCCTTTTTTCAAGAATGAGTGGGGTGAATTTATTGTGCCTCTCCCCTCCCCAACCATAACATCCTTCCAAATTTAGGACCCTCTAATCCTTAATACTAGTCTCTTACAAATATTTTTAAACACAAATATTTTTTAATTTTTACTTAGCGAACTTTATTTTACCTTATCGACTATGACCATTGGGTCATTACCTTTTGTTGGCTAGAAAATTGGGAACTTTGAGATTTTACTTCTTAAATCCTAACTCTCAGCCTTAAAGGTGCAATTGTTCACAACAACTTTGAATAATTGTTCTCTAAAAGAAACAATCACCGTCTAAATTTTAGAGGTATAGCTCCATCTCAAATTTTCAATGAATTCAAAATAAAACTAAAGAAATAAATCATATGTATGATTTTGCACTGAAAGAAGTAAAGGTGAATAAGTCTAATACCAAAAAAAATTATGATATCAAATGCAATGAGAATGAGATGTCACAAATACTAGCATGCACCAAGTAACATGTAAATAACAATTTCCAACCCAATATAATTTAAAAATGAAACCAATTATAGAGATAAACAGTTACACATTTGCACAGGAATGATCGTAACCATAGAAGAAATCTTAAACACACATATTTAAGATTCTCAAATTATCTCCATAAAGCAAACAAACATAGACAAATAGATATTTTAATTGTAGCATACTATATTAAAATTATAAATATCAAGTTTTTCAAAACTATCTAGAGAATCTCCCATGTTCCTTTTACAAATATATATAAGTGGATGAGTAAATGCTTCTTTTTCAAAGTAACTGCCCAAAAATAATTAAAGTATTTTCAAATAACTATAAAAATTAGGAAAGCAACTAAAAAGTCAAGGTGGTGGCACTTCATTGACCATTTTTGTAATTAACTAATTTGTTGATTTGGTAAGCTACTTCTGCAAAGCTTGGAAATATTTGATAACACATGGAATCTCCTTAGGTTGAGGAATAGTAATTTATTTCCTACTCATAACTTCTAGGCTATTTTTTCATCATGTCCCACTTCAATCCTTTTGTTGTATGTGCCTTCCAATCCAACTATCTGAAACAAAACCGTATATTCCATGGAATCTTGTCAAGATTTCAGCATTGAAAGGTTGTGAGTTACTAATCTTGTCACTCACCCTTTTGAAGTTCTCCTTCAAGACTCCAAAAATATCATCACAACCACTTCCTTCCTGGATACGTTGTACACCGAGAGCAGAAAGGTTCTTGTGAACTTCCATGATTGTGTTTCTTTCTGTTAAAACTTTGCTAAATTCTTGTAAACTCGGCTTTACTACTTGTAGTTTTCATTCAATGCTCTTCTTCCAAATTACACAATGACCATCAACAACATTTGGAATTATCTACTCACTAGCTAATTTCTCAGGTCCCATATTCAACATCCTTTTGATCTCGTTCAAGTATGAAATCCATATTGCTTCTTCATTTTTGACCGAAGCAATATCTTTTTCTAACTCCACTTTCAAAGCATATGCCTTTTGGGGAATTCTTAGCATCTTTGAAATGAATTGATTTCCTTTATCCTTTATGTTGCTAACCCACTCACCTATAGCTTTCCCAAACACCTTGTAACTCTATATCTTACTTACTACCTATTTTCACATTACTGATGTTGGATCAAAAGAGACTTCACCTTGTGAGATAGGCTAAGGGGTAAAGTCAAAAACTAACTTTAGGTATTTAGTCAAGACCCTAACCTGGATTTTCAATTCATCTTTACTTTTCTTATCCTTGTTGGTTCATTCAACTAACCTAGATTCTATTATCTAGAAGCTATGTACATCTTTGTCTCTTGTGGATGGTCCTAATTTTATTCTAGTGACATCAAAGTCACTTGTAGTTGCCTAATTGATTTCTTTTTGTGCAGTAGGGCCAGCGACTTCCACACATATATTTTTCTATTTTCATCCTCTATCAATATGGATTTAGTCTTCAAATTTTTGGTCTTAGGAGTCCTCTAAATCAACTAGCCCACCATGTCTTTCTCATGAATATCTATTTGTATTACCTTCCTTTTCTTTTGACAATGTGTGTTCCAACCAAGATGATGTGGAAGGAACAACAACTGCTTTAGAACAAGAGGAACCAAACAAGGTCCTCCTCATTAGAGGGGTGACAAACTACACATGTTCTGGTGAAGAAGGCGCAATAAGTCCCACTCTAGGAGTCTCATTTACTACTCTAATGGGAGATGACCTGTGAGATGAAGAAGATGTATAGATATGAGTTGAGGAAATATAGACATTACCTATATCTTCTTCACCCTCAGCTATATCCTTATCCTTGCTTTTTTGAAGTAGTTCAAGAGCTTCTTCTCCACATATTCTTTCTAGTAAAGTCCTTTAGGGGGGCTCATCATCACCATCACCTTGAGTTCCTAATGATATATAATGTGAAGTTGAAAATGAAGTCCCTAAGGTTATGGGAGACTGGCTACTATTTCCTAGAGGTTGAATACTCTTTGACCTAGTCTCAAGTCATTATTGTTATGTCTTCTTCTTAGCAACCCACTCATTTGTTCTTCTTAGAACAACTGTAGTTCTTGTCTCAATGGTTTCAACCTCCTTGATGCTCTAGTCCATGATAATGATGGGTTGA
>CM021101.1:3180117-3353563 GCA_007115665.2 Sequoiadendron giganteum | reverse complement strand
TAATCCACTTTCAATTATTCTTTGTGTAATAGGTGGGGGATTCGGCATGTTAATTTTTTCCAAAAATTTATCTAAGCTTGCATGCCCTAGCTTAGTATCCTCTATTTCTAGAATTGTGTTTCTTAAACTTAAAACATATTCATAGCCCTTTATTTATATCTCATGGCAGTTGAAAACCCCTGAGGTTTATGTATAATTTGTACAAGAAGAATTGCACTGGTGAAAAGCCCTTCTTAAAGTGAAATTCTTAATGGCTTACTGAAATAACTAGAGAAATAGCACCTTTGTGTCATTTGATCTCCCAAAATCGATGACTATACCAATTCGCTTCTTCACTCCCCTGATTTTAGTGTCTCGACTAAAAATACTCTTCTCAATAGCTCAAATTCCTTTTAAAGCCTCGTGTAATTAACACTCAAGTAAGTGAGAAATTTATTATTTTCTTTGCTATAGTTGGTGCATGTATTCTTTTGCATCATTCTTTTGTTGTAACCACTTTTGAAATTTAGAATGAAGAACAACTAGTTGGTCAGCGAGAAGAGAAGTTTTTATAACCTTGTTAGCGATTGCCAGAGGTTTGGAAACCAATGTCAAATACCAAAAGCCTCTTATATTTGAATACATTCCTTATGTCACTTTTAAAGCCTTTGTCATCATTGAGAAAAGAAAGAGGAAGTTTAGACAACTTTTTCAGCAGCTGACACAAGTTTTCTAAACTTGAGAAAAACTCTAAAATGACTTAACTTTACTTAGACAAGACTTACAAAAGTTAATACTTCTAGATACCAGCACACTTTAGAACTTCGCAAAGATGAACCTTGGGTGATACATAGGGAGTAGGAAAGGTTATGAAAACCTAAGCGATGACCAAAAAAGTTTTGAGAACTGACAAAAGGATCGATGACTTCAATACTTAGCCAAATTTTGAGTGAATAATAAAGTTTTTGAGACAAGACAAAAACTATGGTAACAAATTTCATATAATAGCACAATCATTATTACCACTTTCATGATGGTTGAATCTAAAGTTATAATCATAGTAGCCCAAGTTAACATTGTCATGAAAATCATGATCAAGATAATCACCAACACATGCTAATATTCAATTTTGCATTATTATAATAGTTTTCAGAGTTATGACAACACACTACTATCTTTGTTTTATTCCCTTCATTCTTACTATAGGGTGATCCCACAAAGCTGGTTTACAATTTCTCAGAGATTCTGATTTTTGCTGAAATGACATATTTTTAGAAAATATAATGATTTAAGCCTTAAAAAAATTCATTTTAATGATTTCAATTGGAGAGGGTTTGATCAAACCTGTAACACCCCGCCACATGACCCTAGAGGAAGTTGCAATTAACTAAACAAACACACTATTTTTTTTTTGTTTAAGTACAATTAATATGCAAGTTCACTATCCATTGCAAACAACCTCTAAGGTTACGAGACTGAGATTACATATTAACCCACAAACAACATAAATGAATCCCTAACATTTATCTACTTAATAAATTAAGAACACATACATTCCATACAAGATAAATTCATCAAAGAAAATAGAGATACCATAAGATCTCATTTAACAATAAGATTACAACTCTCATTCCCCGAATGAGGTAAATCCAATAAGCATTATTACAAATTACAATCTTCCACCTCGATTACAAATGAGGAGTAATAAATCACTAGAGCAACTAAAATGAAAATAAGCATACAGAGTAACTAGGTCCCATGAGCTCTCCAACTGGAAATCTCGTCAACACGAACAAGAAGAAACCCAACAGAGTAAGGTGCACGTTCCACCCAACCAAGTGGTACCCAAAGGCCCACCCCCCATGCTAGGAGATAGTAACAAGGATTCCTAGACAAACCATCTACCTCTAGACATAGGCTGACTCATACTGATACAACCAAGCACATGAACCATACAACCACAAGTACACCAATACATTACTGATACCCAGTTTACCTCTTACGGCTTTGGCCCCTAACGGTAGTCACTCTTCTACTTGACAACATATATTCAAATGAATTACCAAGGGAGCCCAAGTGCATACAAAATAGATATTACAACCACTCCAACTCTAGGAGGAAACAAATACTAAAAATCACTCCAAACACTAGAGGCAACAAATCGCATAATCCACTCCTTCCAAAGGAGGCACAAATCATCCTCGTTCATAGAAATCGGGTACTAACATTGACATAACCTCATGCACTACCCAAGGGAATTAACAAACGGTTGACCTCACAAAACGACAACCCCCAACCTCTAGGGTCCTCTCGAAGACTTACATATTAAAGACACTTAACCCACTTCCTCAAACATAAACACAGAGGAATCAATCACATAAAGCATTGGTGAGGAATAAACTAATTTTGGATATATTAAATCCATTTCCCTTAACATTCATTTCACTGTAAAGAAAACAATTGCCCTAATAGAATAATTAAATAAAAAAATTCTTTGTCTTTCTAATTACCAATAAGGGGAAACTAATTTTAATAACTAATTCAAATTCATGATTACTTTTACAAACAACATAAATCCACTGTCCTTAATAAAATTCAATAGTTTAATGTCTCAATTAGACTATTTTAACAGTATCTCTTTCAGACCAAGTAAGAAATTTAAACTCAATATTTAATTCCCTAATAGCTTTTAAATAATCATAAAATAAATATTTACTTATGCAATTCAGAACATATCCTTTTAAAAATAACTTTCTGTCCTTTGCAAAATAAATCTTTTCTTAAAAGACGACTAATCTCGCTATTAAAACATATTACTTTTAGATCCAAGGCATATTGTTTTAAACTAAATAACTATTCCTTCTACTCGACATAACCATTTTAAAAATACTTAACTCATCTTAATAAACATGTTATTTAAAAATCAAAATTATTTTTTTCATCAAAATATATCCTTTTAAAATGACTTCATTAATTCGACTATAACATGTTAATTTAAAATTCTCCAATTAAATTTAAAACATACCATCATTTAAATTGCCAACTCAATATATATATAAATCTATTTAAATAATTAAATCATCCCTTGAAATATTCGAAATGTTCTCAATTACATTAAAATATGCCATTTTAAAAAAAACAACCATTAAATATATATATATTTAATAAACTATATTATAAAATTTCCAAAACCAAAATATCATTAATATATTCTAATATTCTAATATTTTATATTTTAATATTATAAAATATAATATTAAATATTATTTTAATATTATAAATTATAATTTATAAAATATAAAATATTATTTTTTTATCTTTTTGAAATCCGAAATGATGACAAACCCAACCGAGGGTTTCTGGGAAGGTGCGCTCGAAATATTCATGGGGGCGACTGTGTTAACACAGCCGACCCTAACAGTGGGCGGCGGTTGTGTTTAACATAGTCGTCCCTCGGCGATGGTGGCAACAACTTTCACAGCCGGCCCCATCCATGGTGGGTGCGGCTGTGTTAACACAACCGGTGACCATGGATGGGCGGTTGTACGGTGGTGGCCGCATGGGGCACATTGGGCGTAGCTCCCCACAACACCTCCCATGGAGGTGGCTATGGGTTGAGCCCCAGCCCCCAAACAAATTCCAATTTTTTTAAAATTATTTGTTTATATTTTTTTAATTTTTTTTTAAATTTCAAAAGCCAAAAATCAAACGTGGAAACCCCTGCAGATTTCAAAATCCGCGTTTTGACAGGGGGTAAAATATTTCCATTTTAAATAAAATATATTCCAGCATAATCCCTATGAGCAAAATATAAAAGGATATATAATATATATATATAGCTTTCAATATATATATATATACATATATAAATGTATACACACAGATTGCTAATTTTACAAACTAGTTGAACAAATACTTTCAAAAACATATCATTTACAGTTATAATGAAATTTTTCCTTGAAGAACATCATTTGCAACCAGAGGTTTTGGAAGTTCTGAAACCAGATTCAATATGGATTTTTCTTGCAAATCCAACCAAGTTTATATATATTTTCAAACAACAAATAAAAGTTGTGAATCTTTTCAAAATGAAATTAATTTAATAAACAAAATACCTAGTTTCCAATGGTTGAGAGATTGACAAAATGGTGTAAATATTTCTCCTCAAATTCAAGCTTCTTCTCAGCAATCCAACTGGGCTTCTCCAAAATCCAAATCAAAAACCCACACAACAAAAATTCCTTGCTCCCTTGTTTTTCTCAATTTTTCCATCCTCTCCCCAAAAAACTCATGAAAATCCATAGTAATCAAACAATCCAAAAATATCTCATTCAACCACCATAATCAATTTTCCAAAACAAAATAGAAAATATCTCAAATTTATTTTCCATTCCATTTTTTCTCAAAACAATTGCAAATTAAAACATTTTTCCAATTTTTCAATTTCAACAAAATATCTATTTATTTCAAAATGAATATCTTAATTCAATCTAATTAATTTATTTAATTCAATAAAATGAATCTAATCCAAGATTAAATTATTTTACTTATTAAATTAAATTAATTAATTAAATAAATAACATTTCCAACATAAAACTAGATAAATTTAATAAACAAATTAAATACATAAAGCCATTTAATCACCCTTTTAACTTGCAATTAAATAAAATCCAGGCAAAATAAACAATATTAAAACACCTGAACCAGACTAAAATTGACGACACTCTATGACTAGGGTGATGACTTGACATGGGAAACCTAGCTACTATCTCCCAATCGAGTGCTATTGGGCAATGGAGACATTCAAACCTATGAAACTAGGTGGAGTTGATGTCATGTACATGTCAACCTGTGAACAAAGTATATATCGAACATGTACATATATATGTCATAATTAAAACACACCGTGAAGAGGGAAATCGTAGAATCATAGGGCGCTCGCGAGCGAGTGGTACAATCCCGTCCCCTTCACCAATACAATATTACTAACTGACGAATCCAACATCAATAATATAATCCAACCATAAAACATCATTAATTCAAATATTCACAATGCTAATCTAAAGCATGCCATAATGATAACATCTGAATAAAATACCATCGCATCAAAATATAACATTCACATCGCTTTACAGACAATGATCAAATAGTAACCGAGTACCAAAGTCAAAGTACTAACAGAAATGCAACATACAGGAGAAGAACATTGTTCGATCAAAAGAGCAAAACGGAGGGGTATTATAAAACCCACTTAGATAGAACACCGCTAGTTTTAAACCATACCTACAATGGAGTCTCCTTTACACCTATCAAAATGTTGATAAAAAATCACTTTTGATTTACCTTTTGGGAGATCAAATGAATTAATTCAAAATGTATTTCAAATGATCATGGTATTCCTCAGAACGAGCTATCCAATGAATATAATTTTAATATGTTTTGGTTTATTATGTATGTGTTTTTTTAGTTTTATTAAAGATAGGTTTTTCACCGAAAATCAAGCTCTTTGTTCTATACATGTGAAAAAATAGCAAATTATCAAAATAAAATTTTAAAAAATGTGTTCAGGTTGGGTATTGATGTCCTTGATCCACTAATTTTATTTTTTTGAATTTCGATACATATAAAAAAAGTTATGTTGTATACAATCCGCTTATGTTTCAATTGTAATTAGTTTGACTTTGAAGCTTGATTAAGGAGAAAATATTTAATAAAACACCATGAAACCAAATGAAAGTGCTAGATATCATAGTTGCAAATCTAAATTTGAAAAAATTAGAATTTTATCCTTCATACAAAAATTTTTATGTTGTATACAGTGAGCGTCACTCCTTAAAAATGTTGTTTTTAAAAAAAATCATTTTCAAAGGAGATGGATAAAGAAGGGCAATCCTATTACAAAAAATTTTAAAAAATATATATATAGAATCTATATACAAAATGCCACAAATCACTAGTTTGCATCATCTTCAAATTCCTCATGGTTTAGCTGCTATAGGAGCTCAAAAGTGAAGATTTAGTTAAAAAAAACAATTCAGTGTCCAGTTTGCCCAAAAATTGTAAACCAGTATTGTGGGATCACCCTATATAAAATAATATCTATCAAAAATAGATCATGTAAAATGCCATAAATTTAAAAATAATAATTGTCATTAATTTTTAAATTGTAAATTACTAACTTGACATTATACATATTTAATACTTTGATTTGATGTAATGTAAATACTTCTTTTTAATGAAAATGGATTCACTATATATGATTTTGAATAATTAATTAATTATTTTTTATTTTATTTATTTATTTATTTATTTATTTATTTCTTATTTAGTTTAGTTTTGGAGATTATAATTATTATAATAACTTGAATTATAATTACTAAACAAAAAAGAGTTTTCAAATATTCTAAAGAAGGAGGTCATGACATTACTCATATTCCTCATCAATAATCCAATTTTGTTGCAAGATAATTTCATTTACACCTATTTTTTTTGTGTTTCAGGTTTGGCAAGAGGAAGGAGATGAAAGAAACATATTAATCTAATTTTAGGTAATTCTACTTGGTTCTACTCTCAAATTTGTTTATAGTTTTGAAATAGAGGATAGTAATGTTTTAATTATAAATTTAATTGGTCTATTGAGTCGATCTAATTTATGGATATGCATACACAAATTTTAATAAAGAAACCCTTTAAATTTAATCTTGTAATTCCATGTCTATCATTCTATGTGATCAAATATGTAAGATTCTCTTATGACAAATTATTATTGTGAAAGAGGTTGTTAATATTTTTTTAATAAATTTTAATTGGTGATCTGAGTTAGTACAACTTTTCAATATGTTGTTCTAATATTAATATTTTAAAACCCATTAAATTGTATATTTCAATATAGTTCTTATCATGTTTTATTATCAAATCTATGAAACTACTTTATGACATTTTATTATTTGACATAGGGGGCAACAATGTTGTAACCATAACATTTTATTAATCAAGAAGGTTAAGATGATTCTTTGGTATTTTTTTGTACACTTCATATTAATTATTTTTATAACAAAATCACCCAAGAATAAACATTTAAAAACTTATTTTACTAAAATTAAATATTGCTAAAAAAGTATGCATTAAACATTTAGACAAATTTAACAGTTTGACAATTTCATCTATTTTACTCAAAATAAAAGTTTTTATACACGTAATTTTCAAAGACAAAATTAATTTTTATTTTTTTTTGGTAACAAAAATAAATTTCACCTATAGACAATTTTTGTTGAAAGGAAATAACTAGTCCTTTTCTTCTCTCTATTTGCACATAGTGAAATTATAATAGACATTCAACATTTTTTATTCTCCTTTGATTTAGATAATCTAATGTAATACAAACATATTCAAATTTCATATTTAAAAACCTCGATTTACAAAACATCCATGACACTCTCAATATTCACAATTTCCACAATGACCCTCAAAGATTTTCTTGTAAACAAAGGATTTGGTAAATTTCAAGTTAGTCTTCAAAATTTCACATAGACCTAATAATAAACAACAAAAACCCACTTTGACCAATGGGCTCTCCACCCAACTGTAGGATTATTTTTCAATCCACCCCCAAGCAAGGTGTCACATAACCATCTAGACTCACACATGTAACATATTACAAACCACATTAAACATATAATTTCTCCACAGCAAAAAAATGCATTTTCATAACACATTTATAGATTTTGATCACCACACACCATTCATGTAAAACCCTTACAACACAAAGGATACCTTCTTGGAATCCTTAATAAGGGGAGTGGGGAATCAACCACAAAAATGGGAAAAAATATCTCACATGTATTTCACATTTGATATTTATAAATTTGAACATTTTATTCATATTTAAACACAACCCTCTATTCACCAAAACCCCTTATTCATGTCCAAAACAATCACATAATGGATACTATAGACACTGAAAATTGGTCTAGGCTTGCGAACACCACTTTCGATATAATTTTCTATAGTCCATGGTATTGATTAAATAACGTTTATTATTTAATTACCCTTTCTAACAAATGTTTCCTCTATTAATTAAATACCCTTTTTTAATTAATTCATTAATTCATTATGACCCTTTATTCAACTTGATTAATTAAATAAATCATAATTATTTAATTATGTCGCTAACTTATTAATTCTTTTTCTTAATTAAATAATTTATTATTTAATTACCCCTTTGTCATATTTCAATTATAATTAAATATCTTTATTTAATTATTCAATGTAACCCTCTTTAACTATAATTAAATATTTATTATTTAATTATTCAATTCCACCTTTACAACAGTCAAATTAAATAAATTATCTTTATTTATTTAATTAAATTAACATTTAATTCATGTTTAAATCATTTATGTCACATTCTTCTATCAATCAGTTGACTAATCATTCACTCACCTTCTAACTCGAGATCTATTTTTAGTTCTCTAGTTATCTTTGGATTTAACACTCGATTGTCTCTGTGAGAAGACTCTTTGTCACAACTAGTCAGTTAACTAGTTTTAACTCATGTTTGCATTTGAATGAATTATTCTTCGAGTTCTAACTTTGTCTTTGACATTCAAAGTCTATTTCTTCTATTTTTGAAGACTCTTAACTAAAGGTTAAGATCTTGAACTCTTGTTCTTTATGTTTTCGAACATTCTTGACACAAGATTAAGTTCTCGTTCTAACTTAATCTTTATCCTTCAGTCTTTTCTGACTCATGTTCTAACTCACGTTCTATTTGACACATAACTCACATCGCATGACATCCATCAATCTCAGCCGTCGATCTCTCTTTCAATTTGAGCCGATCGTTCGAAAACCCAAAATCTATAAAATGTCCTGTCATTATCATTATTCCTCGTCCAAAAATCATACACTTTTGAGAAGAAACTTATCTTCGATATTTTGCTTAGAAATTCAACAAGGTTATGCTTGCATCAATACTAAAAATATGAGGGCAAGAATACTAAAACAACAAAATGGAGAAGAGCAATCGAGATAATTCGAAGGAGTGGACGCATATTCGATGAGGGATTTCCAATTGATTTGTTTAGTTTATTATGTTTACTTATTTGTTCTTTGTTGTTTGATTTAGATTAATATTGATTTAGATTAGGATTAACATCGTTTATTCTAGTTGCAAATTCATATCCAAATTTTATTCTATGTTACATTTGGTGAACCCAACATGAACATGCTTCAAATTCGTACATCTTTTCATCTTTCCATCCTTTTGTTTTTTTATTTTGTAGGTTATCATACGACACATCGCATCTGCTTAACAAAATGGCGCATCTGTATACGCGAGCCACATCTGCTATAAACCGTGATGCATCTGCCATTTCGCACCGCATCCATGAAGCTCTGAACCACATCCAACTATCAAAATTTTGACCCGCGACCGACTGTCAACACGAACCACATCTATTTTTCAAACCCGCACTGCATCTATGGCTCGAAAAGCCACATCTATCTGGTAAATGTTTTTTTTTTTTTTTTATTAACTTCCGTACATCTACGTTTTCCTTTTTCATTTTTCACTATATTTTCCATTTTTTGCTAATGGTTGTTTGCAGCTGTGTCTAGGAGGATTAACGTAGTTTTTGCAGGATGAAGCATAGAAGACAATAAAAACCAAAACCATATCTTTTCTGAAGGATGAAAGCCAAAGACCAAAAATGAACTACTAATCAGTTTGCATGCAGGACCTAATGCCTTTGTTTTTATTTATTTAGCAAGCTTTCTATTTGGTAGATAAATAACTATCATTTGGAATAAAAATAATCAATGTTTGCTTTGTCTAGTGCGAGAGCACATATTTGTCACCCTTTACGATTCAGTATATCAGAGTATCCTCTCCCCTTGCATAGTCATGCGATCCTAGGTGTATGAGAAATGGTTACTAACTCTAGAACTTGGGCTTGTCTTGGTGGGAAAAAGTACTCACCCCAAGATGACTCAGACCGATAACACGCTAAAGCCAAGCGACTTCCACCTGATATATAAAAATGGATTTATGGAGAAAGCCAAGAAATCACGCTCACTATTCCAACGAGAAGGGCAGAAATGGTCTCTCGCCAAAGTTGAATAGTGCCCCACAAACGGAATGCCCTTACTAAACACCTTGTTGTAGTTTTGCCAAAATCCTACCTATTTGTTGGCGCAATAGGGTCAGCCTTGTGAATCCATCTTACATTCTTACGGTTTATGTGTGGAGATGACATGTATGCCATGGGAGTTTCATGGGTATAGTAGCTTGGTTGCCCCGTATAAGTGAGTGTCATGGAGGGGAGCCAGTGGGGTCAACCTACTAGTCATCTGCCATGAATATGTGTAGCTGGAGAAATCCAAGTAAGAACTCAGTAAATATTGTCCAAAAAGCCTAGGTTGTAAATGTTTTCAGGTCTTAATAGTTCTATCATCACAAACTGAAAATACATTGATTTATGTGTTTGTGTTTATTGTATTCATCAAAAATATTGATCAACAAACAAAGTCAGTCAAATCAACTTTCGAAAAACTTCAACTATCAAAACATGAGTCGCAACTATCATTTTTAACACCGCATCTATCTTAGCAAGTCGCATTTGTTAGGGGAAAATCCACATGTGTCTGTCAAAAAGTTCATTTTAACATTCTGGATATTATGAGCCGCAACTATCAAATTTTGAGTCGCATGTGCACATGCAAGCTGCATCTGTCAATTTTCAAGCCGCAAGTGTTTGTCAAAAATTTTAGGTTTACATAGTCCATATTTATCACCGCATGCGTATTGAAAAACCACATTTGTCATAACAGAAATTGCATCTGTCAAAAAACCGCATGTGTATTGCAAACCGCATTTGTCATAAAGAAAACCACATTTGTCAAAAAGTCTAAAATGTTCATCTATTTGAAACGAGTTTTTAGTCAAATCACTGCATGTGCATGCTAAACCACATTTGTCAAAAATAGAACCACAACTGTTAGGTGAACCGCATTTGGATGTCAACAGAAAACTTCAAAAACCAAAAACTAAGTCTGAAACATCACTGTCATTTTCGCTTCTGTTTCTAAAAATCAACCTTGGACAAAAACTGAAAAAAATTGCTCAAAACCTTGCATTATTAGGTGTCATATACGTCCTAGTCATAAGTCATCCTAAGTTGCATGCATTTAGATAGTTTCTAGGAAATTGCATATAGTTGAATAGAACAACTTTCTGCATCATTAGATACGTTCATGTTTCGATTTATCCTCATCATTGAACCTAGTCACTTTGGTCCTATTAGTGAATCTTTTCAGCTCAACAGTCTAGTTTGGAAAATTCACCTTATCAACTGTCCTTGTCTTACAATCGGGTTCCTTGGTCAAACACAAATCATTGCATGCATTTATTCCATAGGTGGTAGGTTATACCCGTCTTAGAATCATTTACCCCCGTCTTAGAATCATTTACCGTCATAAGTCTACTCGAGATTTTTCATATTGTCCGTTCTACCATACGTCATCTTAGTATACATCTTTCTAGAAATTATTTTAGCAACATCCTTATTCTCAGAAAATCCACAAAAAACATAGAAATAGGTCATATCAGTTTTTAGACATAGTCTGCATTACCCCTTTTTTTTTGAGCAACTTTTCATGGTCGAAACAAGGTATCAAAAGAAACATAAAGCAATGTTAGACCCCAACAAATTCATCAATCCATTCGGAAATCAACCATCAGGAAGTGAGAGACCACACAAACCTTTGCTTGAAAAACACGTCACTAGAGACACACATGGACGAATTTATATAGAAGACATAGACGTTGTTGTACAAGATCTTGAGTTTGCATCCTTTATGGATGAGTGTTTGGCAAATGATCCCCAATGATATCTAGCAAAGTTGCTAGTAGAAGGTGCCACACTACCACCAGGATTTGATATTCATACTTTGAAAACACAGTCTACTCAACCAACACAAACTGCAATGTCAAGTGTTTCTATTCCCCAAATTATCACAGCGATACCAACTAGTGTATCTATTGAAACATTGTCAATTGTAAGCACAATCCCTTTCAATGTAACATAGGGTTTACAATTTACTGTGGGGGCAACTTCCTCCAGCCCCTTTGGCACCAACACTACTGGTAAGAGATCCAAAGTTGGCATGAGGATTCCTATACCACATTAGAACATTCAGATAGGAAATATTCCTATACCAAATCAGAACATTTAGACAGGAAATATTCCTATAACAAATCTGAACATTCTAACGGGATATATTCCCTCGCCAAATCACAACCCGTCACAGAACATGGCATATCAAAACACCTACATTGATCCAAACAAAGCAAACAACATGTCCTTGACACAAGTAGATGTTCTCCAAAACCAAATTAAAACTCTTCAACAACAGATAGACAACATGTCTATGTCAGGCAAACAAACTATCTCAGCGCAAGATCTATGTCTATGTCCATTCGACAAAGCACTTTATATGACACCGTTCCCCCATGGATACATTATACCGAATTTTTCTAAGTATAATGTGGTGCAGGAGCACCCCATAGTTCATCTAGGAAAGTTGTCTAGAAGGTTTTTAATTGGCAATTTGTTTAGGCCAAGTGTAGAAATCTCTTTCTACTACTTGATTTTTTGCCTTAGAGGTATTTGAGAACATGTAATGTGTTAGTAAAGGTCATGTTGATCATTTGTTAGATTGAGGTTTGGCTACAAGGATGGTTTAAGACCTTTGTAGACCTTTCTAGGTGTTAGTTTCTTTAAAATGTTGCAAATAAGGCCTAATGGAAATCACACAAGTGGCCATGGAGTAGTTAGGATTGAGATTAACTGATTTAGAAACCTATATATGGTGTGCCATGACCTGAAAGGAAGGTTGGAAGCTTTTGCATTGTTAAACATTTGTGAATACCAGTGAGGGCAGTGATAAGATTGTATAATTTTATGTGTTTTTGTTTTGAATTTGTGTGGTCAGGAGTGATCATGGCACTGTGAGTTCTTATAGAATGTGGTGTAGTGGTATGTGAAGCTTTGTGTGGTAGTATTTAGTTTGTGTGTTCAATTTGCAGGCGTTGCTTTGTAATTAGTTTGTTTTATTTTTAAGTTGCTGACCTGACAGTCAGTCTGTAAAGAATGGAGGTTTAGTTACATTCCCACTGTACTTTATGTACGGGCCCTTGGGAATTATGACTAGGTTCCATGTCTATAAATAGGATAGGTTTAGGAGTGGTTAGGAGTCAAGGAATCATGGAGAAAGTCTTCTCCTAGGCGAGCTTGACAGTGCCTGGCTAGGAAAGACAGGAAGTGCAAAGCACTTGGTTTGCAGGGGTGACTTTTCCTTGTCAATACATGGTGTGGAGAGGTAGATAGATTCCTTGCAAAGACTTGGCATGAAGGAGGAGGCTTCACCAATCCATTTGGAGGCAGAATAAACTAACAGTTTGTTGTGTGGTCAGGAAATGGCTTAAAAAAGGCCTAAATTGCTAAATGGAGGGTAATGGTTGTGTACGGATAGATGAGGAGAAAGACCTCTAGAATCTTTGAGGTATAGATACAAGGATCAGGAATCCCAAGAGAAGATCCTATGTTCTTTGGATAACTTTAGAGTTCTAGCTTGTTTCCTTGGGAAGTAGGCCTAATTTGAAAATCCTAGGCTAGTAGCCATTTTAACCCTAGATGAGGGTTTGGTGGAAGTAATGAAAATATGGATTTTGGTGAACTTTCAAGAACCCTAGGAGGATGGTTTGAAGCTATTGGAAACATCTCCACACCCCTTCAAAGATCAAATTGAGTGTTGAGGATAGGTTAGCCTTTAGGGTAGATTAAGGGCTAAGGAAGATTTAGAGGTAGTGCACCAAGATTGACTTGGTAAGCTGAATTTTGATGGTAGTGGGATTGGCCAGGAGAACCAGGGGTACCTAAACATGAGGAAGGTCCTAAAGGTTAAGGTGGTGTAGTAAGATACCAAGGAGATCTTGCAAATAAATATCCAGAGCATGGAACAGTGATTGTTCCATCCAACCCTTCCCTACTAGATTGGTATCAGAGCAAGTTAAAGATTTGGGATAGAACCTTGTATGCCAGACCTTGAATCCAGTGGTTCCACAACCATGGTGAAGAACATTGAGTTGGAAAAGAAGGTTGAAGATCAGGAGGAAGATAATAGGAGATTGAGAGAAAGACTAACTCAACTTGAGCAAGCATTGAGCAATGTGCAGATCAAGGCCGATGAGGTTAGTGATAGATTGGAGGGTAGGTACCAAAGAGTGAAGAGGTTGTAGAGGAAGAAAAGACCCCTGAACCTGACCCTGTTCTATAAGAGGAGCCTTTCTTGAAGTCATTGAAAGCTTTGAGTGGGAAAGCACTTGAAGGCATACCACTGTTTAGTGGCAAATTGGAAGCTAATCTAGTCATGGATTGGATAGAAGGCATGGAGAACCATTTTGAATGTGATGGAGTCACTGAAGCACAAAAGGTGAAGGTGGCCAAGTCTAGATTGAGAGGATTTTCCTTGACATGGTGGAAATTCATTCAAACAGAGAGGGAAAAGGAAGGCAAGAAGCCTATTTCAACTTGGAAGGGTATGGTTGCAAAAGTGAGAGAGGCATACATACCAGATGATTATGAGATTCAGTTACATAAGAAGAGACAAAGCTTGAGGCAAAGAGACCAAGATGTGAACACTTACACCAAGGAGTTTCAAAAACTTTGTATGTGGTCTAATGTTTCAGAAGATGAAAGTCTCAAGGTGGCTAGGTATCTCAACGGCTTGAAGTGGAACATTCAAGAGGAGATGACTCTTCTAAGTCCTAAGACAGTACACCAATGTTACCAATTAGCTATTAAGATTGAGGAAAGAAGCAATAGGAAACATGATCAAGCTTCTAAGAGTAGAGGCAAAGGCAAAGATCAAAGAGATCAAAGAGGACATAGAGGTGGCTACCAAGGTAGAGGAACTGAGCAAAGAAACCAAGGAGAGTCTAAACTCACAGAACATGGAAGTGAAACACCTTCTAGAGGAGGTTATGGAAGAGGTAGAGGATCTCAAGGAGGATCAAATAGAGGAAGAGGAGCAAGCAGGAGCAATTCATACTTTGCTAATATGAAGTGTTACCATTGTGGTCAAATAGGCCATCCAACTTATAGGTGCCCGAAGAAAGCATCTTCATCAAATACTAAGAAGAGAGTGGAATATGCTCAAGAGGACACCATGGGTACTAAATCACCAGAGGTCAGTCACATTGAATCAGAAATGGGGGAGAATCTGATGTTTAGGAGAGTTTTGATCAAACAACCGGTCAAGGAAGAACCAAAACAAAGAAGAGCTTTATTTAGAGTGAGATGCAAAATACTTGGGAAAGTATGTAAGGTTATTGTGGATTCAGGTTCAATAGATAACATCATCTCAGAAGAGGCATTAAGGAAGTTGAAATTGGATAAGGTACCCCACACTAACCCCTATAAAGTAACATGGTTAAACAAAGGGCATAGTGTTCTTGTCAATGAGCAAGTAACGGTGGAGTTTTCCATTGGAGGGTACAAGGATAAATTGATTTGTGATGTGTTACTCATGGATGCATGCCATCTACTATTGGGCAGACCCATGGTAGTATGATAGAAGTGCCATGTATGATGGGAAAGAGAACACCATTTCTTTCAAAAAGGATGGGAAGACATTTAAATTGCAGTCACTGTCAGATGAGGAAGAAGGACAGTCAAAGACACCTAGTGTCTTGTTAAGCAGTGGTAAAGAGTTCCTTAATAACCTACATCAAGGGGGTGAAGGATATGTGGTTATGTTGCAACCTAAAGAAGAAGACAAGGCTAAAAAAATAGTCATACCCGGAGCAGTCCAAGAGTTGTTAGAACAGTTCAAAGATATAGTCAGTGATGGGACACTTACAACTTTACCTCCAAAGAGAGCCATTAGTCATCAGATTGACTTCATACCAAGAGCTTCATTGCCAAATAAAGTAGCTTATAAGCTTACACCGGATCAGAATCTAGAGGTAGCTAGACAAGTGCAGGAGTTATTGAATCAAGGATTGATTAGGAAGAGCATCAGCCCATGTGCAGTGCCAGTGGTCTTAGCAACCAAGAAAGGAGGCAAATGGAGATTATGCACTGATTCTAGAGCAATAAATAGAATCACAATTAGGTATAGGTTCCCTATTCCTAGGATTGAGGACTTGATGGATTGTCTTGGAGGAGATCAGTACTTCACCAAGTTGGATCTCAAGAGTGGATACCATCAGATCCGAATCAAGGATGGAGATGAGTGGAAGACAACATTTAAGACAACAGATGGGTTGTATGAGTGGAGAATTATGCCATTTGGCCTCTCTAATGCCCCTAGCACATTCATGAGGCTCATGAATGAAGTGCTCAAAGACTTTACAGGGATATTTGTGGTGGTCTATCTTGATGATATACTCATATTTAGCAAGACAGTAGAAGAACACCTAAAGCATGTGGAGTTGGTTCTTAGAAGATTGCAAGAAGAGAAGTTGGCCATCAACCTAGAGAAGTGTGAGTTCTTTAAAAAAGAGCTTGTGTATTTGGGTTTTGTAGTATCCCAAGGATCATTGAAGATGGATCCAAGCAAGGTGGAAGCTATCCTAAATTGGCCTACACCAACCACAGGAACAGAGGTAAGAAGTTTTCATGGATTGGCTCAATTTTATAGAAAATTCATAAGAAACTTTAGTGGCATATGTGCACCAGTCCTAGATACAATCAAAGGTGGTTCAAAGACTAAGTTTAAGTGGACTCAAGAAGTTGAGAAAGGTTTTGAGAAACTAAAACAAGAAGTGGCAACTCAACCTATTCTCTTATTACCTAGTTTTGACAAGTTGTTTACTGTGGAATGTGATGCTAGTGGAGTTGCAGTAGGAGGAGTGCTAAGTCAAGAAGGCGAGCCTATAGCTTTCTTCAGTGAAAAGCTCAATGAAGCTAAGAAGAAGTATTCTACCTATGACCTAGAACTTTATGCTTTAGTTCAGTCACTTAGGAAGTGGAGGCATTACCTTCTACCCAAGGAGTTTGTGGTCTTTATTGACAATCAAGCACTTAGTTATATCAACACCCAAGAGAAGTTGAGCAATAGACATTTGAAATGGATGGAATACATCCAAGCTTTTACTTTCACCATCAAGCACAAGAAGGGACAATTGAACAAGGTAGCAGATGCACTAAGTAAGAGATTGTTGACAGTGCAAGAGATACAGATCAAGAGCATTGGAATAGAGAGTTTCAAGGATCTCTATGGGGAAGATGAAGAATTCTCGGAGGCCTACAAGGTATGTTCTAACTTTGAGAATCATTTTCATAGCCAATACTCAGAGTATACATTGCAAAGTGGATTATTATTTAAAGGGAATCAGTTATGTGTTCCAAAAGGATCAATGAGAGAAAACCTCATCCAGGAAAAGCATAATGGTAGTCTTAGTGGAAATTTTGGCATCAACAAGACATTGGAACTAGTGCAAAGGTTCTACTATTGGCCTAAGTTGTCAAGGGATGTCAGGAGGTATGTGGAGCAATGTGTAGTGTGTATGAAAGCTAAGGGAGGAGCTAGTAATGCTGGTCTATATCAACCCCTACCCATTCCTAACAGACAATGGGAGTGTGTTAGCATGGACTTTGTGGTAGGACTCCCTAAGACCAAGACAGGATTTGACAGTGTCTATGTGGTGGTGGATAGATTCAGCAAGATGGGTCACTTTATCCCTTGCAAAACCACTCATGATGCTAGCTATATAGCTCACCTTTCCTTCAAGGAAATTGTAAGGATCCATGGATTTCCTTTGAGCATTGTTTCAGATAGGGATGTGAAGTTCATGAGTCACTTTTGGAAGACTCTATGGAGCAGATTAGGTACCAACCTATCTTTTGGATCAGCTTACCATCCTCAGATCGATGGTCAAATAGACATGGTTAATAAGGTCTTAGGTAACCTTCTCAGGTGCCTAACCAAAGAGTATGGACAGACATGGGACATGGTTATCTCACAGGCTGACTATGCATATAATGACAGTGTGAACCAGACCACAGGGAAGAGTCCTTTTGAAATTGTGTATGGGATGCACCCAAGAGGTATATGTGAGCTCAGGGATCTAGGGGCTATGGAGCATAGGAGTGGACATGCAGAGGACTTCACTCAGACCATGAAGGAGATTCAGGAGCAGGTAAAGAAGACGGCCATCGAGGCTACTCAAAAGTTGAAAGACAAGGTGGATATGTCAAGAAAAGACTTGCAATTTGCAGTAGGAGACTATGTCATGGTCCACCTCAACAAATCTAGATTGCAGAAGGGTACATCAACCAAATTGCAGATGAAAAGAGTGGGACCATGCAAAGTATTAGCCAAGTATGGGAAGAATGCCTACAAGGTGGAATTACCTGCAGATTTGGGCATTTCACCAATGTTCAATGTAGTTGATTTGATCAGGTACAAGGGGTCAGTCAATGACATGGATCAGAATAGTAGAGAGGTTTTCAAGGATGTAAGTAACATAAATTTACCTTCTAAGGACAAGCTACAAGCAGAGAGAATCTTGGAGTCAAGGGTGAAGAAATCAACAAGACATAAAGTGTACATGGAGCATCTTATCAAATGGAAGAACAAACATGAATCTAAGGCTACCTGGGTGGATGAAGCTCAGTTCAAGAACTAGGGAATTGACCCATCTCTAATCTCTCCCCACATTCCTTAATGTCTATGCAGAGGGGGAGAATGGTGCAGGAGCACCCCATAGTTCATCTAGGAAAGTTGTCTAGAAGGTTTTTAATTGGCAATTTGTTTAGGCCAAGTGTAGCAATCTCTTTCTATTACTTGAGTTTGTGCCTTAGAGGCATTTGAGAACATGTAATGTGTTAGTAAAGGTCATGTTGACCATTTGTTAGATTGAGGTTTGGCTACAAGGATGGTTTAAGACCTTTGTAGACCTTTCTAGGTGTTAGTTTCTTTAAAATGTTGCAAATAAGGCCTAATGGAAATCACACAAGCGGCCATGGAGTAGTTAGGATCGAGCTTAATTGATTTACAAACCTATATATGGTGTGCCTCGACCTGAAAGGAAGGTTGGAAGCTTTTTTATTGTTAAACATTCATGAATACTAGTGAGGGCAATGATAAGATTGTATAATTTTTTGTGTTTTTGTTTTGAATTTGTGTGGTCAAGAGCGATCATGGCACTATGAGTTCTTATAGAATTTGGTGTAGTGGTATGTGAAGCTTTGTGTGGTAGTATTTAGTTTGTGTTCAATTTGTAGGCGTTGCTTTGTAATTAGTTTGTTTTTTTTTTAGTTGTTGACCTAACAGTTAGTCTGTAAAGAATGGAGGTTTACTTACATTCCCACTGTAATTTGTGTACGAGCCCTTGGGAATTGTGACTAGGCTCCATGTATGTAAATAGGATAGGGTTAGGAGTGGTTAGGAGTCAAGGAATCATGGAGAAATTCTTCTCCTAGTGGAGCTTGACAGTGCCCGGCTAGAAAAGACAGGAAGTGCAAAGCACTTGGTTTGTAGGGGTGACCTTTCCCTATCAAGAAACGGTGTGGAGAGGAAGATAGATGCCTTGCAAAGACTTGGCATGAAGGAGGAGGCTTCACCATTCCATTTGGAGGCAGAATAAACTGACAGTTTGTTGTGTGGTCAGGAAATGGCTTTAAAAAGGCCTAAATTGCTAAATGGAGGGTAATGGATGTGTACGGATAGATGAGGAGCAAGGCCTCTAGAATCTTTGAGGGATAGATACAAGGATCAGGAATCCCAAGAGAAGCTCCTATGTTCTTTGGATAACTTTAGAGTTCTATCTTGTTTCCTCGGGAAGTAGGCCTAATTTGAAAATCCTAGGCTAGTAGCCTTTTTAACCCTAGATGAGGGTTTGGTGGAAGCGATGAAAAGATGGAGTTTGGTGAACTTTCAAGAACCCTAGGAGGATGGTTTGAAGCTATTAGAAACATCTCCACACCCCTGCAAAGATCAAATTGAGTGATAGGTTAGCCTTTAGGGTAGATTAAGGGCTAAGGAAGAGTTAGAGGTAGTGCACCAAGATTGACTTGGTAAGCTGAATTGTGATGGTAGTGGGATTGGCCAAGAGAACCAGGGGTACCTAAACATGAGGAAGGTCCTAAAGGTTAAGGTGGTGTAGTAAGATACCAAGGAGATCTTGCAAATAAAGATCCAGAGCATGGAACAATGATTGTTCCATCCAACCCTTCCCTATCATAATGGGAGGAGGAATCCTTTGGAACACATTAGAGAATTCTCAACTGCATGCATGGACATATCATATGACCCCACATACTGGATGAGACTATTTTCGCAAACCCTTATCAGCATAGGACTAGAATGGTTTTCTAAATTACCGTATGGCATACGATCCTGGGGTGAATTAGTTGAGAATTTTCTTGAATACTTTGTCTTTAACATAGACAATGAAATAACCATAGCTATCTTGTGTCACACAACACAAGAAGATGGAAAAAATTTCACCACTTTCTTCCAGAGATGGAGAAGTCTAGCTAGCAGATGTCCAGTTGAAATACCAGAAAAGTAAAAGGTCATGATATTCCTTGAAAACATCAATCCAAAACTGCAAAGTGACTTAAGGGTACACTGTTGTACTTCATTCCTAGACTTGGTACAAAAGGGCATCATCCTAGAAAAAGGCCTTATTGACAAAGGAAAAATAAAAGTACCAGGTAGAAACCCAGTTGTCCAACATCAAAACACACCTAATGATAGGAATAAATTCTGGCCTAGAAAAAAAAATGTTACAAATGACGTTATTATTGATGCTAAAAACATACATACGGGACCAATTATCACACTTAGAGGTTACAATTCCAATCAAGACATGATGAATAGTCCAGATCAAACAACCAATTTAGTCCAAAATTCACAGCAACAACGACCTCAAAGAAGATTTCTTACACGTGAATTTACTCCTTTAGGACAACCAATTGAGACAGTTTTCAATGAATTGATTAAACATAATCTCATTAAACCATTGGAACTAAGGGAGTATGATCCTGGACAGTTTAAACCTTCATGGTGGGATGATAACTCTTTTTATGATTATCATCGAATGAAAGGACACAACCTACAACAATGTCACCAATTGAAGAATATTATACAAGAATTTGTTGAAAACGGAACCTTAGAGGTCAATGGGCAGAAAAATACCAAGAATAGTGATCATAAGTTCTTCACGGACCCATTACATGACCACATGAAAGGAAAAGCCTCCAGTTCGGAAACCAAGAATTCTCCATCAGCCAATTATGCAAACACCAAGTATGACTATGGAAAGGGAAAGACCATATATAACCTCCTAGCTGCAAATGAACATGTTGATACCATTACCATCAAGAAGCATCTTGAATGTGTTGTAAACACATGCAGAACAAAGATAACTATTCTAGGACCTTCTTTTGAGCCACCTACACAATCTTCCAAGTCTAAGTACAATCTCCTTGATCAACTAAGCAAAACCCCCACACATAAATCCATTTTGGAACTATTGACTTTATCACCTGAGCATCGAGCCATTCTTGAAAAAACTTTATAGAACACGACTGTTCCTACAAACTTAGATGTCAATCATTTCGAAGAAATGGTGGGATATTTAACCAACTTGCATCATGCCACATTTTCCCAACAAGATTACTCAACCGAAAAGTCTGATCATAATGACCCCTTACATCTTGAAGTCCTAGTCCATCAAACCAAAGTTAGACGAGTCTTGGTAGACAAAGGAGCAGGTTTGAACTTGTGTACCCTAAAATTGGTTAAGACATTAGGATTCTCAGAAGAATGAATAGACACCTCTACAAGTATAGTCATCAAGGCTTACGATGATGAGGAAAGATCATCCAAGGGAATTGTCACACTCCTTATTAGAATTGGCCCAGCAATTATGAACACTAGCTTCCAAGTCTTGGATCTCACCCTTCCGTATAACCTGTTGTTAGGTAGACCTTGGATAAATGCAATGAAAGCCGTACCTTCAACATATCACCAATGTCTTAAATTCCCATATAATGGCACCGAGATCATGATTGATGGTGATCCAGATACTTTTTAGTATTGTACAAGCCTAAGGAAAATTCCACAATGACAGGTACCAGTTAACCAAGAAGCTTCATCATCCACTTTATCCCTATACATTGACCCATCACATATTACTAAGTCCATTTCATTCAAACCACCATCATCCACTCCTAAGGTCAAGATCCAAGACAAGGGCTATTCAGAATATTACATAAAGGCATCATACTGTGTCATTCAAGTGGTTCCACCTAAGGCATATGGCTTACCCATGGCAGATAGAAGGCAGTTAGTAGTCACATATTGTGTTCCCCCTACAATGATAGTGACTAAATGGGGAGAGTTAAGTGAAGAAATTGTGGATCAAGGTGATAGTAACTCTTGGTTGTACCAAGAAGACAATGAATATCCCTCGCCGTCTATTCAAATAGCTAAGGACCAATATGGAAAAGGCTTTAAGATAATGTAAAATGAAGGCTATGATGGGCACAATGGGTTAGGACTACATCAAAATGGATGGATGGAGCCGATCACTGTCTCACCATGACCGAAATACCTAGGGCTAGGGTTTCAACCGCTTAGAATTGGGTTTCCTAGTACTTCGTCACCATTTCAAGAGGAAGTGAGTGCTTTTGCAGACATCGAGATATCTCATGAACCACTTCCCCCAGTTTATGATGAATCTCCTGACTCAAGCGATTGTGAATGGGATTTCATTTCCTCTGCCAGTACCATGAACATAGATGCTCTATTTGGAGAATTGGACCTAAAGATAAAACCTGTACCAAAACCATCTAGTCCCTGTCATCGAAAACAATTGTCCAAAGAAGAATGGCATAAGCACTATTATTGGGAAACCCTTTATCATGCATCTTGGGCACCTGAAAAACCATCTTCTGATGACTCAGCCCTTACAATAGTCCCACAGTAGAGTATACCTACCCATAGGAAAAATAACAAGAAGGAGTTAGTCCAAAACTTATGTGACCATGTCAACCATTCTATATTCACCTTGTTAGCTTCCACCTTTGATAACTTTGATGATGACATGCCTCTCATATATCCCGAACTTATCGACTGGGATCAACAAGGTACACCCATCATAGAAACATTCAAGAACGACGAAGCAATAACTGAGTTCATGGGACTTCGAGAAGGCATACGCGGAGGGGATCATAAAGCTGGTTTTACCATAGACTTGGACGACAAAGAATATTTTGGGGAGTCTATTTACACCTCTAGTTGCAAAAATAAGAATAAAAGGAAAAAAGACAATGAAAAGAAAAATGATGAGTCCTTAGGTGAAAACCGAAAGGCGCCTTGGATGAAGAAACAGTCAAAATAAAGGACGTATCTGAGGGTGAAAACCTCTCCGAGGCACCCGAGAATAGAGGTTTAAATATTTTCCCCATTAAACAAGAAAAGTCACCAATGCTAGTAGAAGAGTCTATTGAGGTCAATATAAATACAAAAGAAAACCCTTGGCATATATACTTTGCAGCATCATTGACAGAGGCAGAACAACCTAAGTTTAAGGAATTCTTCACAAAGAGACAGATGAAATTTGCATGGTCATACACTGACATGCCTGGGCTAGATCTAGACCTAATATTGCACCATCTACCATCATAGCCAGGTATTAAGCCAGTCAAAAAAAAGTTAGGGAAAATGCATCCATAGATTGCTCTACTGGTCAAAGAAGAACTTAAGAAACTCTTGGATGTTGGATTTATAAGAACTATAGACTATGCTGACTGGATTTCAAATCTTGTACCAGTGACTAAACCAACTGGGGGCATCTGTATTTGCATAGACTTTAGAGACATCAACAAGGCATGTCCTAAGGATGACTTCCCTTTGCCAAACATAGACATGATAGTAGATCTTACAGCAAGATACGAGATGCTATCCCATATGGATGGTTTCTCTGGATATAACCAAATCAAAATCGTAGCTGAGGACCAACACAAGACAACTTTCACATTTCCATGGGGCATATACTATTGGAATGTTATGCCTTTTGGGCTTAAGAATGCAGGAGCTACCTATCAACAGGAAATGACTACTTTTTTCCATGGCTTTATACATACTCTCATGGAAGATTATGTCGATGAAATTATAGCTAAATCAAAAACAAGGGCAGATCATTTGAAGGTTCTAGACAAGATATTTCAAAGGCTAGAGAATTACGTCAGGTTGGATCCAAAGAAATGTGTCTTTGGAGTGAAATCAGGGAAAATTCTAGGGTATATCATTTCTAGAAGAGGCATTGAAGTAGATCCAAAGAAGGTAAGAGCTATCATATAAATGCCTCCTCCAATCAACATAGGTCAACTAAGAATGCTACAGGGAAGATTACAGTCCATCAAGTATTTCATTGTACAACTGGCAGATAAAATACACCCATTTCAACATTTACTCAAGAAAGGAGTACCATTTGTGTGGACACCTAAATTTCAAGAAGCTTTCCAACAAATCAAAGACTATTTGCTCACTCCACCAGTCTTAATTCCACCTACAGATGGAAAACCGTTGATACTATACATTTCAGCAACTCAGTCGGCATTAGGGGCTCTTCTTGCACAAAACGATGATCAAGGTCATGAAAGAGCAGTCTATTACATCAGTCATACCTTGGTAGGATATGAATTGAATTACAACAACATAGAATGTGCCTGTCTTGTGGTAGTCTTTGCTACCCAAAAAATTCAGCACTATATGCTAAATCGCCAAACAATGTTGGTAGCAAAGATAGATCCCCTCAAATATCTCCTAAGTAAGGTAGCATTAACAGGCCGATTGGCTAAATGGGTTATGATACTTAGCGAGTATGACATCCAATATGTAGAGAGGAAGGCTATAAAAGGATGGGTGATTGCAGATTAGTTAGTTGATGCACCCATGAAGATAGACCATCCTTTAGTGGTGGACTTTCCTGACGAATTTATCTTCAACATTGACACTAGAACAGAATGGAAACTATACTTTGATGGGTCACATACAAATTGTGGTTCAGGAGCAGGTATCCTATTTGTTACACCTCAAGGCAATACCATTCCTAAATCATTTAGGATTGCTTTCCCCTGCACCAACAATATAGCAAACTATGAAGCCTTAGTGACAGACTAAGAATGGCAGCACAGTGGAAGATTAAGAGTCTACATGTTTTTGGCAATTCTCAACTAGTAATCTGGCAAGTAAACGATAATTATGAGACTAAGGATGAGAAGCTTTCCCTTTACAAGCACATGGCTGATAGTTTCAAGCAGTACTTCAATGAAATTACCTTTCAACAAATACCACGTATTCAGAATAGGGCTATAGATGCTATGGCAACAGTGGGTTCCTTATTGGATATTCTGAGTAACGTGCCTAAGTTTGAGTTTCTAGTTGAACAGCTATTGGTCCCTGCCTATGATGTCCCCAATTCTACGATGGTTTGTACAATTGTTGGTCCTACTTCCCCTTGGTATAAAGACTTATTCGACTATCTAATTGACCAAACTTTACCTCTAGACCTGTCAAATAACCAACGCCAAACCTTCATCCGTAAGTCAGCTAAGTACACCATCATCAGAGAAACCCTATATAGATGTACCTTAGATGATGCCCTAACGAGATGTCTCGATGCTGAAGAAGCACAAATAACTTTGCAAGTGGTGCATGAGGGTATATGCGGATCCCATTCGAGTGGTCCTACTTTAGCCCATAAGATTATGAGACTAGGTTATTATTGGCCTACAATGGAGAAAGACTCATATATCTTTGTAAAGAAATGTAGACAATGTTAGATACATGGAGATTTGATAAGAGCACCATTACAGGAGCTTCATCTGATTACATCACCATGGCCCTTTGCCCAATGGGGACTTGACCTCATAGGTAAGATACACCCTCCATCATCCAACGACCATAAATTCATCATAACCGCCACCGAATACTTCACCAAATGGATTGAAGCTATTCCCATGACCTACATCATGGGCATGCAAATATCTAAGTTTATATTAAACTATATCATTTGTCAGTATGGTGTACCCCAATCCATTATCATAGACAATGGCTGCCCATTCAAAAACCAAGAAGTACACCATTTATGTGAATAATTCCATATCAACATCATTTTTCCACCCCATATTACCCACAAGGTAATGGCCAAGCCGAGGCATCTAATAAAACCATTGTTAGAATCTTGAAGAAGACTGTTAATGACACTAGACGTGATTGACACCTACAGCTTAATCCTACCTTATGGGCTTACCACACAAGCATCCATACTCCCACTGCCACCACTCCATACTCCCTAGTCTTTGGATCCAAAGCTATCTTACCTATTGAGGTTGAAATACCTTCCCTGAGGGTATCCTTGAAGGGTCACATTGACGATGAAGAATATCATGTATCTAGGTTACAAGAGCTAGAATTACTGGATGAATGAAGACAAAAAGCACTAGACCATTTGCAAGCATATCAGAATCGCCTTTGTTGTAGCTATAATAGGAATGTTCTAAATAGACACTTTGACATTGGTGACCTAGTTTTAATGGAGAATCCTAAGAATCAAGGTGAATGAGAAAATCCAAGTAAGTTTGAACCTAACTGGTTTCGGCCCTATATAGTCACAAAAGCTTTTGGATTAGGGGCGTACCAACTCTCTACTCCTGAAGGAGATCCACTTTTGTTGCCAATCAATAGTCTTCATCTGAAGAGGTTCTATGCATAGCTTCTGAGAATTTGTGTCTTAGTCTAGAAAATACAAAAAAAAAATGAAAAAAGAAAAAAAATGGTTACCTTGATGAAAACCTGGAAAACACGCATCTTTGTAACACCAAAAAAATTGAGAAAATCAAAATAGTAAAGAGAAATAATCCATCCAATAGTAAAAACCACTTTGGTGGCGCTATGGATAAGTACCATGGTGAAAACCTGACAAACAGGCGCTATGTGTAGTCAAACTCGCTCTTTCATCTACCATCATTCCAATCAAACTTTTTCATCATCCATCATAATAAATGGTTGTCTTATCCATTGCTTGGAATGATTGACATCAAATTCCATTTCGTCACACTCCCCACTCCATCTCACAAGTCTTATTCCTGACTGGGGGAAAATCCTTGTTCTGTTCCAGGAGGACCTTGTACATAACATTACACCATCAAAAAATATCCTGAAAAAATCCTAAAACATTAGAAAACTTCAAAAATAAAAAAAAATCAAAATATGTCAAAAAATCCCAAAAACAAAGTCAAGTCAGTCATGTTAAGTCAGTTATAGACATAGTCGAACTACGTTGCCTCTGCGACTAGGACGTAGGCAAGGCCATCAATCGATGTGCCCCAAGGCATTAGGTATGTCTGTCTAGGTTTGTCATGTATCACACATTAAAATCATGACTCTTTGTACATTCAAAGTCATTGGTCGTGTCGAACTACGAGGTCTTTGAGTGTACAACATAGGCAAGGCTAATCAATCGATGAGCCCTCGAGATTGCACTAGGTCAGTTCAATAGGGTTCATTCACATTCACTATCACACATGTTGCATATCATCAGCTTAGGTCAGTCCTTTAGGGTATCATCTCATGTCATACACTGTCTACAGACACTTTTGATCAATCAAGGAATCAAAACAAGTCATGCATCAACCAGGAAAAACATCTCAAAGTCATCAAGTTAATATCAAACACATTGTCAAAACGATCAACCTATGTCTTAGAAAGATGTCTTTCTTGTCAACAGACATCGTCAAATTGTCATAGCCTCATGTAGCTTGTCGCATCAACGTCATCAGGCTCCAATGTCTTATACGACACATGTCTTTCTGAAACCAGTATTTGTCATGCCTTATACAGATAGTCACCTGGTTGAAACCAGACTCAACGTCTTATTGCAGTATGTGTCATCCATCACATTACGCTATGTCAAACTTCAAACAATCAAACAATCCCACAAGATCAAGTTTTGGTGAATAATTTTATTTGGATTTATGAATTTTTATCTTATTTTGTCTAATCTTTTTATCGATTTGTGAATTAGTCCGGTTACTAGCTTTCTCAAGGATGTCCCTTGCAGGATTTAGAGAAGCAAGGATGTCTCAGGACTCTTTTTCTTTGGCTGTTGTCTGTCAACTATTTTTTTAGCTTTGGTTTTTGAGTCATGTTACTAGTTTCCTCAAGGATGTCCTATCAAGGATTTAAAGGAGCAATGATGTCTCATGACCCATCTTTTATTTGTTTTTGTCTTTGGTTTGTCTTGACAAAAACGATTGGGGCATCTTGTCCTTAGTATGAGTTAAGACACTCCTTATCTACGACTGTCTGTTTTTCACAGATGGATGAATTTGTGCACTATGGTCTATCTCATATCATGGTGTGTACTATCCATTTGTGTCATGTCCCACCCAATGATGATAACAAGCAAGCATAGCATATTTGGAAAAATATCAAAGATCATATGTTTTTCAATCAATCAACCTTCGTTATTTCTTACTAACATTCTGAATTCATTCATGCTAACATTTCTTTTCTTTGACATAATGATAAAGTCCTATGAAATAAAAAAAAAATTTAGATCATTTGCATATGCATACATATTATAAGCATTTCATATAGTTACATTGCATTTTACACATATAGGGACATTGACATCTTCATTGCATATCTATGAAATCATGACATAATAGGCATTTCATCATCATAAGATACATAATGTAAAACTTTCACCTGCATATCACCATCACATATAAATAAGCATCATATAGAACATTACATCCATTCTCAAATAGAATCATTATAACCATCATAAAATGCATAACTCATCACATGTAGAAACATTCATTCATAACACATATGCATACATCATCTAGGAAACATAATCATATAGAAATAATGCATCACCCATAAAATAGAATTGCATATCATATAGAAGCCTCCAAAAATCATATATATATCACTCAAAATAATGTGTCACGGTACAATGTCCGAGTGTATCCATAAATAAAACGAGCTCGCAGGCTCTCTGATCAAAATACAATATCTACACATATAACAAGTGTCAACGTGTCCCACTGCCACTACTGTCACGTGGTGAAGGTCATGGGAAAAGCCTCGAAGGTTCTCTCTGTGAGGTGGAAGGCCTCTCATATGGACCTACCCTCGGTGGTCCTACCACACCCTCTGTACTATGTGTCCTGGTGTGACTCCTGCCCTATGATCTCTGACTACAAACCTCTAAAAAGCTAGGAGCTCGTCTCTCTGCTGGTACCACTACCTCATATAAATCCCTATAATAAGTAGCTCTCTCTACTGATCTAACTAGCTCGTGTACCATACCATCAGATGAAGTGCCACTGCAAAGGCATCTAATCTCTATAAATTGCTTCTCTATCTCCTATCATTGGGCTATGACCTGATCCCTCTCCATGAGTGCACTATCTCTCTCTGCATGGACACTATCTCTCTTTGCACAGGAACTGTCCCTCACTACATGAGTATTGTCTCTCTCTATCCACATAGCATCAAGCTCTGATGTCATCAGTCTTAGTCTCTCCTTCATAGCCTCCCTATCACCATCCGTAGGGGCATCATCCTCCCGTCTCCCCTCCATAGGTGCCTCCTCTTCAACATCATCCTCCCCATACCCTACTAGAATACCTAGAGGGTCTATATCCATATCCATATCCTCATCCTTTGCAAAATCCTCTCCGCCAATCTCTACCTCTGCATGATCCTCTGCTACTACCTCCTCAACAACATGCTCATCTCCGACCTATGCATCAGCTCCACCTCTGATGTCTAACATTGGTACATCCTCTACCACTGCCTCTCGGATAGGTGAAAGTCCACCTACTCGTCCCCCTCTCCACCCTCTCTGTCCTCGTCTACCGCCTCTGCCACCACCACCTCCTATGCCATCATCCCCACCACCCCTCCCTCCAACTCTGCCACCTCCACCTCTCTGCCATCCTCTCGGTCCTGTGCCTCATCTCTCAACTGGTGTTGGCTGATTTGGATATGTGTAAGGAATAGGATGATGCTCTGCCCACCATGCATCATACGCAGCTATAGTCCCTAGATCTGCTACCCCATCTCTCCATCCCCACTGTACTGGCTATAAGGCATGTATCTCTGCCTCTAGATTAGCTACTAAAATCATGGGCCCCCAGTGTGGAACCTCTCTCGAAGAACGAGCAAACTCTGCTCTACCTCAAGGCTCATCCTAAACCTCTTTGAACTATCTCAAAACTCACTCTGGCAAGTGTCACTCTATGATGTGCACACTTGAAACAGTCCTCACAATTAGGTACTGTGTCTGTCTGCAATATGGAAAATTTCTATCCTCATGAGACCACTGCTCACAGTCCATGTATGGTCTCCAAGTGAACTGATCTAGGATATCAAGTGCATGTCTCCAATATCCTGTATCTCCCACATGGCTCTCAATGATGTTTCTCATGTATCAAAAAACATACGGAGATCTCTCTTGTCGCTCTATAGTAACCGGAGGATGAAAAAGCAGCTATCCTCACCCATGCACAAACCATCAACAGAGTGGTCCCACAACTCAGTGACTATGCATCTCTGTATGCAATATCATGTAAATGGAAATACAACATCCCTAATAAACATGGACCCCAAGCATACACGGTCTCTCTCTCTAACATACCCACCAACATCTCTCCCCATCCAACAGGAAAACCATGACCCTGTCAATCTAGTAATACTATCCCACCTATCAGTGTACATAATATACAGTCAATCCTCTCATCTCTATCCACCAAAACCGGCCATTTGATCTCATAATGCTCAATGTCGAGCCTACTAATATCGTCAACCTGATAAAATCTGGCTAGCTCAGTCAATCCATACAGGGTATCATACATCACCTGCTCTAATTTAATCGAAAGTCTAAGTATCCTATACACATCCTCCAATGTGATAGTTGCCTCCCCAGTCGGTATATGGAATGAAGATGTCTCGGAGCGCCATTGCTCGCACAACGCGGTGGGCATCCCTCTATTTGCTCAAATAGTGGGCATCGAAAGACAGTGAATTAGACCAAGTCTCCAAAAGAGTTGTATCTCTGCACTACTCAGACGATCTCTTAGATCAAAAGTGTCAGGATGTGTCTCCCGTGTGTAAATAGGATCTAATACAACCTACATTTCAAACATGATGTCAAGATTTCCAAATGTTTTCGTTAGAAAAAAATTCAGAAAAATTTTGCCAGCCAAATGCAGCTCACTTTAACAAATGCGGTGCATTCATACAAATGCGTTGCAAGACAACTCATTTGTGTTGCATATTACATATGCATTGCACATTACTCCAACAATTTCTATCTTTTACAAATGCGGTACATAAAACCACATGCGATGAATTTTCTAAGCCTGTCTACCTAATGCAATTGCATTTCACTAATGGACATGCGGTTCACTACCCTACATATGTTTATTCCTAATGCAGATGTGGTCCATACATACATATGCGCTGCATAATAAAGAAAATGCGTTTATTCCCTAAAATGCCTAATCTAGTCTAGGCATGTTTTAGCACATGCATCCTTTCGTAGTCAAATGCGGTGAATACTACGACATATGTGTTGATGCCGAAAGACCACATATGCTAATTAATTTTTAAAGGCCTAAAAATACTTGCAAAAATAACTTTAAAGAGTTTGTTTTCAAGTACATACCGGTGGTCCTGCATTGGCTGGCCGCTTGAAGGTCCGAATCCGATATCCTCGATGTGCAACATATGGAATGGGAGCCATCTTCGTCCACTAGTCAAAGAAAAATCTCAGTTCTTCAAGCTCTTCAGGATGCAAATGAATTGGTTTTCAACCTAATTCTTATTTATAACTAGGGTTTGAGTGGAATTTCTTCTGACCTAGTCTTTTGGCCGCTTAACCTTTCAAATTCTACTGACCCGTACACGTTCATAACCTCTCCAAATTCAATTTTGTCAACTCCATAGCCTTTTTGACCATCAAATTGACTTATCGGGAATATTTCTTGATTTTTTTGAAACTTTCAAAAATTTGTCAACTTTCCCGAAGGGGCATACCCTAACCTATTTCATGCTTGGGCACGATCAGGGCATATTTTCTTTGACACAATGCCGAAACAACATTGTATCAAAGAGGGGCAAACTATAGACACCGAAAATTGGTCTAGGCTTGCGAACACCACTTTCGATATAATTTTCTATAGTCCATGGTCATTGATTAAATAATGTTTATTATTTAATTACCCTTTCTAACACATATTTCCTCTATTAATTAAATACCCCTTTTTAATTAATTCATTAATTCATTATGACCCTTTATTCAACTTGATTAATTAAATAAATCATAATTATTTAATTATGTCGCTAACTAATTAATTCTTCTTTCTTAATTAAATAATTTATTATTTAATTACCCCTTTGTCATATGTCAATTATAATTAAATATCTTTATTTAATTATTCAATGTAACCCTCTTTAACTATAATTAAATATTTATTATTTAATTATTCAATTCCACCTTTACAACAGTCAAATTAAATAAATTATCTTTATTTATTTAATTAAATTAACATTTAATTCATGTTTAAATCATTTATGTCACATTCTTCTATCAATCAGTTGACTAATCATTCACTCACCTTCTGACTCAAGATCTATTTTTAGTTCTCCAGTTATCTCTGGATTAACACCCGATTGTCTCTGTGAGAAGACTCTCTGTCACAACTATTCAGTTAACTAGTTTTAACTCATGTTTGCATTCAAATGAATTATTCTTCGAGTTCTAACTTTGTCTTTGACATTCAAAGTCTATTTCTTCTATTTTCAAAGACTCTTAAATGAAGGTTAAGATCTTGAACTCTTGTTCTATATGTTTTCGAACAGTCTTGACACAAGATTAAGTTCTCATTCTAACTTAATCTTTATCCTTCAGTCTTTTCTGACTCATGTTCTAACTCACATCGCATGACATTCATCAATCTCGTCTATCGATCTCTCTTTCAATCTGAGCCGATCATTTGAAAACCCAAAATCTATAAAATGGCTTGTCATTGTCATTATTCCTCCTCCCGAAATCATACACTTTTGAGAAGAAACTTATCTTCGATATTTTTCTTAGAAATTCAACAAGGTTATGCTTGCATCAATACTGAAAATTTGAGGGCAAAAATACTGAAACAACAAAATGGAGAAGAGCAATCGAGATAATTTGAAGGAGCGGACACATATTCGGTGAGAGCTTTCCAATTGATTTGTTTAGTTTATTATGTTTACTTATTCATTCTTTGTTGTTTGATTTAGATTAATATTGATTTATATTAGGATTAACATCGTTTATTCTAGTTGTAGATTCATATCCATATTTTATTCTATGTTACAAATACTATCCATGAATAAACAAATGAGGGTGCTCATTCCCCAAAATTTAAACGCATGTATTAGAGCCAACCCACTCAAACCCCAATAGAAGGAGGAAAAAACTCTCTCAAGAGAAGGTTTAATCCATACATCAAAACAATTACAACACATAGCAATCATTCAACAATTTTACACACATTCAAAACCCATCATTATACCACAAAATATTTCATACACCAAAACAATTACAACAGAACAATCCTTCAACAATTTTAGACACATTCAAAACCCATCATTATACCACAAAATAGTCACTCATTTCATTTCTCATGAATACACACAAATTTCAAAAACATTGTAACATCCATATGCACATTATCATAGAAATTATCAAGAAGGAATACACCCTTCCTTGAAATGCTTTCCAAACAAAAAAGTTGAAATGCCTTCTCCTTCAACCCTTTCTTACTTTTTCCTTTCTAAAATTCCTCTCCAAAATCCAAAATCTTGAAAGAAACTCTCAAAAGCAAGAAAATTCAAAAAACCCCTTCTTTTTCTAAAAGAAGAAATATAAAAAGAATTAAAGGGGAATCTTCCTCACATAACCACCCCAACCAACTCCCATTTTCGTCACTTCTGAAAGAGGGTAAATTAAAGATCCTTAAAACATAATAAAAAATATTTTTAAGGTTTAACCAACCCCTTACCCCTATACCTATGGCTTAGGGTCAATTTTATCTTATGAAAGATTAAGTTTATACTCATAAAACCATAAAAACTTCCAAAATAAAATATTATAAAATTTATAGAAACTAAAGAAATAACATTTGTTCACATTTAAACAATATCACAAAACACATTAAACCACACACACATAATCATAATTTTCACAACACTTAAACACAAGATCATAATCCCTCCATATGAATTAAGATTGGTATTTATGGAGAATATCATAAAATACTTGCTATGCAACCCCCAACATCCATTGGCCATTTACCTCCTCACTCAACTAGAAGTGTCAATATTCTATAAGAGATAATAATATCCAAAGCATTTATAATTATTCCTAACACATATCAACCTTTAACTTTTCAATAAAAATATAATTTTTAATAGTTAATCACTGAATCACATAGAAATTATAATCATTTTATAATGCATCACAAATAAACCATTAACTCATTAAAGCATATATAAATAGACAAATACTTGCATATTCATATAAGGTAAATCATTCGATAAATATAAGATAACTATAACTAGTCTTAATTAAGTTCCATCACCTAATCCACGTCCAATGACAACCAACACAATCCATATAAGCATAAGAACATAAATTGTGTCTAGGGAACAAAACTATCACCCATAATACTCTTGAAATAATATCCAAGATAATAAAAACATGGACCCATTGTGCAAGATTCATAGTATCATCAAACATCATCACTAATAACATGAAATATCCATTAGTTTGAGACCCAACTAATGTTCTATCCTTATTTCATCATTCATATTGATAGGATCAACATTTTATAAATATTTCCATGTTATCCAATGTAGGAGCATCTTGGGCTATGAGAGCAATCTTGCATTACCCAAAAATGATTTATTTAATTTTTTTTGGGAATAGTTTAGGTTTTATTGTCCTGAGCAAATAGTTTTGTAATAAATGACCAAATATTTTATTAAATTTTTTTTTTTCATATTTTATGTAGTAGCCTTATTATAATTTGGAAGCATTTTGGTGGCATTTACAAGGCAAAATCTTCAAATATGCCTTCTTGGGTGTGGGATTTGGAGAGTTAAAATTTATGAAAACTCATTTATTCCTCAATTTTTACATGAAGAATTTGGGCACCCAAGAGCAAGTGGTTCAACTTTTTCTACTTTGGGGTCCCTATTCTTGAGGAGTGGGAATCTGAATTGTCACCTATTCTTGGAAGTGGATTTGAAGATGTTTTTTGAGCATTTAATATTCAATTTTAATCCATTTCAAGTATATTCCATCAAGGTGGATGTGAGATTTTCCTAGGTGGATTTGGCTTGTGGTTTTGGAAAGAGTACTGGTTTCCTCATTTATAAATCTCTATTTATTCATGCATTGTCGTTTGGGAAGGGGGATTTTTGGAGGTTTTGCAGGTTGATATGGGGAGACTTCAAATTGAGAAGAAGATTTGAAGACTCTGTTGCATATTTTCATACAAGCTCATATTTTAGGGAACTAGTGAGTTCCACCTTTTTGGAGATAGTGAGCTAGTGAAGTCCATGTGAAGGGAGCTTGAGAGATTCAGCAAAATAAGGGGTGGAAAGTGATCAATAAGATATTTTTTGTTGCAAGTTTGAAGGTGTGCTACAGTAGCAAGAAGATTGGTGATGTTATGGTTTGATTGCAGCAGTGATTTCTAATGAAGTTTACAGGTTGAAGGAGCTAGAATTGGGTGAAAGAGGATAGCCTGAAGGAGATTATTCTACATTTGATCTTTGTTGTTATAAAACAGATTTATTTTAGTTTTGCAATGGTTTTCATCAGCCTATGTGGGTGTAAAATAACGTACTTCAATTATGATTTGTTGTTGTATCAATTTGAGAGTTTTTGAATGAGAAACATGAGACCTTGTAGATTTTTGGTGTTACTTTAAATAATTTTTAAGTTACATTTTTAGATTGTTGGGATTTGTGATTAAGGGTTGGTTTTCCCCTACATTAGTGGTATTAGAGTGATATTTCTTGAGTGTAAAGGTAGAAGTGTTGATGTGAGGTAGTTTTCACCAGGACTTGGGGGTGGATTATGTGTGGTTTGTAAATAGATCACCAAGTGAGGAAGTTTACATGTGCAAAACCTGATGGTTTTGAAAAAAGAATGTTTAAGGATTTTTGAGGCCTTAAGGATGGAGAAGAGGAAGATTAAAATTACTTTTTCATCAGATGGATTCTAAGGATTACTAGACTTGATAAAATCAGAGAGAGACAACAAGAAGAAATAAGAATTGGGATGATAGAGTTCCTACAACAAGTGGATGAATTAAGAGAAGATATTGAAAGCAGAAAACAAGAAAATAGAAGAATTAAAGGTAATTTTGATTATCTTTTTAATGGTATTTTGATTACAGGAAAGAAATAAGATGCAACAAGGTGTCATGCATGTGGCACAAAGGAAGAAGAAGAGGATGAATACAAATAAATTGATGAACCTGAAGCTAAGGAATGTCTATTGGAATACATGAAGGATGAAATTATAGAGGTTACAACAACAAAAAAAGAGTTTGAGTGTAATGGAGGACATTGAAGAAGAGGACACCAAAGTTGTAGTAGTAAATGAGGAGGTAAAACTTGCATTTTGTGAGTCAATTGGTGATTATGATTTGCATATGAATTATGTGAATGGAATGGGTGATTATGAGGAAGCTGAAAAGTATGTTGCAGCAATAAGGAAAATATTTTTTTTAGAATTTTTTGAGATTGAAACCAAAGATGAATTGTGTTTGAGTGAAATGGTAAGAGAAATTGAGGAAAGAGTTGTAGCAATCGATAAAATAGAGGTAAATTTTTTCTTTCCTGAATAATGTTATGAAGATAAATATGAGTATATTGTTCACCTTTATTTTTAGTCGTTGGGTTTTTGAGTTTTTTAGCTAATCTAATTTTGAGTGGGAGCTTGTGTATAAGAGTACTCTGTAATCTTATTGTAAGAAATACATATGGCAATACATATGAGATCATGTCTTGTAGAATTTTTTTATTAATGTCCATGAAGAATTATTCCAACTAAATTATGGCTAAAATTGGGTGAAATATATCAAACTAAATCTCTAGTTTACAAGTTATTTCTATGAAGAAAAACTATATTCCTTAAGAATTTAGGAAGGTAAAAAAATTGTAGACCACCTAAATGTATTCAATATTTTGATAGCATAGTTAAAAATAGATGAAGAAGAGATATGTCAAGATTTGTTGTGTTCTTTACCTAATTCAAGGGATGATCTTGCCATGGCCATTAAGAGCACTTATGTAGTCTTGAAGATTAAAGATGTTAGATATTTACTTTCTAAAGATGGGAAGGAAAGTTTCCACCAACACTAAGGAGGCCTTGAATGTTCATGTTAGATAAAAAGAAAGAGGCAAGAAAAAATTCTCTTGAAAAGTCCAAAGTGATATGTTGAATTGTGACAAACCTTGTCACTTTCAAAAAGAATGAAAAGATGAAAAGAAGATAGAAAAATAAGTTTGATCTAATTCTAAATATGGTGATGTGCTCATTACAACTTTGAAAACTCATGCAAGTGGCAATGCATGGTCAATTGATTCAAGTTCATCTTTCAACTTGACTTATGATAAAGATTGGTTTTCATAGTATGAGGAATTTGATAAAGGTAAGGTGTACCTAGGTGATGATTATCACTTAAAAATTTTTGGTCATGGTAGAATTTAAAATTGAATCTCCTGATAGTAAAGTGAAGGGAATTAATGGTATTTTGCATATCCCAAGGTTGGTATGAAACCTGTTATCTATAAGAAAATTAATTGGTGTGAGTGTGTAGGTTTTCTTTTTAAATACAAGATGTAATATGGTTAGAGGTGTTATGGTGATTTCCAAAGATTTTAGATTGGACACACTATTTTATCTTGATGCATGAATAGTTTAGTGTGTATTATTAAAAATGTATCTTCATCTAGTTTGTTGGATAAATAAGTGATATCTTCCACAATGGATGGTCATTGTATGGTTTAAAACAATCCCTACTTATGTGAAACCAAAAATTTGACTCATATGTGCTAGAATTGGATTTTTATAGAAGTGATGTTGATCGTTATTATGAGCAAGTAAATGATCACAATTTGATTATTGTTTTATATGTTGATGATCAGTTGATCATTAGAGATGATAAGAGATTAATTCAAGAACATAAAAACTTCTAATAATTTTGACATGGAGTTAGGTGCTACTAGATAATTTCTTGGTATGGAGATATATAGGGATATAATGGATAGAAAACAATTTTATAGTGATTTAAAATGTGAGAAAATAGAATGATAAGTACACCCTACTAACTATCAAAAAATTGAGTTTGGAATTTTTTTTTAAATCTATGAAGGATTTGGAGGACATAAGGAATGTTATATATGTCAATTTGGTAGAAAATCTCATGTATGTGATGGTTTGCACAAGACCAAACATTTCCCAAGAAGTGGGAGTTCTATGTAGGTTAATGGAAAAGCCAAGGACCATTAGACATAGGTGAAGAGAGTGTTCAAGTACTCGAGAGGAAATCTTGATTATTATTTGATTTATCATGGCATTAATGATGTGGATAAAGTATTGAGCATACAATATTTATGGATTTGATTGAGTTGAATATCTTGATAACGAGGTTAACTTGTAATTATTCTTTTATTATATTTGAAGTAGTTAATTGGATGAGACCATTGCACTATCAACAACTAAAGCAAAAATATATGGTTGCAAAACATGCTTGCAAGGAATCAATGTGGTTACAAAGATTTAGTGATAATTTAGTTTTAAAAACTATCTAGTGATGAATTGTGACTCATATAATGTAATTTGTCTTAATATAAATCATGTTTACCATGCTAGAACCAAGCACATTGATGAAAAATTTTATTTTAAGAGAAATTATTGGGAGCAAAAATGTTTAGATGGAGAAAATTGATACTCAAATAAGTGTTGTTGATTTTTATCAAAACATATAAGTACTATGTGGTGTGTGTTGGAAATATTGTCATTGATGTCAAAATTTAAAAGGCAGAGCCATTGATTTCAAGTGTATGAGAAAGATTGTTAGTTTGATTACCATTGATATCAAAGCCATTGTGGAAGGAATTTGTTGTCTAAGTTTGATGTCAAAGAATGTTACATCAATTGTCATTGGTGTCAAGGGTATATAGATGATTGGAAGTTGTCATTGATGTCAAATATTGTTGGCAAAGATGGTTAGATGATTTAATACATGGAATTCATATATGCAAAGAGAATATTGAGAAAATGAATGGTTAGATCATCTCTATAAAAAGAATTGAATATGATATACAATGAAATTTGAAGGTAGTGATTCTATTAATTTACAAGAATTAATAATTAAGGGGTGGTGATGATTAATAGAGAAATGATCAAGTGCAAAGAGAAGCAATAACAATGAACTAGATAATTTGTAGTGCTTAGGAAACACTTATAAAAGACAAATCTTGTGTTTATTAAACAATAAAATCTACTAATGAACATCATTATTAAAAAGTCATATAAGACAAGAGTATGGATAAGACAAAAATCAAAAAAGATAAAAGATGAATAAAGACAAGAAAAAGGAGTGATTACTAAATAAGCCAAAAGTTTCATGCTATTTATATATGAAGTTTGATTAATATAGGAAAGGATGTGCTCCATATAATACAAATTATGTCTTATTTACAAGTCATCAAAAAGGTGCTATTTTTTCTTATTCTTGATTGAGGAAGGGGTGTGATCTGTGTATAAATAAACAACAATTAATTAATAATTAAAATGTGAATAGTTGTGATCTATTTTGAAATGTATTAGAAGGAAGATTAGAGAAGACCGATTTATTTAAGGGATAATTGTTCCTCATATGAGGACAAAAGTGTTTCACTAAAAGATAATTTTTCTTATATAAAGTTTGAGGAAGTGGTACGATTAATGTAAATGAAGAGTTGCATTTATGAAAAGATGTATTCTTTCATGAGAGGTGATTCTATTCAAGTGTATACAAAGTACCATTGGTGATATGAGATAGATGTGAGCTAGGCAGTGGAATAAAAGATATTATATTCACACTCACAAATCTGCATATGAAAATGTAAAAATGAAATCTTTGTAAGAAGAAATAATGCAGATTTGAAAGGGAATGGAATATGAAGGTTATTCAAATGTTGAATCATTTATGAGTGGGGATAAATGACATATTGTGTAAGATATAAAACATATATCCATACAGATATAGAAGAAGATTGTGCTGAGATAAAGAAAAAGATCTTGTAGAAATAAAGGAAGAGTTTGAGCAGATATAAAAGGAGTAATCTATGCAGAGATAGAGGAAGAGTTTGGGAAAATATAAAAGGATAATTCTATGTAGAGATAGAAGAAAAGATAGTGCAGATATAGAGGATAAACTTGTGACAGATCTAAAGAGGAAAGAGAAGGCAGAGATTTGCAAGGAGATACTGATCTTATTTCATAGAAGGTTGGTGCCTCTAGTGGGTTGGTGCTCACAAATGTAATGAGGGGTTGGTACCTCTATTAGCTGGTTCCTACAAAAATTTAAAAAGAAGAATAATAAAATAAATATTTTTGTTGTGGTTTCTCTCACAAGGGTTTCCATGTAAGTCTCATGTTCTACTTGTATTGTGTAATTTTTGCATCTTATGTTGTTGAATTTGTGTGATTGATATGCTTATGGTATTAAGTTTTAAAAGGTAAAAATTGTTGTTATACTAATTCACCCACCCTCTCAGTATAATTGTGTGCTCATTAATGGTATCAGAGTCATTTCCTTCAAAGATGGCCTAACTGCTAGAAGGTAGATTTTGGAAGCACACATGGAAATAAGAAAAGGAAATAAGGGAAAAGTAAATTCCAAACAATGAATTGATGACAAAGCACCAAATACAAGTAATGAGGTGATCTAAATAGAACACCATTGGCAACAAAAAAAAAATTGAAAGAGAAAATCATATTGTGAGTAAAGAAGAGATGAACTTAGAAGAGGAGTCAAAAGAATATGATGAGAATGTTGATATGAATAATGAAGATAATGATGAAGAGAGTTTTGAGGAAGAACTCTATCGCACTATAAATGAGATTGAAAAAATTAGAAAGAAGAACCAAAAACTTGAGCTAAAACTTCAAGAGTCAAATGTAGAGTTAATACGAAGCCTTGAAGAATTTGAGAAGATAATTGTTGAGCTAGAAACACAGTTTCAAGAAGAATGTAGATCAAGGGTCAAAATTCTTAAAGAATCTGAAAAAGTGAACATAGATTTAAAATCTCAAATTGAAGAAAGAAAAAAAGTGAAGAAGAGGTAAAAATCCAATTGAAAGCAAAGGAAGAAAGTTGTGAAAGGTTAGAGTGTGAAATTTTTTCCATGAGGAAATAATTAGAGAAGACAACCATCAATTTAAACACAAGCCTCAAGTTTGAAAAGAGCATTAAAATCATAGATGACATCATTAATGGAAAAAGGTCACCATCAAATAAAATAGGACTTGGAAATAAATAAAATCAAATATTCAAGGAAGATTCCAAAGAGCCTCCTAAGAAGACAAATAAGGGAAAGACAAAAATCCTTGAAGATACTTTCAAAATCCCTATCAAAAATGAAGGTAGCAAGAAGAAAAATATTCATCCTAAAGTTAACAAGGAAAATTTCAAGAAGTCCTTTCCTCTAATGCAAGCACATACATCCAAGTTCAAAAGGGTACATTTTATGGCTATTGATAATCATGCAATCATTTTGGTCACAAGGTAAAATATTGTAGAAGACATATGAGATATAATGATGGGTGGACAAGTAGAAACTATAATTCATATGTTTCTCTATTGAACTATAGTGTTGTATGCTACAAATGTAATTGTATCACATGGTGAATTGTGTAATTTGAGTAAATGAATAATAAAACCACATAAATCAATGAAACATATTATATTAGAGAGTTGAAGTCACAAACTAATCCAATTAAAACACAAAAAACTCCCTAAAATTGTTCCATTGTTTCCTATCTTCAGGGATTCATTAAATCATGTTGGCTCTTATATTTTGTGTATGCACTATGACTGTTAGAATGACAACCTGAGGAACAAAATATTGAAAGATGCAAGAAATCTATCCCTACATGATGATAAACTATGTGATATGTTGTAAATGATAGTGGTGATATGATAATGGATATGATGTTAAAGACTATGATGCAAATGTTGTATAAAACTACTATGAAAATGGAAATGCAAATAATAAACTAAGCCATGATTCTAAATTAATATGCTTCTACTGTGCTAAATTCTTTAAATACTCTAAATGATCTTAAATGCTTCTAAGATAATTTCAGCAGAGTAAGTTTGCTCAAATATGGGATGTGAAATGTTGGAGAATGATGTTTTATTTCTAAGATTTCCAAGGCATATTGTGATGTGGTTGTTGGACTAACCGCCAGCATCTCCCTTCGAGTTTGCGACATGGTTTAACCACCTCTCGTGGATCTTAACTGATGCTTGTATCAAGAATTGATAGGTTGATCTTTTGGTGCAACGACAAGGCCAACAGTGGTAGCAACCAATGGTCTAGATTTGATCTAGATAGATGAAGGGTGGAGGATGAAGGAGTTGGAGAGAAATAAGGAGAGTGTTCCCTTACATGAAAACAATCTGCCAAGTGTCTCATGTTTGTTTCAAATTTCTTGAGGATAAATATCCAAATTAAATATTTGGAATATTCAATTTGTTGAGACACATGATGAGGTGGAAGGGGAAAATGTTGTAGACATGTGACTAAAATTAACTTTATGATTTAATTTTAGTGAGAGGAAAGATAATTAAATCAAACAAACTATTCAAAGTTGTTTATTTAATTAATAATAGAAAATGTGAACTATATAAGTAAATTTAGAATTTATTTATAAGTAGTTGAATTAAAGGGGTTTATTAATTACATAAGTTGTATTTAATTAATGAACTAGAAGAATTAGAAAATGTGAACTATATAAATAAATTTAGAATTTATTTATAAGTAGATAAATTAAAAGATTTATTAATTAAATAACTTGTATTTAATTAATAAGATTATCCAGACCAATTTTAGGTGTATATATTTTTCTCCTCTTTGAAGTGATGTGTTTACACATTGCTTCAAAGAAAAATTGATACCCTAGATGCTGAATTTTTGAATGATGATGGATATATGCCCCCTCGAGAGATAAATCAATGAATTTTTCAATTTTAGGGTTTTTTGAATTTGTTTGAATTTTTTTATGATTTTGAAAATTTCAGTAAATTTCAATTATTTATCTCCCGAAAATAATAGTGAATTATGTCCCAGTTGATTAGTTGATGAATTAATACCCCATTTCAAAAATAAAATAAATCCCACTTAATTACCACTCATTTACCCTTTAAAAGGTAAAAATGTGTGATTTGAAATTCATTTGTGCATTTGCAATTTGAAACTTTGGAGTGATTGAGTGATTGAGAAAATTTGGAGCAAGATGGTGATTACAATCTAGACCCACCAATTCGAGCATGTGTGACATCACAACCGCTCGACAATGTATGGACCTCTGGTACATACCCCAAAAAACCTCCTTGTGATTTTTGAATCTCGCTTTTCACACTTTTTTCATGTTTAAATTCCGCTTTTTCATGTTTTGGTGCATTAGATTGCCAATGTAACGCATAGGTTCAATGTTGTAGTGCATCGAGATTTTTAGCGCATTTAGGTCAAATTTTAGTGCATGCATAGAATCATTTAGTGCATTGATAGTTTCGACGCATAGATGTCAAGATTTAGCGCATTGAGTAGATGTTTTAACACATTGAGTGATTTAGCACATAAGGACCCTAAAATGGCGCATCTAGTAGATTTGATGAAATTTAGATTAGAATCCTTGATTTTGATGATTGTCAATTGTATCAGTCTTTGATTTGATGATGCTTGATGATGTTGATAGATTAGATGATGATTGATCTCATGATAGGTGAGCTTCAATGATAGGATGATGATAATTGACCTCATGATAGGTGAGGATCAATGATAGATTGATGATGATTGACCTCATGATAGGTGAGGATCAATGATATATGCTCATGAGATTTGATCAAAGTCTCACTAGAGCTTATTAGATTGATAGGTTGATTGATATTGATTGATTGACAAGATTGTGGATTTGTGATATGCTATGATAATAGGAGCCTTCATCAGTCCTGATGTCGCGGGAGCGTTTCCCAAGGACTTGGGATTCGACTTCACATTTAGATCAGGCTAATCTAAATGTGATTGAATGATTCAGATTGACTTCTTTGCTAGACATGCCCCAGCATAGGATTAACAGGGAGCTTCTTACCACTTTGGTAGAGAGATGGCATAGAGATCATAACATCTTTCAATTGCCTACCGATGAGATGAAAATCACACTGGAGGATGTTTATTGGATTCTACGTATTCCAATTGTTGGTGATTTAGTTATATATGATTCCACTGAGCAAGGATGGATTGATGCATTGAGGAGAGTCTTTGAGGATGAGCAGATTTTTGGTTACGAGATCCCATGGCAAGATATGGTTGATGCATATGCTACATTACCATGTGTGCTTGTTGGGTTCATTGGTGGATTCTTATGTCTAGATCATAGGTCGAAGGGACTTTCATTCGGTTGGGATCAAATACTTGAGAGTATGATCACATAGGGTACCAAATATGCTTAGGGATCCTACATTCTTGTGCATTTATACCATGATCTTAACCAGGTTATTTACCTCAGAGAGGCCAGTTTGTCAGCTAGAGTCACACTTCTATAGATATGGGTGTGGAAGCATATGGTTGTCACATGTCTAGTGGTTGAGATACAACATCCAACAATTCTTCCATACATTCATGCATGTATAGGCCTAGTTGTCCAGCATAAGTTGGGAAAATTGGAGTACTAGAGCAAAGTACTAGATGATCTGGATACAGTTATATGGAGGCCCTACATAGGTTGTGATCAATGGCCAGAGGATGACACTAAGATGGCCTATGTATGCATAGCCTGATACCTGATTGGGATGACACCCTTTATTATAGAGAGATTCTTGCTAAGGAGAGTGTTGCGATAGTATGGCAAGGTATAGGGCATGCCCCAGGGAGTGGCTCATTATGCACGGAGATGATAGGACATTCCAAAGTGGGGGCCTATCTTGTCATATGATGCAGCTTGCCAGGAGTACTATGGATTGTAGCTAGAGATATGGGAGTACCATCCAGAGATTATAGAAGCTACTTTGTCAAAGGAGTATGCACATTACTTCTTTGCACACCCCTTCCATGGATATCAAACCTAGATGAGCCCATGCATTTATTAGATGATGAGCAGGCCCCGAGATGAAGGAGGGTTGGAGGAGGTGATGAGGAGGAGGAGATAGAAATAAGTGATGATGGAGATGACGAAGATGGGGATGGTGACAGCTATGGTGGTGGAGGCAGAGATGGTGGTGGTTTAGGTGGAGGTGGAATAGTGTTGGATGCGTGAGACTTTATGGTACCTGAGAGGAGGAGATCATTAATGGCTACAAGACAACAACAAGTTCGGATTAGGTTACCCTTGCAATAGCAGCAACAAACATAGATAGCTACTTTATAGGTTCGGTGTAGACTTTGCAAGGTTAGCTAGCATAGGTATAGGCTTTGCTGGCATAGCAACAGGGATAGATAGCCACCTTGACAACTGAGAGAGATGCATCAAGATAGAGGGGTGAGCAGGGAAATGCCTTGGATGATAGGTTGCAGAGAGTGGCCAAGGGGACCACCATAGGTGAAATTCTCTAAGAGGTTACTCAAGTTACTAGAGAGTCTGAGTATTATAGGGGTCAATATCATGAGGTGGTGATTGTAGAGCAGTGGGTTAGTTATGCATAGTTGAGATCAGTACGTAGCCACTCTTGGACCACCAGCATGGGTGTGACATAGCCACCTTGCAGAGATCCACCAAGCAGAGATCCAGGTACAGGTCCATCAGGAGTAGGTACATCAGGTGGTTTAGCAGGAGGCTTAGATAGGCCAGTGACATCTGTGGGAAGCACCACATAGCTCCATTTGATCATATTTGATGTACTTGAGATATTTGTATACACCAATTTAGCTAAGACATTATGATACACTGTCGCATTTTTGATGTTGTATTTCTCTACATGTTTGTGGTGGAAACAAGCTACACTGAGAGGGGGGGTGAATCAATGTCGTGCAAAAATTAACTTTATTAACCTTTATCTTCAAAGCATTAAAAATATTCAACCACAATGCATAAACTTGAAGAAAATAAAAACAACACCATAACACAAGGATTTTTACGTGGAAACCTTGTTAGGGGAAAATCCACGGTGGATGGACAATCCACAATATGATTTGAGTATACTCAAATGAAGTTTACAAGATGGGGAATGCACTTGCATTCAAGCACACTGCCTAGAGCTCACTGCTCAAGAGGGAAGGCTCACTTCCTTACAAAATTTTTCAGATTAAAACCATCTGAGAGATTTGAACTGAAGTAGTAGCATCTACATATGCTTGATTATAGTTCTGATTAGGATCAATACTTGATCTTCTATCCGATAGACACTAATTCTGCACTTCTGCTCTATTCTACTCATATTCGCAACATAAAATTCTGTATGCACAAGTAAACTTGTGCATTATCGCTCTTCTGCTCTGCTATTATTCACAATTCACATCAACACACCTTCTTCATATATTAAAATTATATGATCAAACACTTGTATATATCCGCAATTAAGAATTTAATCGCAATATCCGCAATCAAGAATTTAATCGTAATAGGTCATCATCAATAGAACACAAAAATAATTACAACTGTTGGCTCAAATCATGAGTAATATGTAATGTGTATCCACAATGGTTGACCACAACTTGGCTAGGACCTAAACAAATATGCTCAAACACAAAAATACTTGAATAATTACTTCCCAAACATCTACGACATGTTATATCCATAAAGTCGGCTTCTATGCATTGATAAACAAAAAAATACTCAATCGGATCTTCAAACTCGCACAAGGATCGATATGAGCCACTACGCTTCAATAGAAATAGAGATAATATACCAAAAAACATTTCTTGAGATGCACAACACAAAATAATAACAAAAAATCTTCATACGAATTGATGAACATTGAACTACCAGATACTATGTTCTTCCTTGACTATCTTCAATCTCTCTACCAGTATGATCGAATGATGATGTGTGTATCTGATCATCGATTAGGGTTTCCATAAATGATAATAACAAATGATATTAGCAGTGTCTCTTGGCAACAATATCCCCCTTTGGCATTGATGGCAAGACTTAGTGAGAAATGACTAAGTGTCAAATCAATACCAAGATGAATTACACTGCCATATCCAAAATTCCAAAAATATAATTCCCCCCTTGAGATGATTATACATTTTTCACTCTATATAATACTATCCCCCTTTGACACCAATGGTAAAGGCATTGATCTGCATACCAAAAATGGATCAAATAAAATTGTTATAATTAGACTGCATACTTACATAAACTGGAAAATATCTGCTAAATATTTCTTCAGCTGGATCAAATTTGTGTCCCAAACCCTTTTGAGACTCTCCAAGATTGTTATGTGACCACATATTAGGTAGGATTGTGTCTTTGCAGACTCCAAGTTTGTTGGATCACTAACTACCATAGTGTCTTCACCTTCCTTTAGTCCACTTGACATTATCTCAATCTTTAGACCAATTAGGCCTCTAAGTTCACAAACTTTCTCCACAAAAGTGTCATTTTCATGCTCCAAATTCCTTATCTTTTCAAGTAGAGATATTACCTGACTTTCTTGATTTGTAGCACCACCTGTTAAAGGATCAAAAATTTCAGAAATAGTACTTAACTATTTTTCCAGATCCTTAACCTTCTTTTCATTTGCCTCAGTAATTTTTGACAAGATCAAACAGGACTTGTAAATATTTCCACCTTCAGATAGAGCATTATGTATGTTCTTCACACATGTGGCTAGAAAGGTTTTATTTTTAGCAATCATTTCTTTCAATCCAATAAACCTTTTGATATCAAATTCTTTTTGCACTCTAACCATAGCTGATTTCTAAAGTGACTCAAAGTGAGTACTTACAAAGTTGATAAGCTTCTTTAATTCACTAGAGAAGGAACCGGTTGGATCTCTGGCATGTGTAAGAATTATCTTCTCCAAAACTCCAGATGCAAGATTTAGAAGTTCACTATCCTCAATATGGGACTTTAGCAGTTCTTCTCTAGCTTTTGTTTGGGAAAATGAAGCTACCTTCATTTTATAAATTGGACTCAAGGTAGATAGGTCAATCAAACCCTTAATCAATTTAGGATCAAATTATTATTTTTGTTCTGCCAAAAATTTATTCACTACATCTTCAATGTCTCTTGCTTCTACTAGAATTTCCTTCTCATCAATTTTCTTCTCTTCAACCATTGCTTCCTCAGTTGTAGGTTCTGACTTATCCTTAGGGATCTCCACTTTCTCAACTGATACATTTTCCGGAGCTTCAATTTCCATAGGTATTTTTGTATTATCCTCAACAAGAGGGATCTGAGTATCCTCAATCATATCAACATTTTCCTCTTTATTCACTGGATCAAATGCAATACCTTCAACATTCACTTCTTTAGCAACAACATCAATTCTATCATTTAGCAAAATCTTTCTCAATATTTTCTCAATTTATTTTATGACTTCATTGGTCAGACCGATCATGAGCTTATTCACTCTTTTCTTGCTCTTGAATTCCTTTTTGGCTTTATTCGGGAGTGTTTACATCTCTTCCATTGACATTACTGGACACAATTATGCTAGGATTATTTCTCTCATCTATTTTTCTTTTGTTCTAGCATTGAGTCTCCTCCTTTCCAAGGTCTCATATAAGCTTTTGGGTAGGCTATGCATTATTTCAATAATAACTATTGAAAATATTCAAATACTTGATTTTTTCCTTCTCGAGGATTCTTTGACCAGTTTCACCAAAATTTTCATACCATTTTCAAAGAAATTTAAGATTTCCATCATTAACCAAAGCTTTTTCAACTTCTTCCACTGACATACCCGGTTTGTTAGTTTTTTGTTTCTTCTTTGTTTTGACTTCTTCTCTAGATGGCTTATCTTTGGAAACTATGGCTGCTTTAGCACCTCAATGTTTTATTTCTTTAACCCCTTCATCTAATTTTGTCTCTTCATCTTCAGAGATTGCTATATAGAATCTCTTTCTTTTATCTTTCTTTCTTTTTCCATCCTTACCGGATGTCTTCATAGGAGTTGGTTTTGTTGCAGGAGCGGATGGGGGTGTAGAGCTCCTTGTTGACCTGGTTTTGGTAGAGGGTGCTACCAAACTAGTTGATTGAGTTTTTTCTGCCTCCTTAGCTACTTCTTTTCCTGCTTCAGCTTCTTCCCTTTTCTTTCTAGATTTTTTTAATTTTTCTATGGATATGCCCAAACTTTTTGCAACGATTTTAACTTCCTTTCTAACTCTTTTGGTTAGCATAGGTTTCTTGAGTTCATTGTACACCTATATGTCCTTTTCTACATGAGTATCGAACCTCTTTTCTTCCAAATCTAGAGGTTTACTCAGTAAGTATTGTGCATACATTTCTAGAATGTTCTCTTCAACTTCATACCCCATAGGCATGATCCAGATTGTTCTAGGATTAGTGGCTTCCATCAAGCACTAGTCAATATCTACCATAAAACAAATTGTATTTTTATACTTCTTGTGTTGGTGTGGAGCTTGATCAATCTCCAAGTGGGAGATTGTTGGTATGTGGTGAATGATCATGCCATACTATACACTATTTAGTATTTTACACTCTTCATGTATTCCTTCATCACCGAAAAGGAAAAAAGTCGACTTTGTAAACCCTAATTTTTGGAAGCTTCTAAAAGCTTGTTATAAGCAGTTGGGATGGGGAGTTGTTGTAGTGAATTATTCATGATATTGTGATATTTTTTGCAATGGATAATTAAATCATTGGATGGCTATAGTTTTGTGGATGTAGCCCAAATTGGGTGAACCACATTAAATTCTTTGTGTTGTCTTGTTTCTACTATAATGTTTTGTGTGGGGCATGTGCAGGATCATTATGGGCCAAAAAGTGGCAATATGAAAAAGTAGCATTTTTCACTCGCCAAAAAATGTGAAAATCCAGAGTTGACTTTTTTTGGGTTGGGTGTCAGTACATTGCTCCATAGCAATTCCCAAGCCTAAGTTTTACAAATCGAATATCTGATTTATCTGATTTTTAAAAGTAAAAAAAAAATCGGATATCCGATTTGGGGTCGGATAATATTTGAGAAATATTTAAAAATGTATTGTGGTGGTAAGATTTTGGTGCCACAAATCGGATATCCGATATATCTGATTTGTGGCACAAATAGATCCAAGAATAATTAGGGGGTGGAGGGTGGACAGGAGATATAGAGAGAGGTAAAAGGAAAGGGAGAGAGGGAGGGAAGGAAAGAGAGAGAGAGAGAGAGAGAGAGAGAGAGAGAGAGAGAGAGAGAGAGAGAGATTAGGAGGGGAAAAGGAGAGGGGAAGAAGGGGAGAGAGAGGGAGAGACAGAGATAGAGACATAGATAGAGAGAGGGATAGAGGGAGAGAGAGTGTGGGACAGAGATAGATGCAGAGTGGGAGATACAAAAAGAGATAGAGAGTGGGAGAGAGGGAGAGATAGAGTGGGAGAGAGGGAGACTGGGAGAGAGAGGGAGAGAGGGAGAGAGAGAGGGAGAGAGAGAGGGGGAAAGTTGGAGAGAGGAGAGAGGAAGAGAGTGAGAGAGGGGGGAGAGAGAGGGAAAGGGAGAGGGAGAGAGGGAGAGGGAGAGAGTGGGAGAGGGAAATACCTAAGAGGAAGAGAGAGAGAGAGAGAGAGAGAGAGATGAGGGGGAGGGAGAGGAAGAGAGAGAGGGAGGGAGAGAGAGGGAAAGAGATAATATTTAAATTATTTATATATTAGTAATATTAATTACTTATATAATATTTTATATATTAACTTAAAGTAAAACAAATCGGATATCTAATTCAAATCAGATATCTGATTTTAGTCAGCTAATATAAAGCCAAAAAGATGTCATTTTAAAGTCATTCAAATCGGATAGGGGAAGAGGGGAAGAAGGGGAAGAAGGGGAGAGAATGGGAGAGAGAGAGAGAGAATTAGGAGGGGGGAGGGAGAGGGAAAGAGGGGAAGAAGGGGAGAGAGAGAGAGAATTAGGAGGGGAAGGGAGAGGGGAAGAGGGAAAGAAAGGGAGAGAGAATTAGGAGGGGGAAGGTAGATGGGAAGATAAGAAGAGGGGGATAGAGAGAGAGAGAGAGAGAGAATTAGGAGGGAGAAGGGAGAGGGGAAGAGTGGAAGAAGGGGAGAGAGACGGAGAGAGGGAGATATAGAGAGAGAGATAGAGAGAGAGGGAAAGATAGAGGGAAAGGGAGAGATAGAGAGAGATAATTAGGAGGGGAAGTTAGAGGGGAAGAGGGGAAGAAGGGGAGAGAGAGACCGAGAGAGAGAGAGAATTAGGAGGGGGAAGGGAGAGGGGAAGAAGGGGAGAGAGGGAGAGTTGGAAAGAGAGGGAAAGGGATAGAGAGAAAAAGAGAATTAGGAGAGAGACAAAGAGATAGAGAGACAGAGAGGAGGGGGAAGGGAGAGGGGAAGAGGGAAAGAGGAGGAGAGAGAGAGAGAGAGAGAGAGGAGAGAGAGGGAAAGAGATAATATTTAAATATTTAAATATTAGTGATATTGATTAGCTATATAATATTTTATATATTAAATTAATATATATATATATATAAATATTTATACATTAACTAAAATATATAAATAATATTTAAATATTATACATAATAATATAATATATTATATATTATACAAAATTTTGTAAGAGATTATCATAAATTATATATTGTATATTGAATTATAAACTATATTGTATATTCTCAACTAGATATATTAAAATAAACTATAAACTATTTATTGCAATTTTTTAAATCATATATTAAAAACTATATTAGATTTTTTAAAATTATATATAAAAAAAATTGGATATTGCAATTTTTTAAATCATATATTAAAAACTATATTAGATTTTTTTTAATTATATATAAAAAAAATCGGATATCCGATTTGAATCAGATATCTGATATGTCTAACACAAAACCTACTACCTAGGGATTAGCCTCGGGTTTGCTTCAGAATTTGGCGAGGACATGCCAATCCTAAGAAGTCAAAACAAAAAACATGTTTAACAACTTACCTTGCTTTTCTAGACTTCGCCCATGTGGCTGACAATTTTTTTTATACCCTAAATTGATGAAACAAAAAGGATTTTTAAAGGAGATTCTCAACTTTCCACCAATATAAATTATGCTTTACTTTGAATTTAATAAATTATTATTATTCATTTTTTATTTGAATTACGACTAAAGTCCTAATTGATTGGCTGACTGAAAAACATCTATATCTTTCAAACCATATCACATTTTTTGAATCCAAAACATGCATCACATTCTATGCTTGGCATACTATAGGATTAAAAAAATGAATTTCATAAAGTTTTGACCATGTTAAGGTGGTCAGACATACGAGTTTTTATATTTTTTAAAAGTTGTAATAAAAAATTCATAATTAATTATTTACTTGGAAAAAAATACAAAAAAAATATGCATTGCATCGGGACATGAGTCCTCTACTTATATCTAAAATATTATAAAAAAATATTATCATTTTATTGTGGTTAAGGTGGTCAGACAGACACCTACTTCTTATTTTTTCCCTGAAATTTAAGTACTACTGCATTGAAATTTCAAATTTTCACCAAATAGATTTTTAAAAAATATATATATATATATATCTAGTAGTTTAGAAACTACATCAATTTTATATAGATTCCATTGTTACATATTTTTGAAATAATATAGATAACTTATTCAAATTTTTACGTCAAGTTACCTAACTATTATTTTTCTGAATTTTCATTGCCACTTAAGGGCCCTATTTTTTCCACGATGATCTTGCACATACCCTATGTTTATTTCTTTGTTTTATTGATAAATCTGCATTTAAGTTGTTAGATATCTGCCTTCTAACCCTAACTAGTGGTATCAAAGAGGGTTGTGTTTAGTTATCATCTACAAGAAGGTCTCACGGTTGAGTGGGAGAAATGGTAGACGAGGGTAAGCTGAAGGTTGAGAAGTTTAATGGGCAGAACTATCAGTTATGGAAGACGCAGATGGAGGAATACCTCTATCAGAAGGATTTATGGTGGCCATTGGAAGGGAAAACCAAGAAACCCTCAGTAATGTCTAATGAGGACTGGGATATTTTGGACAGAAAGGAACTTGACAATATTCATTTATGCCTGACACAATTGGTGGCATTGAATATTACAAAAGCAAAGACAACTCAAGAGTTGATGGAAACCCTAGCAAAGTTATATGAAAATCCTTCCGCTTCAAATAAGGTATTTCTTATGAAGCATTTATTTAATATGAAAATGGTAGAAGGTGGGTCAGTTGTTGATCTTTTAAACGAGTTCAATACAATTACTAGTCAACCAACTTCTGTAAATGTAAACTTTGATGGAGAAGTTAGGGCTCTTTTGGTTCTATGTTATTTGCCTGAAAGCTGGAATAGCTTGGTAATGGTTGTTAGCAATTTTGTTTCTGGTTCGAATACATTGAAATTTGATGATGCTGTTGGTGTCATTTTGAGTGAGGAAATTTGTAGGAAAAGCTTAGGTGGAACATCCACATCAGACAGTGTTTTGAATGCAGAAAGTAGGGGTAGAACAAAGGAGCGGGGAAACAATTCTGGAAGTCATGGGAAGTCACGAGGAAAATCAAAGGACAAAAGGTCCCAATCTAGAGACAAGATGGATTGTTGGTACTGTGGTAAGCCAGGTCATTTAAAGAAAGATTGTTGGTCTTGGAAAAATAAAGAAGGAGACAAAAAAGAAGGAAATAAAGAGGCAAATGTGGTAAGTAATAAATCTGATGAGGATGTTTTGATTCTTTCCCTTGACAATATTGATTATTCTTGGGTGTTAGATTCAGGGGTTTCATTCCATGCTACACCCCATAGAAATTATTTTCTTGACTATGTCCAAGGGGATTCTAGGCTGGTTTATTTGGGAGATAACGAACCCTGTCAGATTGTTGGAAAGGGAAGAATCAAGATTAAGTTGCAGAATGGGAATCAATGGCTACTACATGAGGTAAGGCATGTTCCAAAGTTAAGAATAAATTTAATTTCAGTAGGGCAACTAGATGATGAAGGTTGTGTTGTTACATTTAGTGATAAAAATTGGAAGGTTACAAAAGGTGTGAAAGTAGGTAGCTTATATCTTTGTACAAGTCATATTGTTTCGTCTACTTTAGCTATTGCAGATAAAAATCAATGTTCAGGAACAATTGTTGTAGTTCAACAGGTAGAAAATTAGATAGTTGTTGTGGATTTTGAATCAGCACTATGGCATAATAGACTTGGGAATATGAGTGCAAAAGGTATGAAAGTACTTCATTCAAAGAATTTTTTACCAGGTATAAAATGTGTTAATATGGATTTTAGTGAAAGTTGTGTTTATGGAAAACAAAAGAGAGTTAGTTTTCTCAAACATGGGAAACAAAAGAAAAATGAGAAATTGGAGCTTGTGCATACAAATGTATGGGGACTAGCTCAAGTATGTTATCTTGGTGGCTCTCAATATTATGTTACATTTATTGATGATGCAACTAGGAAGGTACAGATTTATTTCCTTAGGCAGAAATTTGATGTATTTGAAACTTTTAAAAAATGGAGAAGCTTGGTTGAGAATGAGATGGGTAAAAAGTTAAAATGTCTTAGATTTGATAATGGTTGTGAGATTATAGAAAAGAGTTTGAAGATTATTGTTTCTCTAATGGTATTCATAGGCAGAAGATGGTTTCAAGGACTCCACAGGAAAATGGAGTGGCTGAGCACATGAATAAAATAATAATGGAGTGTGCGTGGACTATGAGATTACATGTTGGGTTGCCTTTAAACATGTGGGAAGAGGTTGTAAACACTATGATTTATTTAATTAATAGAGGTCCCTCTAATCTTTTGGGTTGTGATATTCCAGAGGAAGCATGGATAGGTAAGAAGGTGAGTTATTATTTTCTCAAAACCTTCAGTTGTGAAGCATTTGCACATGTAGATTCTGAAAATAGAACCAAGCTTGATGTAAAATCAAAGAAATGTATATTTGTTTGATATGGCATTGATGAATTTGGTTATAAGATTTGGGATTTTGAAAATAAGAAAATTGTGAGAAGCAGGGATGTCATATTCAATAAGAAAGTGTTGTACAAAGATCAGTTGCAGCAGCATGAGAAGAAAGAAAATGATTATGCAGTGTTGGATGATACTCCAAACTGTTAGGGTAAAGGTTTTAACTTAATTATGTTGATTAAGTTACCTTTATTCCCTTCTTAAGATTTCACGTTAGTTTGCATAAAGTGACATTTAATAATTATATTAATTATTAAATGTTATCCTATTAGGGCTTCTATTAGGGTTTTTCCTATTAGGGTTTTATTAGGGTTTGCATGATCTCCTTTTTATAAGGATTGATCCCATCGTATTTCATATCAAATCATTCTCTCATTCTCTCTGATATATATATTTTCAATTTTCAAAGAACCCTTGATTGTTTGTCTCCATCTCTTCTTTTGTGACAGGTTATTTGCATGCAGGTGATCTTCGGGGTTTGTGGTGTTGTATTTTCTCAATTCCTACATGGTATCAGAGCTCCACACCTGCAGCTTCCTATTCTTGTTTTGAAGATTTTTGGAGCTTCAAGGGTTTAGGGCTTCTTTTCTTGATCTAGGGCACACCTGCAATTTTGAAACATTTTCAGCTCAAACGGACATCGCCATTGCGTCCGCAGTAGTCAAAAACCCCTAAATTGACTGTCCGTTCGTCTTTTTTGGACAAAGTTGAAATCTGAGGCAAAAAAAAATTTACAATTCGGCTGTACGGCCGTCCATTTGCTGGTAAAAAAAAAAAATTCTGTTTTTTTTCCGTCATTTTATTTTTCGAAAAAATCACAATTTTTTAGATTTTTTTTAAAATCCGAGCAAAAAACTTTGTAAACGTTTTTTTTTTAATGAAAAACAAAAATTTAAAAAAAAGACCAAAATTTTTCGCAATTTAAGGGCTTGTCAGCCCAGTACGAGGGTACCCGCAGGTACCTGCATCCGCAGGCCTACGGGCCCTGCAGTACGCCGGTCGGCGTACTGCCGACCACCGGCGGCCTTCTGCTGACCGGTGGTCTGACAATCCGGTATTTTTTAAAAAACAATTTTTTTGAAAATAAGTCCAATTGTGCATTTACAATGACGGCCATTTGGCCGTCAAATTTAATACAGTGTTTTTTGCTGCGACGGTCGTATGACCATCAAATTTAACCCAGCACTGGTTTTTTCCTCTTTGGAGCTGATTTATTTCGGAGGCCGTAACTTGGGCATACGATATCATTTTTTGGCAAAGGAGATATCGTCAAAAAGTTGGTTTTCTCATCTTTCCAGTGGTGTGGGTCTCATCACTTCTTTTTTTCGTTGGTGCATTCTACATCCAGTTGAAGACAAAGGGGCTTCTTTCAGTCTCAAGCTCATAACTTTTGATTAGTTTCTCCATTTTTCGCAATCTCAACGGCGTTGGAACCGTATTTTCGATCTCTTCAATTTCATCCATACCATTTTTCTAGATTTCACTCTAGGTATCTTTTATTCAGTTATTTGTGTTTTCACACTTTGGTGGATTACTTGGACATATTTGCTCTTGGAAACTTTTTGGTCAGATGGGATGCTTTGTTCTTGGTTGTTCTTCATGTATTTCCAGCATTTTGTCCTTTAAGAACATTTTGAGTATCATTTGTAAGCAATCTTTTATGTAAACGCACTGAGATAAAGTGCCACATTATTGTACATGCATCTTTTGGGGATTTTGCACATAAGGTTGTGCCATATTTTGTACTCGCACTGATATTATAAAGTGCCATGAGGGGTTGTGTAGTTTTCCTTTGTTTTTCCATCACATCCTTGTCTGGTGAGTGTCCCTCCACGACGACAGTGGATCATATGATTCCAGCCTCATGCATGTGTGCTTTGTTTTGCACACCACTTTTTCAGTTGCAGGTGCTTTCTTGTGCACTTTCAGATGTTGTATCTTTTTCTTCATGCACTATAGGGTGTTGCACACCATTTCAGTTGATCTATCAAGCTCCCAGTTCACCATTATGGGGGGGTACTATACTGTTCGTGCTAATGCTTCCTTGGTTTCGCCTTGGAAGGAATCTTCCATTCTCAGTTGATCAGTGTTTTAGACTATTGGTTCTTGTGCCATCTGTATCTTCGTTCCAGGTGTTTGCCTTTGTTTGCCATCTGATTCTAGTAGTTTCGTATGGGAACTCATGCAAATTATTGTCTTCTTGTTCCTGATCATCCTCTCTTCAGTGGAGGTTCTTCAACACCATAGCAGTCATCTTTCGATAGTTGTTTGCAACTTCTTCTGCTTCAGTGATGTCTCTTCTTGGCTTTCTTCTTCTCTTTTTGGAGTAGAGCTTTTTCCCATGAGGTTTTCTCTATTTCTCCATTTTACAGAGATTTGGTTGTATTTGGGTACCTGATCTGGCCTAGTTGTCGGGACCCATGTTGCCTTCTTGCATTGTAGTTACCTTTGCTTTTTTGCATTTGTTTGTAGCTGCACTGTTGCTCATCTTAAGGGGGGGTGTTAGAGTAAAGGTTTTAACTTAATTATGTTGATTAAGTTACCTTTATTCCCTTCTTAAGATTTCACGTTAGTTTGCATAAAGTGACATTTAATAATTATATTAATTATTAAATGTTATCCTATTAGGGCTTCTATTAGGGTTTTTCCTATTAGGGTTTTATTAGGGTTTGCATGATCTCCTTTTTATAAGGATTGATCCCATTGTATTTCATATCAATTCATTCTCTCATTCTCTCTGATATATACATTTTCAGTTTTCAGAGAACCCTTGCTTGTTTGTCTCCATCTCTTCTTTTGTGATAGGTTATTTGCATGCAGGTGATCTTCGGGGTTTGTGGTGTTGTATTTTCTCAACTCCTACACAAACAACGATGTTCCAGTGATTCCTCATGATCCACAACAACAACAACAAAAAATAACACAAACTCTAGTGAGTGTTAGACAATCTTCAAGGATAAGTAGACCTCCGAAAATATTTTCCCCCTCTTTGTATTATGTTGGTTGTTTTTACTGTAACCAGGTTGATCTTCTAATCTACCTACGGAATTGCCAATTCCAATCAAGGGCAGCTCGAAGGACCTAGACCAACTAATGAGGATTTTAACAAACCTCCTACACTTTGGGCTTTGCAAGACCCAAGAGGGTGATCCCTTAATGTGTTTACAACCTCTCCACCACTATTATAAAAATAATTAACAACAACAAATAATCTCATTTAATATCTCAACATAATAGGATACTACTGAATAGAATTATTTTTTCATCAGTAATATCAACTATTTGGAGCATGGGATAACTACAACAATGTTTCATAGTATAAGATAGTCATTAATTTGCAATCTGTAGAAAGCTCTAAGTAAAGATAAACAAATACTAAACCTCACAAATAAGTTCAACTTAGATCAGTGCCATATACCATTGGAGTAGTCAAATTCATAAGCATCTAAGGGTTCATGAAAAAATTTAACACATAACACATAAGATCTTTGCTAATATTGCCTTACAATATCACCAACATGTATTCTAACCCAATACTACTTATCAAATCCTTATACAAAACATATCCACCTACAACCCCATTCAATCATTTTAATTAATTCCTTGAATTAAAGCTAAAACGAGAATCTTACACACCACAACAGTGAGATGAACGAAACAACCCTTGATCATTTTATTCAAAATTCAAATATGCTTGTACAATGGAGGGACATGAGTTTGAAATAAATCATTTCAATTCAAATGCCAGTACTGACATAAAACATCAAATCCCCATGAGTTTAAAACCTACTACAGAATGACGCAAAACCTAAATTGCATTTTCTCTAAAAGCATTAGTCTTTACAATTTTCTCTACAACTTCACCTAGACTCGACCAAAAATATCTAACTTGCTAACCCCTACTTATGGCCTTGAAATCCTTCTTATATAAAATGAAGGAGAAAACAAGCATCGGGCCAGAAGTACACATATCACTAGTCACTTGGACTGCCCTGTGATATTTCAAAAATTTGTTACAATAGCTGATCCCCGAAGAATCTTCTTGTTCATCCTGCCCATTGAGAATGGTTGATGTATCAAAAATACTTCAAGAATCCCATGCCAAGATTACCACCAAAAAAAAAATTGGAATCTGTTGTAACTGCAACAACTAAGTTGTTAACCGCTAGCAGCCAACCCTGTTTCACTCTTCTTCAGTTAAGTAGACATTTACCCATCTCTGGTATTCTTCATCGGTTGGCCAGTCAAAACTAACTACCTCATTCACCTTGACACTATAAGATGTGTACTTAACCACCACCTAATTTGCTTCTCTTTCAAAAGACTCCAAAAATGAGCTGGTACTAATAATCTTATCCATACAACTCACCAACAAGTCATAATCTGAGTCATCACAAATCAATTTAATTTGTGAATTGATGACCTCATTTGCTTGATCCTTCCACTGTTGAAGTGATCTAATGTTTCCCTACTCATCGATTATGTCAGGTAACAATGTGTCACTCCAATCATCAAAATTCTTCACCAACTCTCTAATATTCCCACTCAAGTTATTTGGTAAGGCCTAAAAACCTTGCAATGACTTAAATAACACTTGAGTAGGCCTTAATGATTGGGGCCTATTATTTTTATCAAACCTTGAGGCTTTATACATTATGTCTAAATAATTGGCCCTAGGGATCCATTTTTCAATTAATGGTATTACTACATCTTGATCCATGTTGATGTTCTTTATTGCATCCAATAACAAAGAATATAAAGAATACACAGATGACAATATGTCATCAACTTTCTCATTCAAATGTCTCAAAACAGTATTAACAACCTCCCCCTACTTTAAAAGTGCTCCCTCCTCACTTACCTTTAAGGATTCCTGTAACTCTGCAATTTTGTGCATTAGCTGCCTCTTTATAGGATCAACAAAGCATTATATTTCTTCCTCAATTGGCTCTAATGTAGGACTAAGGGAAGGAGCTTGGCTAGGGGGCCCTAGTGTAGAAACAATAGGAGAAGAAGGAGGCATTGATCCTAATGTGGAAGTCAATGTCATAATCCCCAAAGTACTTGATGTCTCCCCAATTTGTTTGTATTTCAAACTGTCCACCTTGGTCTACAACTCAACATTCCTTTGTTGTACCTTGCTATACTCTCCAATTATAAAATTGAACTTCTCCATTAGGTTTTTCTTTTCAGCTTCTTCTCTTTCAGCAGTCTTTTGGGCCAATTTGGCCACATTAACAGTCAGATTAGTAGCCTTTGTGGTTGAGGTCTCTGAGGCTCTTTTTATTATTAACCCTCCCCTTAGTTTTGGGTTAATATTAGTGACATTGGGCTTTCTACCTTGAGGGGCCAAAGCCCAAATTGCTAAGGTCTCATATTATTTACTGAAGGTAGAATCTTGCAATGCTGCCTTGACCTCTTCTTCAGAATCCTGCAGGGGATGCTTGGACTTTAGAATAGAATTAAAATATATTGCATCTACAATGTCCCACTCAAGAAAAATCAAGACACCAGCCTGATTTACTAATTTTCTTCCCTCCTCAAGAGTGATGCTCTTGAACTCTTCCATTAATTCAGCTTTCACCTCATCATCATTCTCCTGGCCTGACCTGTTAGGTCTCAATTCTCTCCTCCTCTTGCACTTATCTTGATACTCCTCCAGTTTCATTCTCCATACTAGTTGCAAGAAGACTGGAGTTTTGACAAATGCATCATCATCCATAAATGCCTTACATGCCTCCATCCTAGAATCTTGTCACATTTCCCTTTCATATCCAAATCTGACAAGACCAACTCAACTGGCCTGGGAGGAGAAGGCATACCAACCTGCATGTCTTGGTCAGTGACAACAATTTTATCCGTTAGATCCTCCTGTAATTTCTCAATATTTTTGATCTTAGGGCTTGGCTCTAATGGTGGTGGTGAAGGGCTATCCTCGGGTGATGATTCCAAATCAATAATCTTGATTTCCCTGGGTGTTTTGAACCTTGGACCTGGTTGTACTGGCATTTTCATTATTTGTTTTCCCTTTTTATCTTCTTCTTATTCATCACTGCTATCATTTATCTTCCTTCTATAGATAGGCCACTTATCTATAGGTTGGTATGTTGGCCTCATTCCAATTGTCCTAGGATCTTGCTCCTTTATAACCAGATCCAACTCCAAGTTTATCTTCTTGGTCATTAAGATGCCCGTGATTTCTTTGAAGTTGTCCATCAAAAAATCAATTTTCTTATGAAATGGACTGAACTCCATCAATGGATCATATTTTGGATCGGTTTTGTGCACAATGGCCAATAGCTTGTCATAAGCTATCCATTTCTCCTTGCTCAATTCATGCTTATTTAGATCAAACTCATTTCTAATCAAGTCCTCGGGAAAGTTGAACTTATGCACAAATTTACCACTTTTTTTTCATTGTTTGAAAAGGGAAAAGAAACCCTCAAGATCATGCTATTGTTTGGGACCACACCTCAAATGGTACTCATCAAAAAATTTCCCAAAGTGGACCCAACCTCCTTTCGAAAACACAAATTTTGACACCACAGTATAATTTGGGAAAAAGGTTCCTTTACCTTTCCCTGTAAGGTTGTCCTCATGGATACAATCTATCTGCCACATAACTTCTGAAAATCTCACTCTTGGTGGCACATTGTATGGAAATATATGTGGGGTCCCTTGGAAACCATAGACCCTCAAGATAGTGTTGACTGGGTATGGGATAATGTCACCCCAGTTGTGACAAACTTTCAATTCTGGCATCCTCCCCTTCGATCTAAGGAAATCATGTAACTCCTCGGGGATTCTAGGTACATTTACCATCAGCCAAGCCCTCAATCTAGAAGCAAAATAATTATCAAACTACACATAACTAGCACTCTCCCTATTATATGATAGATTTGCAGTCCATTCTTGCACTAGCAATCTTTCTCCATTAACCAATTGCCTTAAGTCCATCTTCTTAGAGAAAAAATCAGCATTCTTGTACATCAACATGGAATACCAGAAAAATGGAGTGCCTGCATCCTTTTGCTGCAACTTTAATAGCCCTTCATGTATCTTTTCAGCCAAAAATAAGGCAAAATCATAAATCACTGATAAATTAGGGTGTTGTATTTGCACCCCCATGAACATGTAAGCAATTGGCATCACCGTGTTGGGGTTAAAACACAAAATCTGGCACAATGAGTAAAAGGTGGCCAAGAAATGATTTGCAAAACAATTCAATCTGAAAGGCTCTTGGTCATTAGGGCTAATATAGAACTTCAAACCTCCTGCCCTAGCCAAATGAGGTGGGAGCAACTTAACTCTGAAAAGTGACTTTAACCTCCCATACTCTTGTTTCATCTCCTCAAGATCAATAGGAACCAGGAATGTATTGGATTCACTCAAACCAAAAACCAGTTGAAATTCCTTTTTGTTAATGCTCAACATAACCCCTCCGTCATTATTTCTAATCACCCATGTAACAGGGTCATAACATACAACCACTGCCCTAAGCAAATCCATGTCAGGGAACACATTTGGTACACCAGCTTCCCCATGTCATATAACCAACCATTCGAGAAGGGGTAGGGAAAATTCCTATGTCCATACCACAACCTAAACATCTCCAAACTTGTAATGGGAACCCTAGCATTGACAATGTTGGAACAATTATATACTAATCCCTCCCCTATGGTTCTTCCTCGCATCAAGACCAACCCCTTCTTCCTATCATTAGTTGACAATGGCAATTGATCCAGGAAGTCATCATATAAATTTCTATGTAAATAATCAATCTGGCCAGAATGCTGCTTTGACGGTGCCATCTTGGGTAGCTAGGGTTTCCTTGATATTTCAAACTTTTAAACAAACTAGGGCTAAACAAAAAAATGAAATTACAGAATCTAGAACCCTACAATTTCTCACAATTCAACAAACCTATAGCCCTATAAACAGTTATCAATAAGCTCTCCGACAAGCACACCACAAATTTTCCCCAAATTCACAATCAAATTAACCAAGAGATACAGAAAACAACTCACGGCTTATGTTTGCAGAAACCCAAATCTTCATTGTGACAACTCGTAAACTCATCCTTGGCTTTGAGACTACTCTACAAAGATGTTCGAATACTCTATGAGACAATAGGGCAGGATAATAGTCATTTTATTTCGATCAAATCATGACAGTAGATGTCTCATCTAGCATTAAAGCTTTCTTGCGCGTTGGACCAATGACTCCAATCGTATTTGATGCAAATTCAAATACCAGTCGTTGATCCTTCACTTTGGTTAGATCATCGAATGACTACCTTCAAAACAAGTTGACATGACCTCCATCACGGCTATAAGGGCCCACCATATTATACATCACCAAGGAAATCCATGTGGCACTCACCCGTGATATCGCGATCAATAAAGACCTCACAACTTCTAATCGCATGATGGTGGGAAACCGTAGATCTCAACCATCGGCAATCTTGTTCATTCAACATAGTTGCCAGCCTTGTCATTAACCATCGAGCATCTTTCCTATCAATATTATAACGTCTCTATTGATTTTAAGCACGTGCATCTCACAATTTATTTAGTAACCCGCTACATAAAGTATTAAAACCAGACAAATGTATTAAATCATTTTTATTGTCTCTTTAGCTTCACCAAATGAGACATGTGGCGCTTGCCCGTGATATCGCTATCAGTCAAAACTTTGTGGTGGGGTCATCACGGGATTGTGGGGAACGATTGAGATCAAACAATGGTTGATTGACGGTCATGTAAATTTGTATCTCTGCAAAATAATTTTTTTATTAAAGGTTCGAGGGGACATCACTAGGCCGACGACAAACAATGACTTAAGTTGTTTTTTAAAATGTGGGAGCACGGGGCCAACCTAGACTTAGGAAATAATAAATTCAAGCGAAGGAGATAAAACAATAAATCAAAAGGGGCCTAGCTTAGACGAAGCGATAGGACATAAGTTGTTTTAAAACCCTCCCAAAAAGCAACGGCCAAATAGATCCCACCCAAGGCATAAGATAAAACACTAGGGTTTTTCATGAAGACAAAAGTAAAAACCCCAACCTTAGGCTTTTCCCAAACAATATGAAAGACCAAAATAAAGGCAACAAAAAATGGAACCAACAAAGAAAAAATTTGGAGTTCCATCATATTATATTTTATTAACTAATGCTGGTGAATTGGAATGTTATCATGAAGCTATGGAGGTCGATACCAAGGTTTAGTGGGAGCATGGAATAGGAGAAGAAATGGACTCCTTGCTGAAAAATTAGAATTGGGAATTATGCAAGTTTCCTATAGGTAAAAAGGCTTTACCAAACAAATGGGTTTATAGGCTGAAAGAGGAGGATGGAGGTAAGAAAAGATTTAAATCCAGATTAGTTGTTAAGAGATTTGCATAGAAAAAGGGTATTGATTTTGATGAAATATTTTCTCTAGATGTTAAAATGACTTCTATTCATACTATTTTAAGTATTGTGGTTGTTGAAGATTTTCATTTAGAACAGATTGATGTTAAAACAACCTTTCTCCATGGTGATTTGGAAGAGGAAATATATATGGAACAACCACAAGGATTTGAGGTCAAAGGTAAGGAGAAACTAGAGTGTAGATTGAAGAAAAGTTTATATGGCTTGAAGTAAGCACCTTGGCAATGGTATATTAAATTTGATAGTTTTATGGCTGAGAAAGGCTACAATAGGTGTAATTCAGACCATTGTGTTTACTTTAAGAGGTTGGTTGAAGATAGCTACATTATTTTATGTTCATATGTTTATGATATGCTTGTAGTGGGGTCTAACATGGATCACACAAAGGAGTTAAAACAACAGTTAGAAAATTCATTTGATATGAAGGATTTGGGGGTAGCAAAAAAAATCCTCGGTATGAAGATTACAAGAGACGAGAAAAATAGAAAATTGTTTCTATCTCGGGTTGATTATGTTGAAAAGGTGTTGCAAATATTTCATGTGGAGAATGTAAAATTTGTCAGCACACCTTTGCCTAGTCATGTCAAATTGACTAAGGATATGTGTCCAAAGACATAAGAGGAGGAAGAAAAAATGTCCAAGGTACCATATGCTTCAACTGTAGGAAATTTAATGTACGCCATGGTATGCACAATACCATGTATTGCACATGTCGTAGGAGTTGTTAGCAAGTATATGAGTCATCTTAGAGTTGAGCATTGGAATGTGATAAAATGGATTCTCAGGTACTTGAGAGGTACATCCAATAAATGTTTATGTTTTGGGGGCTCTAATACAGACTTAAAAGGCTATGTTGACTCAGATTTGGCAATGGATATAGATACCAGGTAGAGTACAATGGGTTATGTATTTACAGTTGGTGGGACAATAGTGAGTTGGATTTATCAATTGCAAAAGGTGGTTGCTTTATCCACCACAGAGGCAGAGTATGTTGCTACAACAGAGGCAACAAAGGAGATGATATGGCTGCAATTTTTCATGGAAGATTTGGGACAACAATAGGCTGAAAATCACATGTTCACAGATAGCCAGAGTGTTATACATCTTGCAAATAATTCTTCCTTACACTCCAAAATGAAACACATACAATTGAGATATCATTTCATTAGGTCAGTGTTGTAGGATGGATAGGTAAAGTTGGAAAAAATACATACAGATTGAAATCCAATAGATATGTTTACAAAGGTAGTGACAAGGGAGAAGTTGAGCTCCTCTTCAGCTTTAGTTGGTCTTCATGGTTAAAAGTATAAAAAAGCAGTAGGGTCCAAGGTGCTTATTTCCAATGGGAGCTGTAAGTGCAGTGGTGTCATCCAGGATTAGTCTCCAAGTGGGAGATTATGTTGGTGTGGAGCCTGATTAGTCTCCAAGTGGGAGATTGTTGGTATGTGGCGATTGATCATCCCATACTATACACTATTTAGTACTGTACACTCTTCATGTATTCTTGTCGAGGTTTGGGGCCGTGCTAAGCCTTGGGTGGGGGTTTGGGGGTAGTAGCCCTCGAAAAGCAAGGGTTTGGAGGCGGTTGCCCCCGAGAAAAAAAAAATCACCTTTTTTCGCTTCATCATCGAAAAGGAAAAAAGTCAACTTTGTAAACCCTAATTTCTGGAAGCTTCTAAAAGCTTGTTATAAGCAGTTGGGATGGGGAGTTGTTGTAGGGAATTATTCATGATATTGTGATATCTTTTGCACTAGATAATAAAATCATTGGATGGCTGCATTTTGTGGATGTTGCCTAGATTGGGTGAACCACGTTAAATTCTTTGTGTTGTCTTGTTTTTGCTATAATTTTTTGTGTGTTTATTTCTCCATTTTATTGATAAATCTGCATTTAAGTTGTTAGATATCTACCTTCTAACCCTAACACTTTTCCACAATAGAATTAGGAATTCTTTCTCTGGCTTGCATCATATTTTCAAAAATTTTGAAATATCCCTAGATAGCTACATTCTTGGTCTTAGTTTCTGCAAATTTATGAAAGATATCTCAAATCTAAGCGGCTACCGGTTTATCCTTTTTCCAATGAATCTTTTTGAATCCTAGAACCTCATTCATGAAGTAGAAAAATAAACACAGTAGAAAGTTACCATATTTGAAAGAATTTTTCTTGTCTTTCTTGATCTTCCCAAGATTCTCCATCAGCTGACTCCTTAGTAACTCACATAGATCATAGTTTTTTTTTTCCTTTACTATCAAGTAGGCTGCATAATTGGTTGTACCAGACACAAAATTGTCTTGATTGGAATGATAAATCTTGTACCCAATAACCATAGATGTAAATTTTACATCAACATCAACAATTCCATCAATTTTCATTACCCTTCTATCATATCTAGAACTAGTTGCATTAGTGACCATTTGATTCTTCACCAATTTCAGAATAGGCAATCCATTAGAGGAACTTAAGCTTGCAATAGCACTTATAGCCTCTTTTGTTATCTTGAAGGTTATGTTCAACCACATGAATTCTGCATGAACTTGACTCAAGATGTACTAGACCCATTCATTCTCTTCAAAGATGGGAAATTTCATAATCTGAGTGAATGTCTTCTCTTCTAGGTTTTTGAATTTTGGCTTGACACAAAAGTCTTCTCCAATTATATGATTGTTATATAGATTCAATAGCCGAGAGTTTCCTAACTCTTCAATGTTCGTGTGAATATATGCCCTAATATCTTTAGTATGTAAAAATTTGTGTGGCACAGACAAAATTCTCCTAACAGCTCTGTCTCAAGATATTTGTAGGGATGCCACTTGAATTTGGGATGAGGATTGTCCTTGACTTCAACTACCAAATGAGTATTCATTTTGACAAATTCACAAATTCACATGGTTTTATTGATAAATACCTTTTCGTCGAATCAAAATATGATTGTTGAATCACCTTCACACTTGAATCTCACCTCAATTCGCCAAAGTTCGCCTTGGAGCTCTCCAATATTCTTTTCTTCAAGATGAAAAGTGGAAAATGAAAGATGGAAATGACTTTTTATCACTTGCATACCTAACACTTTTTTTCGCAATAAATGTTTTTTACCCTAACTCATTTGGATACCCTGTTTTCACATACTGTGGAGGATAAATCTTTTGTGGACCTTCAATACTGCATACTACTTTCTCCAATGAGTTCAACAGAATCTATAGAGCATCTATACACTTGCTATACATATCCACATCCAGTGTCACTTAGCTATTACAGGGTTAAAATATTTTCTTGAGAGCTCCCCCTAGGCCAAAGGCCTGAAACTAGTTCCTAGAGGAATTACCAGAAGTAGATTCTAGTGTCGGCTCATTTCCTTGAATAGAGGTATTTTTCTTCACCCATTTATTCTGCATCTACTACTTGATCACATCTATAGTGACTTTTCATTTTCCCTTGATATCCTTCTGCATGTTTTTCTTTTGATTTACTGGACCTTTTCTACTCCAACAAAATGTTACAATGTGACCAAATTTGTTGCAGTTGTACCATACAAAATTTCTATGTCCAGACTAGTTGTTCCACTGATTCTCTCTTGATCTACACTAGTTAGCAATATGGCCTAATCCATTGCATGTATAGCATCTGATATTTCTCTAAAAAAAATTCATCACATTTCTGCATTCATTTGACTTATGACCAAACTTATGACAATTAAAGCACTGACCTAAGAATGATGGACCATTTAATTTCATTCTACTTCTACATTGATTAGCCATGTGTCTGAATTTATTGCAACTGAAATAGTATCCATTGAATCTTTGAGCATTAGGTTGCCTTATCGGATACCTTCCATATTTGTTCATTTCATTTCCTTGCCTGAATCTCCCTTGTCCAGAATTTCTTTGTCTAGATTTTAGACTTTCTCCTTTCTCATATCCAAGACCTCTCTTATCACCATCAGTCCTCTAATTTTTAATTAGTTCATCAAGTTTGGCTGAGCTAAATTTGAACTTCTACTTGTACTCATTTTTAGTAGCAAGTTCATTTCTAGGATCATCGATCTTCTTTTCAAGGACTTCCTTATTATTTTTAGATTGTTCCAGTTCATTGTCTAATCAGCTGCATACTTCAAAATTTTCTTTCAAGGATTGTGCTAGGTTTTCTTCATTCTTCATTATGTCTTCAACCTCCTTGGTCATTCTCATCATGATAGATTCCATTTCAGGCTTTAGGACAACATTATCTTTGGTAAGCATTTCACATTCTTCTATATTTTCCTTCGGGGCTTGACTAAGTTGTTCATCTTCAATTCTCTTACTATCATTCTGCTTAATCTAATCATAAATTTCCTTCTCTTCTCTCTAGACTTATCAATTATGTCTTTCAAAGACTCAATGAGTTTCTCAGCATCCATGAGGTTTTCTTACAATTTATGAACTTTAGCCTTTGACTGATCAAGATCATCTAGAGCCATGAAAAGCTATTGTTGAAGATTGCTTGAATCCATTGAAACACTTTCCAAGATCTCCCCAAGTTTTCAAACTTCTTCAAAGGAACTAGCTCTGATACCAATTGTTGGAAAAAAGCTACACTGAGAGGGGGGTGAATCAGTGTTGTGTAAAAATCAACTTTATTAACCTTTATCTTCAAAGCATTAACAACATTCAACCACAATGCATAAACATGAAGAAAATAAACACAACACCATAACACAAGGATTTGTACATGGAAAACCTGTTAGGGGAAAAACCACGGTGGATGGCCAATCCACAATATGATCCGAGTATACTCAAATGAAGTTTACAATATGGGGAATGCACTTGCATTCAGGCACACTGCCTAGAGCTCACTGATCAAGAGGGAAGGCTTGTTGGATGTTGTGGTTATGTTGCTGATATGTGGTTTTCATTGATGTCAACACTATTAGCATTTTTATTTGCTTAAGGTTGTATATGTTGAGGAGATTGAGAACATTGTAAAAATATAGTATAGGTAGCTAGTGGAGTTGAGATGGTTAGAATGTTGGAAAGCTCTATGTGTTGAAGATTTGAAGGTGTGCTTCAAAGGGTTTTTTGTTGAACCTTTCTAGTATGTTGTCTGAAAATTTCTAAGGTGCACATGAAGTTTTGTGGAATTTGTGAAGATCTATGTGCCTACAGTTATTCATTTTTTTTAGATGGTGTTCTTAGTTGAAGCAAATGAAATTATGGTAATTTCATGTGTTGCGCATGTACCTATGACATTCGTGGATGAGTCTAGATTGTTCTCTATCCTTTTTGTATGTCCACAGTGATTGAAGTGTTCATGATTGAAGATTTTTTTGATGTGTCTAAGTGTTCATGTTCTTGGCCAACATTGTGGTGTTAGCATGTTGCGGATCCATGAGGATTAATATTTTATTTTTTGGCATATCTGGAGGTGTTTGTTTGGGTCCTCACTATGTTGTGACTAACTTGTGTTGGTATGCATTGTAATTTGTTCTTTATTTGTGGTTGATTGGATAGTGGACATAAATCCATGTAGCGGATATATATATGAGATTTTTTTCCTCATTTAGAGGGTGTGCTCAAGTGTACATGTGATGTACAAGTGTTAATAAGGTAAAATCATTCAAAATAGAGTGTGGAAAATTTGAGCAAAAGGGTGGAAGAGTTTAAAAAAGTTTTTTGTGCCTAATCAGAACTGTCATTAGGCTTTTGGAGAAGCTAATTTCTCAGTTAGAATTCATCAGATGGATTTAATCTCATTATTGTATGTAAGGCAGTGAAAATTCCATTTGAGCACTATGCTCTAGGCAGTGTGCCTAAATGCAAGTGCATTCTCTTTTTATTCTTCATTATACTTCTAATAGGGTTTAATCTTGTGGACTAACATCCAATGTGGTTTTTCCCCTAACAGGGTTTCCACATCTAAAATCTTGGTGTTCATGTGTCTCTAATGTGTTGTTGATTTTTTTCTTGCATTGCTAATTATCAGATCTGTGATATAAGGTTGATTAATTTTGCATAAGTTTGATTTTGGTGACAACTGATTCACCCCCCCTCTCAGTTGTTTATACTTGTTTTTCCAACAATTGGTATCAGAGCTAGCTCCTCTGAAAGAAGCTTAACACCTTGAGGTGATCCGAGATCGCATCTTTCAAGAAGCATAGTCCTAGATTCGATGGTACAAACTACTCTCTATGGAAAGTCAGGATGGAATGTCACTTGAGGTGCATCAGTGAACCTTTCTAGTAGATGACACAAATTGCATATACTATTCCTCAAAATGGTCCCTCCTCTATAGATGAGATCAAGCAAGCATAAATTAATACCAGGGTAGTAGAAACACTGGTGAGTGCTCTGGCAGATTTGGAAATGACAAATGTGATGGGATTGAAGACTGCATACTAGATTTGGAAAAAGTTGGAAACATTGTATGAAGGAGATGCATTAGTGAAAAGTGCTAAGCTACAAAATCTAAAAGGAAAATGGGAGAGCTTGAAGATGAGTGAAGATGATAACGTCTTTTCCTTCTCACATAAGATAAATGAATTGGTGATGGACATTAGATGTGTCGGTGGAACTTTGGATGATGATGAAATTGTGGCTAAGATACTTAGATATGTGCCCCCTTCCTACAAGACAAAATCTCATACTATTGATAAACTTAGAACAGTGAAAAATTTTACAAAAGACATGTTGATTGGAAAAATTGCTGCATTTGAATTAAGTGAATTCGGCGAGTCTACTCCCAAGACTAAATCTTCTTTCAAGGCTACTGTATCTGAGAAAAAGAGATATGATTCAGGAGAGAATTCCAAGAGAACATTCAGATATGAAGATGAGATGAAATGGATTGAAGATAAAGAAAGGGAATTGGAAGAACTGGAAGCATTGATTGTGAAAAGAGAATCAAGAGGTCATGGTAAGTACAAAGGAAAGTTGCCTATTAAATGTTTTTCTTGTAGTAAGATAGGTCATTTTGCTTCTAGATGTCCTGAAAGAGTTTCAAAGTATAAATTTGAGAGCACTAGATTTCAAAGAAAGTGCTCTTATGTTGAAGAAGTTGTAACTGATGAAGAATTTGATAAAGAAACTGGAGAAGAAGATGAATGGGTATTTATTGCTATCAAAGAAAATGGTTAGGTGTCCACTAAATCTGCTAGTAATGCGAATGTTGAGAAATCTCTTGCAGTCAAATTTGAAGAGAAATATGAGTGGGTAATTGACAGTGGATGCTCACATCATATGACTGGTGACAAAATAAAATTTGTAAGCTTGGAAGACTATGATGGTGGTGTTGTGAGTTTCGGTGACAACACTTTTGGTGTGGTTCCTGATAGAGGCACTATTTCTTTTGGTTGTAAGCACAATACTAATGATGTTCTTTATGTAGAAGGCTTAAAGCATAACTTGTTGAGTGTTGGACAAATGGTAGATAAAGGCTACAATATGTAGTTCAAGAAGGGTAAGTGCAGAATAATGGGAAATTCAGGAAATATGACTGCTTCAGGAACAAAGACAAAAGGTAATATATTTCATTTAAGTGCCGCTAGTGAAATTTGTTTGATTGCTCAAATTGATGTAAGCTGGTTATGGCATAGGATGTTATGTCATGTGAACTTTGATAACATTTTCAAGATAAGATCTACTCAAGCAGTTAGAGATCTACCTAAGATAGTGAAGCCTACTAACAATATGTGCAAGGAATGTCAAATGGGAAAGCAAACAAGAAATTCCTTCTGGAGCAAACAATACAGCTCTAATTGAGTACGGGATTTGATACATACTGATCTATGTGGTCCTTCCAAAATCAGAATCCTACAAGGTGAAAGGTATTTTATGTTACTCATTGATGATTATTCTAGAATAATATGGGTCACTTTCATGAGAGAAAAACATGAAGCATTAGAAAAGTTCAAAAAATTTCAAGCTATGGCAGAGAATGAGATAGGTCAAGGATCAAATTTCTAAGGTCAGATAGAGGTGGTGAATTTACTTCATGAGAATTCAATTCTTTTTGTGAAGAGCATGGAATCCAAAGACAACTATTTGCTCCCCGAACCCCTCAACAGAATGGAGTTGTTGAAAGGAAGAACATAACAATTCTTAGACACTACTAGAACCATGATGTTGGAAGAAAATGTTCCTCATTTCTACTGGAGATGAGTTTTAAGTACTATTGTGTACACCATTAACAGGGTGAATGTCAACAGTAATTCTGGTAAGACACCTTTTGAGCTATGGTTTGGGTATAAGCCTATAATCAAATAGTTAAAAAAAATTGGAAGCAAATGCTACATCAAGAGAGATGATGATATAGGAAATTTTGATGCTAGAAGTGATGAAGGAATCTTCCTAGGATACTCTACTAAAATCAAAGCTTGTCGGTGCTTTAATAAAATATTGAAGGAAGTGGTTGAAAGTGAAAATTTTAAGGTTGATGAAGACATTGGTAAATCATCCAGGCCTAGTGATTATGACTCATATGATCAACATGATGATGCTAACAATAATGTTCAAACACATAATCAACTTCAAATTGTTCCAGTGAACCAAGGAAATCAAGAAGCAGAAGCAAACAAAAGTGCAAAAGAAAGAACACAAGAACAAGAGGTAAGAGAAAACTTCAAAACTCCTAAATATGTAAGATGAAATCTTTCTGATAGTCAGATCATAGGATACAAAAGAAAAGGTGTGCAAACTAGAAGAATTCTAGAAGAATATTGTCTAATTTCTAAAGTTGAACCTAGAAATATAAGTGAAGCATGCAAAGATGAACATTGGATGGAAGCCATGAAAGAAGAATTATTGCAGATACAAAAGAATGATACATGGGATCTTGTTCCCAAACCTTAGAAAAAAATGTGATTGGAACCAAGTGGGTGTTTCGGAATAAGTTGAATGAACAAGGTGATGTGGTCAGAAACAAGGCAAGATTGGTTTGCAAAGGTTACTCATAGATGGAAGCTATTGACTTTGAAGAAACTCCTATTGCTAGAACTGAAGATGTTAGATTATTTCTTGCTTATGCTACTTTCAAGAATTACAAAGTTTCTCAGATGGATGTGAAGTCAGTGTTTCTGAATGGTGAACTAGAAGAAGTTTATATTGAACAACCAAATGGATTTTAGTTGACTAATGAAAAGGACATGGTATGCCGATTGAAGAAAGCTCTTTATGGACTAAAGCAAGCCCCTAGAGATTGGTATGCTAGATTGGACAAATACTTGTTGAAACTTGGATTCAACAAAGGTACTATTGACAACAATTTGTATTTCAAGCTAGATTAGAGCAAAGAACTGATCATTGAAGTCTTTGTTGATGATATTATTTTTGAAGGTGATGATAATTTGTGTATGAAGTTTTCCAATGAAATGAAAAGTGAATTTGAAATGTCAATGATAGGAGAGCTAAAATTATTTTTAGGATTGCAAATTACTCAGTTAGATGATGGAATCTTTGTATCTCAGTCTAAGTATGTGAAAGAGTTACTAAAAAAATTTAGCATGGAAGACTCAAAACCAGTTGATACACCTATGGTGACCGGATGTAAACTTACACAGAAAAATGATTCTCCTAAAGCAAATTAAACAAGATACAGGTCAATGATTGGTGGATTACTGTACTTGACTCAGACCAGGCCAGATATAATGAATGTTGTGTGCATGGTTGCTAGATTTTAAGATGATCCTAAAGAGTCCCATGTGACTATTGTAAAAAGAATATTCAGATATTTGAAAGGGAAAATTGATCTTTGTCTTTAGTATCCCAAGGATGATGATCTTACTCTAAGTGCTTTTACTAATGTTGATTGGGCAGGACATGTAGATGACAGGAAGAGTACCAGTGGTGGTGTATTCTTCTTAGGTAAGAAGTTGGTATCTTAGTTAGGCAAAAAGAAAAACTCAATTTCATTATCTACTGCTAAGGCAGAGTACATTGTTGTTGCAAATAGTTGTACCCAAGTATTATGGATGAAGAAAATGTTGAGAGATGTCAAAATTGAGTATGAAGAACCTATTGCTATATTCTATGATAATTCAAGTGCCATTAAAATTTCTAACAATCCAATATTTCATTCAAAGACAAAGCATATATCCATCAAGTATCACTTCTTGAGAGACAAAGTAAGTGACAAAGAATTCAGATTGGAGTACATACCTACCAAAGAGAAAATTGAAGCTATAGTTACAAATTCATTTCCTAACGATACTTTTGAGTACCTCAGAGGGAAGTTCTGGGTGATTTCCCCTCCTGATCAGAACTAAGATGCAGGTATTTGCATCATTCTATGTTTTCACTACCATATCATATTCTGGATTGATGTTGTGGTGACTGTTACTCAAGGGGAGTAGTCAGATGGTTCAAATTTGTAATCAGAGAATACGTGCCTTTTCCATTGATGTTAAAAGGGGGAGAGAAACAATATGAAAAAATGGGAGAGAAGCAATGTGAAAAAGTGGGAAATAAAATCAATGAAGGAAACAAAAAAAGTGCACAATCTCAAGGGGAGATTGTTGCAGAAGAGTTAGTTGGGTTGATGGTATTATTTTTCATATCATGTGTTGCCATCAATGCTAAAGAGGGATATTGTTGGATGTTGTGGTTGCCATTGATGTCAACACTATTAGAATTTTAATCTTCTTAAGGTTGTATATGTTGAGGAGATTGAGAAAATTGTAAAAATATAGTACAGGCAGCTAGTGGAGCTGAGAAGGCTAGAATGTTGGAAAGCTCTGTGTGTTGAAGATCTGAAGGTGTGCTTCAAAGAGTTTTTTGTTGAACCTTTCTAGTATTTTTTCCAAAATTTTTTGAGGTGCGCATGAAGTTTTGTGGAAGTTATGAAGATCTGTGTGCCTATAGTTATTCATCTTCTATAGATGGTGTTCTTAGTTGAAGCGAATGAAATTACGGTAATTTCATGTGTTGTGCATGTACCTGTGATGTTCATGGATGAATCTAGATCATGCTCTATCCTTGTTGTATTTCCGTAGTGATTGAAGTGTTCATGATCAGATATTTTTCCAATATGTGTCTGAGTGTTCATGTTCTTGGCCAACATTGTGGTGTTAGCATGTTGCGGATCCATGAGGATTAATATTTTTTTTTTGGCGTATTTGGAGATGTTTATTTGGGTCCTCCCTATGTTGTGACCAACTTGTTTTGGTAGGAATTGTAATTTATTCATGTATCAAGGCCGACAGTTGTAATTTATTCTTTATTTGTGGCCGACTGAATAGTGGAGGTAAATCTGTGTAGCGGATATATATATATATATGAGATTGTTTTCCTCATTTAGAGGGTGTCCTCAAGTGTACAAGTGATGTACAAGTGTGAATAAGGTTAGATCATTCAAATCAGAGTGTGGAAGAGTTTAAAGAATTTTTATGTGCCTAATCGGAACTGTCATCAGGCTTTTGGAGAAGCTAATTTCTCAATTCGAATTCATTAGATGGATTTAATATGATAATTGTATGTAAGGAAATGAGCCTTCCCTTTGAGCAGTGTGCTCTAGGCAGTGCACCTGAATGCAAGTGCATTCTCTTTTTATTCTATATTATACTTCTAACAAGGTATAATCTTGTGGACTAACATCCATCATGGTTTTTCCCCTAACAGGGTTTCCACGTATAAATCTTGGTGTTCATGTGTCTCTGATGTGTTGTTGATTTTTTGCTTGCACTGCTAATTATCAGATTTGTGATATAAGGCTGATTAATGTTGCATAAGTTTGATTTTGGTAACAACTGATTCACCCCCCCCTCTCAATTGTCTATGCTTGTTTTGCCAACAAGGCTCACTACCTTACAAAATTTTCAGATTAAAACCATCTGAGAGATTTGAACTGAAGTAGTAGCATCTACATATGCTTGATTACAATTTCGGTTAGGCTCAATACTTGATCTTCTGTCCTACAGACTAATTTTTCACTTCTACTCTGTTCTGCTCATACTTGCAACATAGATTTTGTATGCACAAGTGAAACTGTGCATTATCGCTCTTCTTCTTTGCTATTATTCACAATTCACATCAACACACCTTCTTCATATATAAAAATTATATGATCGAACACTTATATATATCCATGATCAAGAATCTAATCGCAATAGGTCGATATCAATAGAACACACAAATAATTACAATTGTCAGCTCAAATCATGAGTAATATGCAATACGTATCCACAATAGTCGGCCAAAACTTGGCTAGGACCCAAACAAAGATGCTCGAACACAAACATACTTGAATAATTACTTCTCAAACATCTGTGACATGTTATATCCATGAAGTTAGCTTCCATGCATTGATAAACAAAAAATTACTCAACCGGATCTTCAAACTTGCACAAGGATCGATACGAGCCACTGTGCTTCAATAGCAACAAAGATAATATACCAAAAAATATTTTCTGAGATGCACAACACAAAATAATAATAGAAAATATTCATATGGATTGATGAACACTAAACTACTGGATACTCTATTCTTCCTTGACTATCTTCAATCTATTTGTCGGTATGATCCAATGATGATGTTTTTACTTGATCATCGATTAGGGTTGCCATCAATGACAAAACCAAATGATATTAGCAGTGCCTCTAGCCAACAGTTTGGACATCCTTGTACACTTGATATTTATATGATATGCATCGATGCTTTAGTGGTCTATATGATGTCTATGTATATGTTTATGATGGATGCATTTAATTTCTATGTTATGACGCTTATTTGATGTTTATATGTTGCTTATATGATTATGACATGATTATGTATGGATGCAATGATGATATGATAATGCATAGATTATGATTCAAAAAAATTTATGGATGATGTTTTATGCTATGAGATGGATGCAAATGAGATTTGATGCAATTTATTTTTGTATTTTCCTTATGCAAATATATGATATTGCTACACTATGTGAGATGAATTTAACTATGCAAATGTGATGCAATGCACTTCTTTTTCTATTTTCTAATGAAAATATTATGATGTAATGTATGGATGGATGTATGATATGCAAATGATTATGCAAATACATGAGAATGATAAGTTTTTTAATGTCAAGTATACTCAATCCATTTAATTATAGAGATAATATCGTTTGAAAATTGTTCCATCCTTGGAAATCCTGAAATACAAATGCAAAACTAATATGGGTGTAATCTAATCTACCATGAAGATCTAAATATGCAATGTCATCATCTTAACGTTTGATTTGTCATGATTTTTATCATCATTGAGTCTTTAAAATGTTGAAAGTAAGTACAAGCATCGGTGATATAATTAGACCATGATGCCCTGAGTACTACTTCCATGATTTTTGATATTGAAAGTTAACACAAGCATCTAAGTATAATTGAATGAAGATGACCTGAGAATTTCTTGTGTAATAGACAAGAGTTAATCATTTTCCTATGCAAATTCAGAATTTCATCAATGCTACTTTGTAGAGCATGTCTCATGACAATTTGCACAGTAATAATGATCAACTCACAGACAACAGACAAAGAAAATATACTTCTCCTTCCTAGCTCCTCTAGTCCAGGACATCATCGAGGTACTCCAGAGAAATGATAACAAAAATCAAAGCACAACCATTGAACATTCATGCTAACATGATAAAGCCATGATTCTAAATAACATCATCCATTTATATTTTCTTTGATTTGATTGATTTTATCTGTTTGATATGGATGTGTTTTTGTGATACGTTTGACGATTGATGTATGCTCAATGTTGAGTGTTTCATTGTGATCTTTGTGTTTGTGATGATGCCATACTATTGTTTGTCTATTGGTTTAAGCTCAAATTTTGTTTTCCCCCCAATGAGTTCAGGATTTTTCCCCCAAAGTAGGGTGAGACATGACCGCAATGCTAGGATATGTACATGAGGCTTTTCAATGACATGCAAAATGATGGTGAAAGTGAATGGTTGACACATGCCCAAATAGATGGAAAAGATAATCTATCATAAATAGCGCCTGTTTCCAGGTTTTCACTTGTTTTTATTGCACTTTTTCAGACTTTATGATTTTATTTTTTTCATTTTTCACTTTTTTTGTATTTTTTCCTTTTTGATTTTTTTGTATTTTTGATCTTTTATTTTTTTTGTATTTTTGATCTTTTGAGTTTTTTGTTATTTTGATCTTTCTTTTTTTTTTGTTACCAAGACACTTGTTTTCCAAGTTTTTATATGGGTAGCCATTTTTTCAGGACTTTTTACTGTGCACTAGATGAGTTAGGTATAGAACTTCTTGAGATGCAGATTGTTAATAGGCTCAACAAACAAATCTCCTTCAGGCATAGATAGTTGATAGGCTCTAGATCCATAGAATGATACAATGATGAAGGGACCTAGCCAATTTGGTTCAAATTTTCTTTTCTTTTCTCGATCCTGTTCATTGCAAGGGTTTTCTTTTAATACCAAATCACCAACTTGAAATTTTCTTGGTTTTACTCTTTGATTATAACTTTTGGACATCCTCTATTGATAGGATTTTAGGTGATCCATAGCTTGTTGATGATGCTCATCTAACAATTCTAGCTCTTGTAACCTGGACACCCAATAATCTTCATTTCAAATGATCCCCTTCAATGACACACGGAGTGATGGTATCTTAACCTCAATAGGTAAAATGGGCTCTGATCCATAGACTGAAGTGTATGGTGTGCCTCATGTTAGGGTTCAAATAGTGGTTTGGTAGTCCCACAAAGAATGATTCAATTGAATGTGTCAATCACATCCAACATCATTAACCATTTTCCTTAAGATTTTTAGAATGGTTTTGTTTGAGGCCTCTGCCTGTCCATTTCCTTGAGGGTAGTATGGTGTAGAAAATTGATGTTGGATATGAAGCCTTTCACAAAGTTCTTGGACGCCCTGGTTCTTGAAAGGTCTACCTTTGTCAGTGATAATTGACTGAGGAATGCCATACTAACAGATGATGTAATTTAAGTTGAAGGATGCAATTTGCTTTCTAGCGATGGTGTTTAAGGGAAAAAATTCAATCCATTTTGTAAAATACTCTATAGCTATGATGATAAATTTGTGTCCATTAAATGATGATAGATGAATTTTACCTACCAGATCCAATCCCCATTGACAAAAGGCCATGTTGATGCAAATGGTTTTAGTTCTTGTGCTGGTGCATGTATTAGGTTACCATGGATTTGACATTTTTGGCACTTCTTGATAAACTGAAAAGAATCCTTCTCCATGTTCGGCCAATAATACCCCAAACATAGGAGTTTCTTAGCTAAAGTTATTCCACTTGAATGATTTCCATAGATACCTTCATGAACTTCATGTAAGGTCATTTCAAATTTGTTATGTTCAAGACAACGAAGGAGAGTTCCATCAAGACCTCATCGATAAAGTATATTCACTATCAAAGTGTGTCAGGCAACTTGGTGAATAAAGTTACATTTCTAGTTTCGAGATAGATTGGGTGGAAGGGTATTATCTTTCAAATAGGTATATATCTTCCCATATATCAAGGAATCAGCATCAACTAGATGGAATATGACTTGGGATTTGGGGTTGTTGTAGGAAGGGTTAAACACTTGTTCCACCATGAACTCATAACGGATTTGTTTTTCAGGTATCTACAGAAGAGAAGCAATTTTTTCCATTGCATCAGCATCTTTATTGTTCATCCTTGGAATTTTTTCAAATTTAATCTCAACAAAGTACTTTTTGAAATCATCCACCATTCTCTTATATGACATCAACTTATCATCCTTTGTCTGATAATCATCATTCACCTAGTTAATGACTAGCTGTGAATCTCCATAGACTTACAACTCTGTGACCTTCCATTCAACTTCCACCTTGATTCCAATGATGATTGCTTCATACTTAACTATGTTATTTGTGCAAGGAAACATAAGCCTATAATATTTCAGGATGGTATGTCCTTGAGGTGTGATAAACATGATTCCAACACCTGATCTATGTTGTGTGTAAGACCCCATAAAATATAACATCCACTATTATGAGGATATGGTAAGGACATCTACGTCAGAAAACTCAATATGTATTGGATTGTCATCATGTAGTGGTGCTTCGGCTAACTAATCAGATATCACCTGACCTTTGATGGCTCTTTTATCCACATATTGGATGTTAAACTCACTCAAAATCATTACCCACTTGGCTAGTCTTCCTGTTAGGGCAGCTTTGTTGAGTAAATAGTTCAATGGATCAATCTTAGCTATGAATTTAACAGTATGAGTTAACATGTAATGTCACAGCTGTTGAGTAGAAAATACTACAATTAGATAAGATTTTTCAATGAAGGTGTAGTTGATTTCATAGTCGTTCAATGTTCTGCTGATAGAATAAATAGCCCTTTCTTTTCTCCTAGAATCTTCTTGTGCTAATAGAGCGCCCAAAGATACTTCAGTTGTTGTTATGTATAGTAATAATGGTTTTCCTTTTGTATGGGTGGAGACATTAGATATTGTTTTAGTTGATTGAAAGCTTCTTCACATTTTTCATCCCACTTGAAGGAGACATTCTTGTATAACAAATGATTAAAAGGATGAGTTTTATCTGCTAATTGTGCAATGAACCTCCTGATAGATTGGAAACTTCCCTATAGAGATCTCAACTAGCTGATGTTCTTTGGTGGTGGCATTTCCATGATTGCTTTGATTTTGGTGGGATTTGCTTCGATGCCTTTTTTTGAGACTATGTAACCCAATATTTTTGTTGATGTTACGCCAAACACACATTTCTTTGGGTTTAATCTTACATTGAACTTTTCCAATCGTGTGAAGATTTTATCTAGGATTTCTAGGTGTCCCTCTCTAGTGAAATATTTAGCCAATAAGTCCTCTACATAGTCCTCCATAAAGGTATGCATCATGTCATGGAATATGGTGGTCATCACTCGCAGATATGTGGCTCCTGTATTTTTCAAATCAAAAGGCATGATGTTCCAGTGGAAAGTACCCCATGGACATGTGAATGCTATTTTCTCTTGATCTTTTGGTGCTATTTTTATCTGATTGTATTTTGAAAATCCATCCGTGAGTGATAACATGGCATGTCCTGTTGTCAAGTCCACAATGATGTCAATGTTGAGCAAAGGAAAATAATCCTTTGGACATGCTTTGTTGAGATCTCTAAAATCGGTACATATCCTGGTGCTGCCATTTGGTTTAGAAACTAGTACAATGTTAGAAATCCAATCAGAATAATCAATTGATTGGATGAATCTTGCATCTAACAATTTTTTGAATTCTAATTTTACCAATAAGGCAATATATGGATGCATTTTCCTAAGTTTCTATTTAACGGGTTTCACTCTAAGTGGTAGAGATACGTGATGCATTATCAAATCTGGATCAATACCTGGAATGTCAGTGTATGACCAAGCAAATTTGACTTGTCTTTCTTCAAAGAATTTGATGAAGCTTGGATTTTCCTGATCTATCATGGATGTTGCTAGATGTAGGGTCTTCATTTCTTGTGTCCTACCAACTTTGATGGATTGTGTAGGTTCAATCAAAATTGATGATCTTTCATGATAGTGTTCAAGAAGGATGTCAAGTATCCCATCCTTTGGTGCCTCGGAGAGGTTTTCACCATTAGATACACTCTTTATTTTTTACTTTTTCTTGATCTAATACTGCCATTAAATGGTTTTCACCATTAGATTGATTTTTCATATTTTTTATTTTTTAGCTAGGAGATTTGGCACCCTCCTAGCTTGAAGCTTTGTTATGAGATTCATGGGTGGAACTATTTTTTGGGTTGTCAGAACAAAGGAAGTTAACAATGGCATGATCATTTGAAAAGATAGGGACGTTGAGAGGCAAGGTTTGCTCCCATTCAATAAGTTCAGGATGTAACAATGGTAGAGAGTCATCAGATTGGTTTGAGTCAAAGGCGGTAAGTGTCAGGATAGCAACGTCGTCAAGTTTTTTGATAGCAATATTGAGGTCTATCATGTCACTCTCCTCCAAATCATCTATCTCGCTCAATGTATGTTCATCCTCACTTGAGCCATTGATACATTGTGATTCAAATTCAAGAGGTCTAGACCCTGAGCTTTGTCCCTCCGTCCATATGGGGGTATACCTCTGTATTACATCAATCTCCTTATCTTGACAAGATTCCTCAGACAATGAATCCCATTCATACTCATTTGAATTAGTTTCATAACTAGATTGTAGTTGTAGGAATCGCTCAAATACCTTCTCTTTTATGTCTTCCTTCGTTTCTTCTTTGTAGCCTAGCCTCATCTTGTCTTTTGCATGGAGTGTGAGAGACTAGATTGGTTCTACAATGCCTTCTTTTCTTTTTTCGATAGGTCCTTGTCATTCATACCCCATCTTCTCTAAGATTTTTTTTCCTTTACCATATTGTTTTGTTTGGACATTGGAAGTTGATACTTGTTCTTGTTATTCATCCCTGTATAACCAACTTAAAAGTTCTTTATCCTTCGATTCGTCAGATTGAGTGCTTGCTTTTATAAATCTACCATCAAAGAGTGTGATTGGGTGTGAAGATGTTTGTCTTGATGTTGATTTTTGTCCATAGGATCTTGGTGAAGGTAGTAATTGTGAAAGGCACAATGACTGCTCAATTGAATATTCACCCATGCCTTTGTCCTTTAACTAGATCTTTTTCTCAAACTTTTTTGATAATAAATTGAGTTGACTTTCCTGATTTGATGGAGTAGAGTCACTAGTGCCTTTATCTTTTGATTGAACCTTTTCCTCAAGCTAATTTGATGAATAATTTGATTGACTTTCGTTACCCAATGAAGTAGAATCATTTATACCCTTATCCTTTGACTGATCCTTTTTCTCAACCCATTTTGACACAAAATTTAGTTGTCTTTCATTGTTTGATGAACTAGGAGTGTGAGCTTCTCTATTATGTGGCACAAAATAATCTTGGACTATTTTTAGTGTATTGCAATATTGAGGATTGTTGGAATCAATTGAAATAGTGATTTCTTGTCCATTGAAAGTAAATTTCAAACATTGGTGATATGTTGATGGTACTGCTTGTATTTCATGAATCCAAGGACATCCCAAGAGTATATATTATGTCAAATCCTTGTCTAACACCTGACATATTATATCCTTCACAATTGGCCCTACTTGAATTGGTAATACAATCAATCCTTGGGAGGATATCTCTTCATCATCATAGGCCTTTATAGTGATTTTTCTTCTAGCATCAATGGAATTTTCAAAATATACTAGTGCATGGACAAGCTTTAAACTATATATATTTAAACCAGCTCCTCCATCTATTAGAACACATTTGATTTGGTGTTTGTGAATTAGAACCTCAATATGGAGGGTAGCATTATGTGGATGGTTAAGTGATACGTCATCATGTTCAGAAAATTATAGGCAATGAGGTGCAGTCAAGTGTCCCACCATAGCCTGGAACTAACAAACTTCCAGATCATTTGGTACCGTAGTGGCTACTACAGCTTGTTCCAGAATCTCCTTATGAGATGGAGAAGTTTTGAAAAGTTCCAATATTGATATTTGACCTAGGATTTTCTATAATTGATCAACTATGTTGTATTGAGTTGCATGGGTAGTAGTTGTCTTAGATGTAGCTCCTTTCAATATAAATTTGGCCTACCCTCTTGTGGTTACATTGACTTATTGATGGTCTTGTTTTCCTCTTATTTTAATGACATTAATCTAATTATCAGTTGCAGCAATGTTTGTGATCAGATTGATTGGTGTGACATCATTAATTTGATTCTCAGCTGCAATAATGTCTTTTTGGCCCTTGATTTTGATATGCTTGGTTTGATCTTCAACTACTATAATATGGAGGATAGTGGAATCATAAACATAGTTCACATTTTTCCCTTTGTTGTTTGATGAAGAGGACTCCCCCTTTTCATAGTTTGGTAAAGGATTCTTAAATGCTCCATGATCATCATTTGTTTTAGGTCCTTCTAGAAATATTTCTTTTCTATCAATCAAATATTGTACCAAATGTTTTAGTTGCATGCAATCATTTGTCTTGTGTCCTTTTTTTGTGAAATTCATAATAATGTGCATCATTCCACCATGAAGGTTTAACCCTTGATTCCCAATCTCTTGCTTCTAGTAATGTTATAACCTTGGCTACAAGAAGCTCCTTTAATGTTGATTTGAGTGACTATCCCAAAGGTGTGAACCTTCTTCAACTTGAGGATGTTTGATATGGTAATGGTTTAGACTCAACATTGTTCTGATTGTTATTTTGATTGGAATTTTTATTGACCTATTTTGATAGGTCTTGGTGTTAGTTGTTGTCAAGTTAAATACTAATTTTGTATTGTGTGCTTCAGCTGCAACATCATTATGACCAACATTTTTATTTCTTTGCTAGAATTTTGGTTTATCATTGTTGTTGCAATGATTGGAAGAGCTTGTGTTATTTGATCCTTCATTGTATATTTTTATAACTCTTCTCTTGAACAAGGCTTCTTCAATTTTAATTCCATTTTCAATCATTTTCTCAAAGGTGGGTGGGTATTTCAATTCAATTCTATAGCTCATATCATCATTTAGATTGTCAATGAAGATTTCCATCTTTTCCTTTTCAAGTATGGGATGAGCATATATTGCAAACAATTTTCTCCATGTTTGTAAAAGTATGAGAAATGATTCACCCTTTTTTTGTTTGGTATTGCAAAGGTCTTTCATGGTTATCACGTGTTGGATTTTGTAAGAGTATTGAGTGATGAATTTGTTAACCAACTCTTCAAAGGATCTTATACCAAGTGAAAGTTATCAAAACCATATCATACATTGTCCACCCAAGCTTCGTGGGAACAATTTCATCAAGTAAGTCTCTTCATGTGCAAACTCTAAGCTCATTGTTCGAAATTCCCTCACATGATCTATAGGATCAGTTTTACCATTATATTTATCATACTTTGGGAATTCATAATGCTTAGGAAAGGGTATCATGTTCACAGCTAGATCAAAAGGATATGGGAAAATGTCTTGTATCAAGTATCTTTTTGTGGTTCCTCTTTGCCTATCAAGAAGTTGTTGTTTCAGATTTTGCATTTGATTGGTTAAGGAAGCCATTGGATATGTGTTTGGTGGATCAGTTTCAGTCTTTTTGGGTGTTCCTTTCAGTTGAGTAACAACAAAGCCATCAAGCAATTGAACACTTTGTTTAGACAGCATTAAAAGGTATTTTCTCCATCTTTTTCTAAAACTTTCTCCATGAATTTGTGGAAGTTAGGATCTTGTTGTTCAATTTGGACATCTTCCTCAATTATTTCATCACCTCCAGGTGTGTGTAATCTATGAAATGGATTTTCTTCACCTTCAGCCATGGTGTTTTGAATTTCAATTTCTTTTTCCTCAAGTTTATTCTTTTGGGACCTTGTTAAAACAAGCATACAAGTGTTATAATTTGACTAAACTTTGATCTTTATTTGGAGGAGTGGCAAGGATAATAACTAAGTCAAATAGAATGACAAATTCTATTGATAAGACTAAGTTAAATCTGATTATATAGCTTTGTTTCATGAGGGAGGATGAAAAATCTTGATGAGGAAACTTAGTGTAATAACAAGGGGTATGATGGATGTTTAGGCACTTTAAGGTGTTACATCTTGGTTTATTTTGAATAATTTCACTTGAAAATGTCAGTTTTAACAAGTTTAAGACTTTGTTGTATCTAAGGAATGATTATGTGCTGACAAGGATCCTTAATTTTGGTTCAAACTAACAAACAAGGGATAAATTTAGCTCTCTGGTTTTAAATTTACTGGATGCACTAAAATAGGTATTGGATGCACTAAAATATGGAATGAATGCGCTAACAAACAAGCCACATGCACTAGATTGTACCCAATATACGCCAATAAATGGACTCAATACACTAAACAATGACTTAGATGCATTAGAATAGGGACTGAATGTGCTAAAAGATGGGATGAATGCACTAGAAAATGACTCAAATGCACCATAAAATGGAGCATATGCACCAGAAAAATCTAGAGATGCACTAGACTGCCCCTCCTAGATGTGATTTCAACTGGGTATTTTGTAGGTGAATGCGCTAAAAGGATTTGCAAATGCATTGAAAGATGCAACAAATGCACTAGAAGATGACCTACATGCGCTAAAAGATGGATAAGATGTGCTGGAAAATTACTCAAATGTGTTAGATTGTACCTTAGATGTGGTAGAAAATGCCCTAGATGTGCTACAAGATAGACCAAATGCATTGTAAAATGACTCAGATGCGTCAGAAAAAGAAGTATATGCACCAAAAAAGGGAATGTGTGTGCTAATATGGAAGTGTTCAATATTTTTGACAGTTTTTTTGGTTATTTTGTTGTTTAAATCAGAGAATCTGAATGTTTCCAGGGTATGCTTATGAACACTAAATTTTGCTTGGTTTCCTTGTTTGTGAATTATGGAATTAAGTGTTTTAAATGGATGATTTCTTGAATAATGACTTCAAAAACAACAGCAAGTTGTAAAACAATTGTTTTCACCTAGGAACTAAAAATTTAGTGTGCATTCAAGAATCTAGTCAGATTCCTTCAATTTCCACAGGTATAGCACAAGGGAAGATAGATCAAGCACTTTTATAATGTCAAGGGTCACTTAAAATACCACAACCCACATCTTAAAACCATGTCAGCTCACAGAATCGTGTCACCCCCTAGAGGGTGCTCGTGTTTTTTCCTTTCTTGGGTCTTAACCAAAGTCAAATCCTCCACTTTTGGCAAGTAATCCCTGATGGTTATATGGTAAGTTTCTTGGGGGTAGATTCCTCCCTCCCCTTGCACTGTGATATTAGGTGTTCGAAGACTGACTTGGTTGGTTTCTACACTAAGGTTCATAATAAGGGTTTTCGTTTGGTGCAGCAATAGATAAACTCCCTCAGGAGACCTCCCAACATTTACAACAAAGGCTTTGGGGATGGCTATCTTGCACACTACCGTCGAATTGCGGATTTCCCCAAATTCTCTTTTGATTATAGTGGGTCAAAAAACTTAGCTTTAGTTGTTCCCACTTAGATCATTCTCGTAGGGTGAGTAATTTTTCCAACTATGGTAGGCCTTCTAAAGGTGTTAACAAAGCATAAAAGAGTGAGTCTAGAATTTTGGTCACCCAATGAAGGGGAGAGCATAGGCCTATCACTTTACAAGCACAGTCTAGACAAGGGGTTCATTAACCTTATAATTAAACTAGGTTCCTAATTTAATCAAAAGAAAGCAATAAAACAAGTCTAGCCCCTACAAACATCATGAGTAGTTTTATATAATTGTCTTTGACCAGCGTATTAAGCACCTGCAAAATAGAAAACATAAATCAACTCACGAAATTTTGAATTTTTGAAAAATAACCCAGATGCACTAAAACAGACATCCGATGTGCTAAAAGATCACTCTTATGCGCTAAAATAACTACCAAATGCGCTTGAAAAACTACTTAATGCACTAAAATATAGACTAAATGTGCTAGAAAACCCCCTATATGTGCTAAAGATGAGTTGTATGTGTCGTGACAAGAACTAGATGCGCTAAAAGATGTTTTGTATGCACTGAAAGAACTCACGGTCGTGCTAAAAGAATTCATGTCAAAACTTGTAAACACACTTTTCATAAAACATTAATAAAAACGGGGCTAGGCCCCATGGTAGGTGCCAAAATGTATCATGTGGTGAATTATGTAATGTGAGTAAATGAATAATAAAACCACACAAATCAATGAAACGTATTACATTAGAGAATTGAAGTCACAAACTAATCTAATTAAAACACAACAAACTCACTAAAATCGTTCCATTTTTTCCTATCTTTAGGGATTCATTAAATCATGTTGGCTCTCAGATTTTGTGTATGCACTATGACTGTTAGAATAAAAACTTGAGGAACGAAATACTGAAATATGCAAGAAATATATCCCTACATGATGATAAACTATGTGATATGTTGTAAATGATAATGGTGATATGATAATGGATATGATGCTAAAGACTATGATGAAAATGTTGTATAAAACTACTATGATAATGGAAATGCAGCTTGTATACACCTAAAAATGGTCACATTACAATAAGTCTGGTAATTAATTAAATACAAGTTATTTAATTAATCTTCTAATTCAATCTACATATAAGTATTTTAATTATTATCACTTTTTCTCATTTCTTCTTAATTAATTAAGTGAATTTTACATTTATTTAATTTAATTATCACATTGCTTTGTTTTGAATAAAGTAAATAATATTCTTCTTTCCAAAATCATAAAATCATCTTTAAATCTTCTAATATTCTTCTTTCCAAAATCATGAAATCATCTTTAAATCTTTTAAAAAGCCATCTCACATATAATTAAATATTTTTAATATTTAATTAGAAACTTCTTATCCACATCTCACTTTTAATTAAATATTTTTAATATTTAATTAGAAGCTTCCAAATCCACATCTCACATGAAATTAAATAATTTTATTATTTAATTGATTGAATTATCTTCAACCACTAAAACTAACTCATAACTAAACTTGACAAATGGAAAGTTGCTTTCATTTTTGAGAGAAAAGGTTTTGTGGGAAGGAAACCTCTTCCTTCTTTTTCTCTAGCTTCCATCTTTCTCTCCAACTTCTCCATCTCTCACCATTCATCTTACCAAATTGAATCTCAACTGTTGATCTTTGCCAACTAAGCTTTTTCCTTCAAAAATCTATAAATAAGACCTCTTGGCTCTTTGAAAATCCTAGAAGCTGGAAGCTGGAACTATTTTCATAGCATGAGCATTATAGTTTATTGATCAAGCATTTAACATCTTAGCATCTTAGCTTTCATCATCTTAGCATAAATAATCATGATAGAATAGCTTGCATAATCTGTTCTTAGTTTCATTATCATAGCTTCCTTATCTCAGCATTATATCATAGCTTTATTCATATCATTTAGTATAAGAATGCATTTTGCATATCATCTCATACTCTAGGTTGTCATTTTGTTGAGATTCTACTTATATAATCTGAGAACAAACAACTTAAAATGAATCCTTGGAGATAGAGGACAATGGAACAATTTTGAAGAATCTGTTGGTTTTGAAGTTTATTTTACTTTTAAATTAGATTATTTGATACAATGTTTCATTAGTGTGTTGTTTAACTTGTTTGTTGATTCCACATATTCACACACACATTTTTGGTGCCCATTGGGGCTCTTGGCCCATTTTTAATATTTTATTGTAGGTTTTCTGGCAGGTCACAACTTGAGATGTGGATTAGTGCATACGACACCCATTCTAGTGCGTTTGAAGACTGTTCTACCACATCTGATAGATTCTCCAATGCATTTGAAGACTATTCGAGTGCATCTGACATATTCTCCAATGCATCTAACTAGATCTATAGTGCATATGACCTTTTTCTAGTGCATCTGACTAATTCTATAGCGCATATGACCTCTATTCTAGTGCATATGACTGCTTATGTAGCACATTTGACTGATTTTGTAGTGCATATGACCTCTGTTCTAGCACATTTGCAATTTGTCTAATTTTTTATCTAGATCTGATGTGACTATGGCCAGTGGTTCTATTGCTATTTTTGGATTAAAATGAACCAATCCTAGGGTAGTCATCATACATTGCTATCTCAGTTAAAATGAACATCATGTCTTTTGTGAAGCAATATCTTCACGTAGAATAGCAAATTGTCATTTGGGATTTAAAATTGAACATTGTTTGTTGTGATTAGATGGTGATAGGCCTATTCTCTCCCCTTAATTGGGTGATCAAAATGCCAGACTCATCTTTTAATTTCATGCACTTTATTCTTTGTTAAAACCTTTAGTAGGCTTGCTCTTATGGGAAAAAGTACTCACCCAAGAGGAACAACCTAAGTGGGAATGCCTAAAGCCACGGATTCCAACCCACTATAATCAAAAGCAAGTTGTTGATGAAAATCCGCTTGATGATAGTGTGCAAGATACCATCCCCAAAGCCTTTATTCTAAAGGTTGGGAGGCCTCCTGAGGGAGTTTACCATTTTTCACACTGAACGGAAACCCATACTACAATCCTTAGTGTAGAATTTAATCAAGTTAGTAGCCAAACATTATAATACTCATAGTGCAAGGGGAGGGAAGAATCTGCCCTCAAGATACTCACCATATAATTACCAAGGACCATTTTCTCAAGGGATCGAGAAATCTAGCTTTGAGTACACACCTAGAAAAGACAAAAAAATGAGCGCCCTCTAGGGGGTGACATGGTTGTGTGAGTCAATGCAATTCTAAGATGTGGGTTGTGGTGATTATAATGACCTTTTTGACCATTAAGAGGGAGTCTGGTTGAAGTGTTTGTTTTGTTCAATTACCCATGGAAATTTCAAAGAACATACACTTATTGTTTAGATTCTAGGACTTAAAAAAAATTGTCTTCCTACTACATGTTGTGCTTTCAAAACATTAATTTAGATAAGATCATCTAGAAAACATAAGGATTTGACAAATCAAACTACAACATTTATGTTAAGGGATTGGAAATCAAAAACCTTTGTCAAGGAATCCCTTGCTAAAAGAATCAAGAAACCTAAGAATCCACTTAGCTACAAGAAGCCTTTGAAAAGGAGATGCTTTTTATATCAAAGTAGGAAAGTCTTTCTTGAACATCAAACTTTCATCCATAGATATCATGACTTTGCTAGGGGATTTATCAATGATTTTTCTTTAGATCCTTTATATTCACAAGATTATTATCAATGAAGAGCTCTTTCACAAAGGCATAATCATAATCAACCCATTCATCATTTGTACATTCCTCAACCAACAATACAATATTCCAACTAGCCAAATTAGTTGTTGCAATAGGGAAAAACTTGGAAACATTAGGCTTTTTGCAAAAACCATCATTTTCAAACTAGGATCAAAACAATTTAAAAGTGCATCAATTTCAAATCAATTTCTAATTTTCATTTTAACTCCCATAACAGGATCTGTCATCCTTCATCCAGGGAATCAAGTCTAAAAATTAGAAATTCCTTAGTCACATCAATGGGATCCATCATCCTATTTAGCTAAGGCATCAATTATCCAACCAAATTTCACTCCCCCCATGCTAGCTAAGTTTAGTAAAAATTTGATTCAAGCATATGCCTATTGTCACAAGATCCTGAAAAAGAGAAGAAGATGAAAGAGAGAATCCACTTTGCAACATGGGTGATAGGGAAGAAAATCCTTTTCATAGGCTTCATGAAAATAGTTCAAATGATGAAATAACCAAGGAAATGCTTCAAGAAGTTGAAAAAGATCCACAATTTCACCTAGCCATGGAAAAGCTCTTAGAATGGAATAAAGAAAGATACTTTCTTTTACTGGCAAACCAAGGTGTTAAATTTCCCTTTGATTATGATACAAAGAAAATTAAAGAAGATCTTGAAAATATTGAAACTCCCTTAAACGATCTTAGTGCTCTTACCCAACAAATAAGAGCACTACAAGGGAAAATCAAGAAAATACAAGGGGGTACAACTAAGAAGTATGCTTGGGAGGATATTTTTCCATATCCTTTTGATAGAAATCTCAACATGATCCCATTTCCTAAGCATTGTGAAACTCCAAAATTCAATAGATACAATGGGAAAACAAATCATATTGAATATGTGAGGGAGTTTCGAAATATGAGCCTTGAATTTTCACATGAAGACACATACATGATGAGATTGTTCCCACAAAGTTTAGGTGGGAAATCCATGGAATGGCTCTCTAAAATCACTCCACCCATCAGAATATTTGAGGATTTGATCAACAAATTTATATCCCAATACTCCCACAACATTCATCACCAAATAACTATGCTTGATCTATGCAGAGAAAAGAAAAATATTGGAGAACCCTTCATCACATTCCTACAAAGATGGAGAATATTATTCACACGATATTCTCGTTTGGTTCCTAAAAAGGAAAAGATGGATATCTTTATAGATAGTCTTAATCAAGAAATGAGTTATAGGCTCAACCTTCATTGTCCTCCATCATTTAAGAAGTTGATTGAGAATGCAATCACTATTGAAGGAGTCTTAGTCAAGAGAGCAGTGATAAAAATTGAAATGTATATTTCAAATTCATACAATCATAACAACAATAATGAAAAATCAAGGTTTTGGAGTAGAAACAAGAATGTTGTTAACGATAGTGTGGTAGATGCAAAAAATGTGAAAGCAAAGCCATCCATCTTCAATCTATCAGGTACCCCACGCAATAACACCAATCGAGGAAATTCAACCAATCAAGGAAATAGCAACACCAATCAAGGCAATAACAACACCAACCAAGGATATTTGACCAATCAAAAGAATAGCAATAATCATGGTAACTTCAACAATAATCTCGACAATGCTCAAAATCCATATACGCCCAAGTCACATTTTTTTTCAAATCGACAGAGTTTCACTCCTTTGGGCCAATCTCTCGAGTCATCTTTGAAAGAGATTCTAGATAAAAATTCCATTACTTTACCACCTCAAAGAGATTATGAGCCATGAGTCAAACCACCATCATGGAATGAATCGTATTATTGTGATTACCATAGGTGCAAGGGGCATAGGATAAATAATTGTTAATCCAAGATTTGATAGAAAATCGCACGATAAGAGTCGAGGGACATGATGCCAATGAATATCATCATGCATTTAAGGACCCTCTTCCAAACTATCAAAAAGGAGAATCTTCAAGTGACGAAGGCAAAAATTTAAATCATGTTTATAATACCACAATCAATCACATCTACACGGATATCAAAATATAATGAAAAGCAAGAATATCAACTGGTCAATGTGGCAACAAGGGGACAGGCTAAAATTGTCTTAAAAGGGGGTTCATCCAAAATAACTATCCCTTCTCTGAGTCAGTATAACTTAGTTGATCAATTGTAGAAAAAATCGACTCAAATCTCTATCTTAGAGCTTCTCAAGATATCCCAGCACATAAGAACATTTTGGAGAAGGCTCTCATCGACACAACTGTATCCACTGATTTGGATATTAACAAGTTTCAAGCCATGGTGGGACACTTTTCCTCACCCACTTTCCTATCATTTTTCAAAAAATATGATGCCTCCATGTCTCATCCGCACAACTGCTCGCTTTATCTGGAAGTCATAGTCCATAAAACCCAAATTAGGTGTGTCTTAATAGATGGAGGAGCCAGCTTGAATATTTGTACTTTAAATTTGATCCTTGCCTTAGGATTTTCTAAAGATTCTATTGGTCCAAGAAGAAAGATAACAATTAAAGCATACGATGATGAAGAGTGAGCTTCCAAGGGTCTTATCATGTTACCTATCAACATAGGACCTGTTATAAAGAATACTTTATGTCGGGTTTTGGATTGAGACCTTTCTTACAACATACTTTTGGGTTGTCCTTGGATCCATGAGATGCAAGCAATACCATTAGTGTACCATCAATGTATACAATTTCCCTATGATGGATAGGAGATAACTATACCAGCAGATCATAACAGTAGCCAAATTTGTTCTAATCTCATAGCAACCCAAGACATTTTTGTACTAGATAATAGAGAGGCTCTTGATGTTTTCCCTTCAAATCATAATGACCAATCAAAGGAGTTGATAATGAAATTTGGCACAAAATTGTAGTTAAAGGACAAAGGGGTTGGAGAATACTCATTATGTCTCTCTAACTTACATATCTCTTGAAGATCACATGGCCAGCCCACAATATCCAAACAACAAGTTGCAGTAGCCTCCACATCAGGAGCACAATCTTCAGTACCCATCACAATGTTTGATGAAAAATTTATGAAATCCAATACTCAAGAAGATGAAGCCAAAGATAGAGGCATTATCAAGTGGCTATATAAGGATGAAGATGAATCTATTCAACATATCAAATTTCCTATAAAACAATATGGTAAAGGCTATGCTATAATGCAAAGGATGGGCTATGAAGGGACTGGTCCCATAGGTAAAAGAAAGGAAGAAATTGTAGAGTCCATTCAGCCCACAGTAACACATCCAAAAGATAAAACAGGACCTGGGTATGGTGAAGATACAAAAGAAGTTGCTTTAAATAAAACTCAGGAAGGAGTTGCTTTAAATGAAACCTATAAAGAAGCATCTTTAAAGAAATCCCATGAAGAGATAGCTTTGACAATTATTAGACTACAGGATAACTCCAACACTGATTCAAATGAGTATGAATGGGATACAATTTATGATGATGAATTTTGGAGGGATAAAAGGGTTGATGTCATACAAAAATATACACCCATACTTACATAAGGAGAAAGTTCAAGGACTTAATCACTTGAATCTGAACCTCAATATTATGATGACTCAAGCGAGGATGATTCATTTTAATATTACTTTGATAATCGATAGGAGGATACCATCATAGACCTTCCATATACTGAGAATATTAACCATGTCCATGCCATGACCTTAATAGCCCTTGACCTTACTCAACCAGATGATCATTTGCCTTTAATCCATCGTAAACTTATTGATTGGGATCAAAATGAACCTATTAATATCCCTATATTCCAAGATGATGAAGTCGTGGTACATTTCCTTTTCTCTTCCAAACCTGAAACAAGTTCCACCAGTGAATCTCATCATCAATATTTTAATCAAGAGGGTTTCATGTTTCTTAACTGCAAAATCAATAATGTAAAAGATCGATCTATTGGTGAAAACTGAAAAATGACAGTGTTAGATCATGAAAAAGGAAAAAGAAAGAGTGTATCCGATGCTAAAAAACTTTCAAAGGCACTGAAGGATGAGAAACTTGACACTCTTCCATACCACTATCAAGAGAGGTCTTCTATTTTAATCGAACTGACGGAAGTAATCAACATAGATACTGCAGAACAGCCAAAGATCCTACAACTTGTTTCTTCATTAACAGAGGAAGAAATACCAAAGTTCATAGAATTCTAGAAATCCAATCGAATCAAATTTGCTTGGTCTCATGCGGATATGCTTGGATTGGATCCTAATCTCATCATGCATCATTTATCTATAATGTCAGTGGCAAAAATAGTAAAGCAAAAACTTAGAAAGATGCATCTGCATGTCACATTGTTGGTAAAAGAAGAATTGAAGAAGCTATTAGATGTAGGGTTCATTTGGTCCATTGACTATGTAGAATGGATCTCTAACATAGTACCAGTATCAAAACCAGATGGGCATATCAGAATTTGTACAGATTTTTGGGATCTGAATAAAGCATGTTTGAAAGATGATTTTCCTCTACCTAGCATTGACACAATTGTGGACCTGACAGTTGGGCATTCCATGTATTCACTTATGGATGGATTCTCAAGATATAATCAAATTAATATTTCACATGAGGATCAAGACAAGACTTCTTTTACATGTCCTTAGGGTACCAATTGTTGGAATGTGATGTCATTTGGACTGAAAAATGCAAGTGTGACCTATCAATGAGAAATGACCACTATTTTTCATGACATGATGCACACTTTCATGGAAGATTATGTGGATGATCTATTAGAAAAATATTATACTAGAAAGGGACATCTGGATATCCTATCTAAAATATTTTTTAGAATGGATAAATTCAAGGTTAGACTCAATCCAAAGAAGTGTGTCTTTGGGGTTAAATCTGGAAAGCTTTTAGGATATATTGTTTTAGAAAAGGGAATAGAGGTAGATCCAGCAAAATTCAAAGCCATCATGGAGATGCCACCACCAAGAAATATCAGTCAACTTTGATCATTGTAAGGATGCCTACAATCTATCAGAAGGTTTATCGCACAAATAGTAGATAAGAGCTTTCCTTTCATGCATCTCTTACATAAAAATGTTCCTTTCAAATGGGAAGAAAAGTGTGAAGCAATGTTCAACCAAATCAAGCAATATTTGATGAGTCCACCAGTCTTGGTTCCACCAATACTAGAAGAGTCGTTCATACTTTACATTTCGGCCACAAAGGTATCCTTGGGGGCATTGTTGGCACAAGAGGATAGAACATGAAAATAACAAGTTGTATACTACATCAGCAGGACCCTAACAAGTCATGAGCTCAACTACACTTTTATTGAAAAGGCTTGTTTAGTAGTAGTGTTTGCTTCTTAAAATTTGCGAAACTATATGTTAGCCCACACGATTAAACTTGTGGCCAAAATTGATCCATTAAAGTACCTCTTGAGCAAAGATACCTTAACGGGTAGGCTAACCAAATGGGTAATGATCTTAAGTGAGTTTGATATCCAATATGTAGATCAAAAATCCATCAAAGGACAAGTCATAGTAGATCAGCTAGCTGAATCACCCTTGCAAATAGATCATCCAATGCATATTGAATTTCCTGATGCAAATGTTTTCACAGCAACAACAAAGCAGTCACGGACACTATATTTTGATGGATCCTATACACAACATGGCTCGGGGGTAGGAATTATTTTTGTCACACCTCAGGGACATACTATTTCAAAATCCTATCAATTAATGTTTCCTTGCACCAATAACATATATGAATATGAAACACTTCTTACTAGAATGAGAGTAGCATTGGAATGGAAGATCACAAAACTACAAGTCTATGGAAATTTTATTGTCATTAACCAAATCAATGATGATTATCAGACCAAGGGTGATAATTTAATGCCTTATAAGAACATGGTTGATAATTTTAAGAAATATTTTTCTGAAATTGATTTCACACTTATTCTGAGAATTGACAACAAAGCAGCAAATGCCATGGCTACAATTGCTTCGTTACTACAACTATCAAAAAATAAAACTCGTTATGAATTCCTAGTGGAATAATTATTTTCCCCTACCTATGATAATCCTAAGACCTGAATCATTTGTCATCTAGTTGGTTTTGATTCCCCTTTATACTAAAAGATCTATACTTACTTGAAAGATAATGTCTTACACCCGGATTTGTCCCGAAATCAAAAGAGAAACTTTATATGCCAATCTTCTCACTATATCATAATCTTTGACACCCTTTATCAATGTGGTCTTGATGGTACACTCCTTAGATGTCTTGAATGTGATGAATTTGAAAAAGCCTTACAAGAGGTTCATGGTGGTATTTGTGGAACTCATTCAAGCGGGTTGACCTTAGCTAAGAAACTTGTTAGAATGGGTTATTATTGGCCAACTATGGAAAGGGAATCCTTTACTTTTGTCAAGAAATTTCCAAAGTGTCAGATACATGGAAATATTATTTATGCTCCTGCTCAAGAGCTATAGCCTTTCACTACAACATGGCCCTTTTCTCAGTGGGGACTAGATCTAGTTGGGAAAATCAACCCTTCTTCATCAAATGGACACAAGTTTATAATCACAACAACTAAATATTTTCCAAGTGGATTAAACCTGTTCCATTGACTACAGTAACCGAAAAGAAAATTTCATCCTTTATTCTGAATTACACATATGGTGGTATGGCATTCCCAGCTCCATTATCACTAATAATGGGAGACCTTTTAAGAATCAGGACATCGACGAACTTTGTGAAATATTCCATATCCCCCATAGATTCTCTACACCCTATTATCCATAGGTAAATGGCCAAGTAGAGGCTTCAAATAAAAAAATCTTAAAAATATTAAAGAAGACAGTAAATATTGTCGGTCGTGATTGGCATGTTCAGTTGAATCCAGCTTTGCAGACCTATAGAACCAGCATTCGCACACCAACAGGAGCCACCCCATATGCTTTGGTCTATGGAGTAGAAGAAATCTTACCATTAGAAGTTGAGATACCCTCACTTTGAGTCTCACTGAAGGGACTCATAATTAATGAAGACTACAGAGTTTCCCGATTGCAAGAACTAGAACTGCTAGATGAACAATGATGATGTGCAGCTAATCTCTTGAAGGGTTATCAACAAGTCATGTCTCATAGATATAATCACATAGTCAAGCTAGACATATTTCAAGTGGGTGACCTGGTCTTGATAGAAAATCCTCACAATCAACAAGATAGTGAGAAGAAAGGAAAGTTTCAACCAAATTGGCTTGGTCCATTTGTCATTGTCGCAGTATATGGTTTTGGAGCTTATCAACTGTCTACACCTGAAGGGGGCCTATTTGAAGACCCAATCAATAGCATTCATCTTAAGAAGTTCTATGTCTAAATAAAAATAGCAGAAAATGTTCTGAAAAAATCCTAAAACAACATAAAATGTCTTGAAAAAATCCAAAAACAATAGAAAATGTCTTGAAAAAAATCTAAAAACAACAAAAAAAGTAGAAAACATCTGGAAAAAATAATCATCAAGGTGAAAACCTGGCAAATAGGCATCCTTTTGAAATTAAAAAAAAAAAAAAGAGCAAAAATACAAAAAGTACAAAAAAAAAGAAAATAGTACAAAAAAATTGAAAAATCAAAAAAATCATTGCCTTGATGAAAACTTGGCAAACAGGCATCTTGGTAACAACAAAAAATCTGAAATTTTGAAAAAGTGCAATAAAAAAAGATGGTGAAAACCTGGTAATCAGACGCTATTTGTGAACAAGTTGGCTCTTCCATCTATTAGTTTATGTCTTCCATCCTATCAACATTACTATCTTATCAACATTACCATCCTATCAGCATCATATCTATCCATCATTTACGCATCATAGAGGCAATCATCTTTCATCATGGTTTAGTGAACATTGTGATGGAGCTTATAAAATTCTGAGGAATTCTCTTTGCCTCCATCGATTTAGTATCCATTTTAAACCCTATCCCCATGAATGAGTAGGGTTTTAGTTGCAAGTGTTTGTAAATGTTATATTTTGAAGTTGACTTGCCCCATTGGTCGCCAACTTCTTAAGTTATCCATTGAGCCATTCGACACATCGATTTACTAGCCCTATTAACCCAAAGCACTGGTCATCAAGTTTCTCGTCAATCTTGGCCATTTTCCTGAGTCGGATTTTAATTTTAACTTGGTAACTTAAGCTTAATTCATTAATTCCCCAATGGTCATATCATTACCGGCTAGACCATGTCACATCCATTAAATTGTAATAGTGTGTGAAGTGCAGGTTTTAAGATTCATGGATCTAGGATGGGATCTAAACCGTACCCTACCAGCTCGCGGGAGTTAAGTGATGGCAAGATAAAATCAGTGAGGCCGGTGAAAGGAAGATGTGTGTCCACATACGGTGCAGGACGTACTTCCCACTACCACTTAGAGGGCTTGATACTTTCAATGAGTGGCTGTGATTGAAGTTTGGGAATGATATTCATCATTCCCCGCTTGCTCGCTAAGCAAAAGTGAAAGATGGTTAAGACTAGCGAGATCAATGAGATCTTGACATCTGTCCTCACCTGTTTAGTCAGTGAGGCCCCACACCATGAAGATGTCATCCAAAATGGATGAATTTGGTTTGTCGTGGATATCTCAGTGAAGTGTCACTGGAAATCACAGGTGGTCAAACAAAAGTTGGTTGTTTGATCATCCACCAAGGCAAAAGATCAATGGATAGCATTCAAAATTGATGAACAACATGTGATGGTCATTTCACCTTGTGTAAGCTAGCTCGCATTAATGGATAACGTCCTACAGAATGATTAAGTTGTTCTTCACTTGTGTGGAGACGCAAGCACTAGTAATCATGGGGAGTGGTTTGCAAGTTTTCATTCACTTGAGAATTAAATGGTGGTGTTACGCACACCGTGAATTGATCTACCCACGCGTGTCTCGATTAAATGTTGGTGATCAGTATTATCACTCTATTCAATAAATAGAGGTGATATGTTGTTATTTTCACTATAGCAATTGAACTGCAAGGATTTATAGTTATTTCTACAATCAAAGGTTGAGTATATTATACCCTTTGGTCATAAAATGAGCAAGCCATCAAAGTCAGTGAAGAGGACCACCCGGATTGTGGCCACCCGGTGTAGCCAAAGGCTACAGTTTCAGCATGTGAACATGGAGAAGACTGATGATAAGGGAAAGAAACCAATGATATTTTCTCCCAGATTTAAGAGGAAAGTGAGATATGGGGGTGGCTCTTATGGATGCCAGCACTCGCCTATCGATCTTACATGTAGTACTTCAGATAATGAATCTGAGACTGATGCTAATTATGCCTGGTACCTCAAAATTTTGTGTCAGGAGGCTATATCTATTTCACCACTAGCAGTTAGAGCCCTGAGTGGGTGGGCTTGTACTATGCTACATAAGGAAAAGGAGGAAGAAGTGGAGGTTTCTTCTCCTCCTCTGGTGATTACTCGAAGTGAGCATATGTATCGTGGCTTGGACACTGGGAAGGGTAAGGTGACCAGTAGGTGAGGGGTTGTTGTGTGATGTGATGTTTAATGTTTCTATGTTGGAACTGTATGCTAGGGTGGTGGTTTCATTTTTGCATGCATGGCATATTTTTGGTGTTGAATGTTGGTGGTTCCCCCACGTTGCATTGTGGATGTTGGCTTCATTGTAGCGTGGATGGTGATGAAAGGAAATTTTGGTGGCCTGTTGTAGTTCCTTTTTTTGATAACGGTTACAGTTTTGGTTTTTCCCATTTGGCATCATTTTCTTACAATGTAAAGTAAATATAGTTGAAATGATGCCTGAAATGAAATTTGGAATGAAATTACATTTGATCTTGAAGCTTGTTTCACTTCCTTGGTTTTATAAAAGTTAATTCAAGGCTCAAGTAAGGGAGAGGATAAATCTCTATTCAGGTCTAGGCCAGTTGTACAAAGAATTTTATGATAGGAATAGAATAGTAGGTCTGTTTTGAGCCCTTTTTTGGAGAAACACATACATTGTATCTTAAATTGTTATACAAATTTGAATGATAAATATAAATGAAAGTGCAATTCTAATGCATTTTTCTCTCCTCATGTGGATTTGAGTAAATCTTGAATGAAATTGTTAATAATAGGTTCATTTTATTTTGAACATTGTTTCAAATGTATGTCTTTGTTTTCTACCTTGATTCAAGTAATCAATTAAATTCTCAAATGGAGTCATAGGTTTACGATTATTTGCAATGGATTTGATAAGCAGTTGTGTATCAAAAACTGTGAGCTCCTTAATGCAAAGTTGTTATGTGGGTAGTACATTCCATTAAGATTTATGGTCACTTTTGTATTACTAATTATTGTAGGTGTGACTCCATTGTCCAATTCAATAAGGAGCTAGTCTATGTCTTTGAAGATTCACCTAATGGGTTAATCGAATTATTGAAGGTTGACCAGCCTGGGGTCAGAGTTTTAATTCATTTCATATTTCTTCAATTTTTACATAAATCTTGTTTTAATTGTCATGTGGGGAAGCATTTTGCTTGAATGGTAATGGGTTAACTAGAAGTAAGCCAATTCCTCAGTGAACTTTTCATAATTACCTTTCAATTAAAATTAAATATGAATGTGATGTGTTCTATAGAATACTTTACCAATTAATATTGATAGGAACACCCTCCTAGGTCCCACAGAGCCTAAAGTGCAAAATATTTCATGCTATGAATAGATCTTGTCAATTGGCCACTCACTTTTAGGGATTTTGAATATAGGAACTGGCTACTCCTTAGGAATTCCTTTAAGTGTACTGGGAAAACAACCAACACATTGTACATATCCATAATAATTTATTGTGTCTAATTGGGAGCAAAATACAGACTCAATAGAGGCAACTAACTTTTGAGCTATCACAACAGACAAATGGCAGTAGAGCAAACGTGTCAAACAAAACCAAAACACAATGACAAGACAACACTTGGCAACCAATCACACATTTTTGACAACGCTCATCAGAAATTATAACATTGATTTTTCAAATCAAAATGGATGATCTAATCTGAATAATGATTGAAATACTTTAAGCAAAGGTTGAATTGTTGTTTTATGGATTTTTGTTATCATACCTCTGGAGCAACTCGATGTTGTCATAGACTAGAGAAGCAAGGAAGGAGTGTGATTTTTCTTTGTATGTTGTATGTGTGTTAATCATTATTACTGTGAAAATTTGTCATGGGACATGCTATACAACGTATCATTGATGAAATTTCAGAATTTGCATAGGAAAAAGATCAGCTCTTGTTTGTTTATGCAAGCAATACTCAGGTCATCTTGGTTCAATTATACCTCAATGCTTATATTACCTTGCTATATCAAAAATCATGAAAGTTGTACTCAGGTCATCATCGATGCCAATATCCCCTTTGATGCTTGTATTAACTTCCAAACATGTCAAAAGTTCAATGATGATAAACAAGCATAATATAGCTCTCGAAATGACAATTTTGCATGGTCGATATAGATTGCATTCATATTAGTTCTGCATCATCATTATAAAATTTCCAATGTTGGAAAAGCATCAAAGACAACATATCTCTCTGACAAAGGATTGAGTACATTTGACATTACCAAAAATGCATTCATTCATTGTCGTTGCATTATCACTTTCATATTAATCTTTCATTTCAGATACATCATCAATTTCATATCATTCATCCATTTAAGTTGCATTATCACATTAATCTTTCATTTCCGTTGCATTATCATTTCATATCATTTTCATAAGTATCATTCATTTAAATTGCATTCCCATTTTCATATTAGACATTACAAGTGTGTTATCATCTTTCATATCACGTCATTTATTTAACTTGCATTATCATATCATTCAAATTCATTCATTTTCATTCATTTTCATTTTTATTCATTATCATTCATTTTCATTTTCATTCATTATCATACCAATCATATTATTATCATTTTCATCCATTATCGTATCAATCATATCATTATCATTTTCATTCATTATAATATCAATTATTCATATCATTTTTCATATCAATCATATCATTATCATTTTCATTCACTATCATTATCATTTTCATTCACTCTCATTAACATTTTCATTTTCATTCACTTTCAAATAATTCTTTATCATTTTCACAACATTTATTCATTTAAAGTTGCTCATTCATTTTCATATCATCCATATATTTAGAAACATAATCATTTTCAATCACATGGTCATTTTCACATCATCTCTACATATATTTACAAAGCATTTAGAAATCATCATCATCCAACATCCATGCATTAGATTATATATGTGAGCATCATAAAATATACAAAAATATACAAAGCATCGCATATCATTTTCATCCATCTCATATAACATTAAAAAATCATACTATCACTATCATAATCACATCATAGACATCCATCATATAAACATACATCCAACATAAATTCATACATCATAGGTCATTACATCATAATCATCTAAGTCATAAACCTCATCATCACTATCATAATCATATGCATAAATATCATCATTAGATATATCCATTTGCAAAGACCATTATCCATAAACATACATCATCATGGAATAATTATAAGCACCATAGCATATAGAAATAGAAATTCATACATGAACATCAATCATAGAATAAAATAGATGCATGCATAGATCAACAATATCCGCTACATCTCATAAATATCAAAACTCAATGTCAAATGTACAAGGAGAGATACAAGATCATAATGTGACAAAAATGAATGTGTATACAAAGATCATTAAATATACATCATCAACAGGGATCATGGGACTATGAGGTACTCCCTCCAGAACTCGTTGGTCACACAAGACCTCTTGCACCTAAAGTACTTGAACCTATAGCACCTGTACTAGGATCTAGACCTAGATCTCTGCGAGGTGGTTGTGTCACACCCATGCTGGTGGTATGAGAGCAGTTGCGACCTAATCTAGAAGCTACATAATTGAACCTCTGCTCTACAGGAATAACCTCATCGCACCAGCCACGATATTACTCGGCCTCTTTGGCTACCTATGTGACCTCATTCATCATCGCACCTATGGAGGTCCCCTCGGCTACTCTCTGTAATCTCTTGGATAGGGTCACTGCCTACTCACTAACCTGTCTAGCTGCATCTCTCTCCATCGTCAGGGTAGTCACCTGTGCTTGTAACTATGGTATCAAGTTATGTGCATGTGCTAGCTGACTCTGTAAGCTCTGTACTATGGCCTTTAGGGTAGCTACATGTTCCTGACTGGATGGACCTCCTATGTCGGTCCCACTACCTGCAACAGAATGTATCCTTTGTGATATATGTATCACTGTCAGGGAAGTCCTACCACCACCACCTCCATCTCCATCATCATCATCATCATCATCATCATTTTTATCCTCACTCTAATCCTCCTCACTCCCCCTCTCCTCCATCTCCTCTCTCCTTCGCCTTCATCCAAGTCTCTATGCTCTATCTCCATCCAGTGGTACAAAAGGCTCCTCGAGACTAGTAATTAATGGTACTAGATGTGCTATAAAGTATTGTGCATAATTAGCTATCATCCCCCCATCGAGAATATTGGCTCTGTAATCCCACATCTGTGCACCTAGGGTAGTGAACTTTGCAGTAGCTGCATCAAATGAAAGCTGGGGTCCCCACACTAAAATCTCCTGCTGATGACGAGCATAAATAGTTGAACCCTAGGGCATCCCATGTATCTGACCATACTGCCTAAGCACTTGACTCAGAAGAAATCTCTCGATAATGTATGGGGTGCGGCCAATCAAGTATCATGAAATAAAAACATATGGCATCTCACTGGCATCCTCTGGCCACTACTCGCAATCTAAATATGGACGTCATGTAACTATATCTAAATCATCCACTACTCATTGCTAATAGTCTAATTTTCCTAGCCTAGCTTGGACAACAACACCTGCATATGCATAAATGTATGGTCACCCAGCTGGATGTTGTCTATCCACCATAGGACATGTAACTACTATATGTTCCCATGCCCAAACCTGAAGCAGGGAACATCCAACAACCATGCTCCTCCCTCTACAATACACTATCTGATGTAGCTCATGATATAAATGAGCAAGCATGCATGATCCCTAAGCATATTATGTACCCTGCATGACCATACTCTCAAGCACTCAACCCCATCCAAACGACAGTCCCTTTCGACCTACGATCAGTACATAGGAAACTACCAATAAATCCAACTAGTACACAAGGTAATGGTGTGTATGTCTCAGCCATCTCAGCCTGTGGAATCTCGTATCTGGCAATCCAATCATCTGCAAATACCCTCCCCAAGGCCTCAATTCCCCCCTACTCTTTGGTATCATATGTCACGATCTCCCCCATCATGGGAATCCATAGAATCCTATGGACATCCTCAAGAGTAATCATGATCTCTCCTATCGCTAGGTGGAAGGTGTTTGTATCACTGTGCCACCTCTCGGTGAGCGCAATCAACAAACCCCTATTGAGATGCATCTTTGGCATCTCAAGCAATGATGTCAATCCACAAGCATCAATGACATCTCTTTTTTCTTGAACAAGCAATGGAATCAAGCTCTAGGTCTTCGGGAATCGCTCTTGGGTGATCCCACAATAGTGGTTTACAATTTTTGGCCAAATTGGACACTGAAATTATTATTTTTAACTAAATCTTCACATTCGGGCACCTATACTGGCTAAACCATGAGGAATTTGAAGATGATGTAAACTATAGACTCGCCACATTTTTTCTGTAGATTCTAAAAATATGTTTTTCAAAATTTTGGAATCAAATTGTACTTCTTTTTCCATCTCCCACAAAAACTGGTTTTTTTCATAAAACAACATTTTAAAAAAGTGACGCACACCGTATAATGCATAACTTTTTTTCCTTGAAGGATAAAATTCTAATTCTTTCAAATTTAGTTTTGTGACTCCAATATCTAGTGCTTCCACTTGGTTAGATAGTTTTTTATTGAATATTTTTTCTTTAATCAAGTTTCAAAGTCAAACCAATTACAATTCAGACATAGCACGACCATATAACACATAATTTTTATTGTATGTATCGAATTTAATTTTATTTTTGTTGGATAAAGGACTCCAATATTTGGTGCACTCATATTTTTCAAAAAAATAAATTGATAATCTTCTATTTTTCCACGTGTAGAACAAAGAGCTTCATTTTCGGTGAAAACCCTATATTTAATCAAACTTAAAAAACAAATAGATAATAAAACCAAAACATATTAAAATTATATTCATTGGATAGCTCATTCTGAGGGCTACCTGATACCAATTGGGTTTGTGAATTCTCCATTTTTCTTCTCAAATCGAGCTTCAAAGTGCAAAATTCAGGACATTTTTGGTGCCTTAAAGGGTGGAAGTGAAGAAAGGGTGGTTCGGTCGAACCCATGTTGGGTCGAACATGGGTTCGACCGAACCACTTTCAAATATAATTTTAAAATGTATTTCATGGGGGTTCGATCGGACCTACAAAAATGGGTTCGGTCGAACCCCTTGACATGAATCAATTTTACTGTTTGTTTTACCATTTATTTTTTTCTCCCATTTTTTGATAGTTTTATTTTATAATATATAATATTAATATAAATCTAAATTATATTATTTTTATATTATAATATATAATATACTTATTATTATAATATATTATAATAATAATATATAATTATTATTAATTATATTTTTATTACAATATATTATAATAATAATATATAATTATTATTAATTATATATTATTATTATAATATATAATTGTTATTATTATAATATTAAAAGTATATAATATAAAAAGTATATAATTAAAAATTATATATATTAGAAACAACTAAAAAGCATTTTGGGATGAGTAGTTTACTTGAGGGCAAGAACGATTCAAACAAAAGGTTTTTCTCTGAGATCTCATCTAACAATATTGGAATGACACAGCCTTGTTTCGTTGCCCCTCAGCCAAGGTCTAATATGAGCATGAACATCTACAACTCCGCACCTAAGCTCTCCTTGACACTGGTAGGTGTTCTCTTCAACCAAATATCATACAAACATGGGTATTGATGTGGAAATGCATATTAATTTGATTTCCTTAGGGGAATTTTGTTTGTTTATAGATATTTAAGTAAGTATATATTTATGATGGGAATTATTAGACATGTTAAGAAATGATGCCTCAATTACTAGCTTGAACCTCTGTCAGAAAAAGACTTGGCAAAAAAAATCACTCTTTCAGCCTTTACCACCATACCGCAGCTGCCTTCTATTCTGCTCTGGCAGTACCGCGATGACAGTCTGGGTGGTTACCACCTTACCGCGCATGGTAAATCTGCTAGTGGCCTATTTTTTCAATCACCGCCACACCACAGGCGGTGAAGGGTCTAACTGTGGTGGCCGCAGTGAAGCTGCCAGTAGTGGCATGGTGGTCACCACCCCATCGTAGATAGTGAGTTGGCTCACTGTGGTGGTTGCGGTGAGACCGCTAACGGTCAATCTGAGCAATCACCACTCTACTGCGATGAGACCTGGAGGTCTCTATGGTAGCAAGGTGAGACCGCTGATGGACTGGCTAGCAGTCACCACCTTACCTCGAGTTGACTCGAACCACTCAGTGGTAGTGCGATGAAGTGAAGGGTGAGCTCAGACGAGCTCACCGCTTTACTGTAGCATGACTCGGTCAGGGCAGCGGTAGCACGGGGAAGGTGAGACAGAGCTTGGAGAAGACAAGGGTGAGTTCAGACGAGCTCAACGCATTACCACGCCCTGGTCAAATGGACTCGGCGGTGATGCGATAGATGACAGAACGAGCTCGAAGCTCCGTTGATCGAGCTGGACTGAAGGTCAGAGCAAATAGCGAATGCATAGCGGACACATGGCATGGTGACAATGATCTGATTGGTCGAAGATCGAAAAGGTAAAGGTAGTTATTGCAGGCCGTTCTTTTAGCTGAAGATAGAACTCGATTAAGGTGATGAAGTTATTGCATGGGTGGCTCGATGCAATCAATGCAGATCGATTTCTTGCTTGAATGTTCGATGCATGAACCTGGAGGCCATGGGATTGGTTGAAATTTAATGAGATGTATGACTTGTATAGTGGGATGCATTATTATATTTGTAAAACTAAAAGGTGACAGTTTTGACATGTAAGTTGCAAGTCGATGTAAGTCTGAGGATTCATTGTACACTTTGAGAGCAATATTGTAATAGTGAGAGATTAACTGGAGAGTTGTTGTGAGCTGATCATAGAGTGAAGACTGAAGCTTGTATGTAATATTTTATTACTGTAATACAAATTGGCTTTGCTTGATATGGTGGTTTTTTTACCTGAAAAGGTTTTCCCACATAAATACTTGTGTCAATCTATGAATGCTTATTCTGTTATCTCTTTTATGTTGTTTGTATTCATCTTAGTACTTTTTATAGACTATTAGAACTCATTTTTTCTCTTCTTCCCTATTGTATTAGTGTTAAGGGAATGTATTTTACACTATTGGGACCATAGATCCATCCCTGTTTTCCCTTCAAGTGGTATCAAAGCTTGGCCAGTTGTGTTATCCTTGATAGAAAAGGTCAGTTTTTTGTGCTAATATTGTTTTAGTGGGAGTCTTGCATTGTCAAATTTATTTCTGTTTGAGATGGTGAGTACATCAAGTAGAGTAGATATTAAAAAATTCAATGGCAGCAACTTTGAGCTATGGAAACTCAAAGTGGAAGACTTGCTTGTGGATAGAGACCTCTAGATTGCAGTGTCTGGAACTATGCCACAAAGTATGAAGCAAGAGGATTGGGACCTTGCTGATAGAAAAGCAAGAGGTCTGATAAGACTTATTCTGGCTGATTTTGTACTCCTGAACGTCCATGAGGAGACGTTTGTAGCTTCATTATGGAAGAATCTTGGGGATATTTATCAAGGAAAGTCTCTGGTAAATAATATTTTCTTGAGGAAGAAGTTGTACTCCTTGAAGATGGAAGAAGGTGCATCTATTGCAGACCATCTGAACTCATTTAACATGAGTGTTACTCAGCTAGCGTCTATAGGTGTAAATACTGAGGAGGAGGATCATTGCATGCTCTTGTTGTGTTTGTTACCTGACAGCTCAGATCATCTTGTGATGGCTATTGGAAGTACTACCACTACTTTCAAGATGGAAGATGTGGTTGCTTTGCTTATGTCTGAAGAAATGCGAAGGAAGTCTTTTGAGATGGCCAAAGAAGCTCTTGTTGTTTGAGGTAGACCAAAAGAGAAAGGAAAGAAGAAGGACAAGAAGTCGAAATCTAGATCTGCAAGGAGATCAAAGTCTCCTGGTAAAAATTCTAAGGTGAAATGTTGGAACTGTGGGCAACTTGGTCATATCCAGAAGGATTGTAAGGAGAAGAAGAAGAAGAATGTTTTAGATAATGACTCTTCTCAAAGTGATGCATACGCCTTCATTGCAGTAGCCTTGACAACTCAAGCACCAGATGATGTCTGGCTGGTTGACTCAGGTGCGTCCTTTCACATGACATCCCATAGAGAATGGTTCTCCAAGTACAAGAAGTATGATGGTGGAAAGGTGTATCTGGCAAGCGATTCAATGTTGGAGATTGTTGGCAGAGGTACAGTCATAATTCTGTTTCCTAATGGGAGAGTCAAAGGTATTGGTGGCATACTGCATATACCAGGTTTGGCTCAAAATTTCTTTCTGTCAGTAAGTTAAATGATGTTGGTGTAGAAGTTTCTTTCTCAAGTAGAGGATGCAAAATGGCTAGAGGTGCAATGGTGTTGGCTAAGGGTGTTCGTACTGGCACTTTGTATAAGCTGGATGCACGTCCTGTTCAATGTAACAGTGCCTCTACAAATTCAAGCAAAGTTGCTCCTGTAGAGGAAGATGAACACTCTTCTTTGTCTGCAAATGCTTTGGAAATAAAACTCCCAGTAGAGAACACTATGTTATAGCATCATAGACTAGGTCACATAGGTGAGAAAGGTTTAAAAACCTTGAAGAATAAAAATCTTGTAGAAGGGCTTGATGATTGTAATCTTGAGTTTGATTTTTGTGAACACTATATTTATGTAAAATAGCACCGTGTTTCATTTTACTCGAGTTCTCATAAATCTTCTAGTATACTGGATTATGTTCATTCTGATGTGTTTAGTCCAGTTAATGTTCCTTCGTTATCGGAGTCTAGATATTATATTTCTTTTATTGATGACTATTTGAGAAGGGAATTTGTATACTTTCTTGAAATTAAATCAGAAGTGTTCAGTCGGTTTAAAGAATTTAAATCTTTCATAGAGAATCAGACTGGAAGGAAAATTAAATGTTTAAGGATAGACAATGGTGGTGAGTTTTGTTTTGTAGATTTCAAAAGGTATTGCACAGATCATGGAATAAAAAGGCATAAAACAACACCTTAAACTCCATAGCAGAATGGAGTTTTTGAAAGGTTGAATAGGACACTGATGGAAAAGGCGAGGAGTATGTTGAGCGGTGTTGGTCTAGAGCAGAATTTCTGGGCTGAGGCTATGGCTACAGCATGTTATCTAATAAATCATTCTCCTTGCTCTTCTCTTGTCGATAAGACACCTTTGGAAGCATGGTTTGGTAAGAAGCCCTCTCTCAAACATGTTCGTGTTTTTGGCTATGAGGCATATGCTTATGTGCCAAATGAGAAAAGATCAAAGTTGGATAAAAGGGTTGTTAAATGTATTCTCATCAGCTATGGAGTTGGTGTGAAGGGATACAAGCTTTGGAACCCTATTACTGAGAAGGTTTTGTACAACAGAAGTGTGATATTTCATGAGTTGAAACCTTTAGTAAGTGATCAACAGCTTGAGATAGATTAGAGAGACAAGAAGAATGATGCAGTTGAGATTCCTCAAACTCTAGAAAAGGAAGAGCTGCATGGTGTACCTAAAACTGAGGAGAGCTCAAGCAGCTCTAAGAGTTCTGATGATGAAGAACCACAACCTCAGCCTGTAAGAAGGTCTACATGAGAAAACGGCAACTTGAAAGGTATGGTTTCTCACTGTTAGATTTGAACTGTGCCTATGCCTTAATTACTAGCACTGATGAGCGTAGGACTATAAAAGAAGCAATCAGCATGTCTGATTCAAACTCTTGGTTGGAAGCCATGAATGAATAAATGGATTCATTAAAGAAGAATGAAACCTGGGATTTGGTACCATTGCCAAAGGGGAAAAAGCCTACTGGCTGTAAGTGGGTATTCAAAAAGAAGACCGGTCTTAATGGCAGTGTTGAGAAGTATAAGGCAAGACTGGTTGCAAAGGGATTTTCCCAAATTGAGGCAATTGATTATGGAGAGATTTTTTCCCCTATAGCAAAGCTGACATCCATCATATTTTTGTTGTCATTGGTAGTTGTGTATGACTTTGAAATTGAGCAGATAGATGTGAAGACAGCGTTTCTCCATGGTGAGTTGGAAGAAAAAATTTATATGTCCCAGCCTGAGCACTTTGTTGATAAAGGTAAACAAAATCTGGTCTATAAGTTAAAGAAATCTCGGTATGGTTTGAAGCAATCTCCTAGAATGTGGTACAAGAAATTTGAAACATTTGTGTTGTCTATGGGATTTGTGAGATCAAAGTCTGATCATTGTGTTTATTATAAATCTGAAAATGATCATGTGCTTGTTATTACCCTGTACATGGATGATATGTTATTCATAGGAAATAGCAATACTATGATTTTTGATCTTAAATCTCAGTTGTTTGCAAAGTTTGAAATGAAAGATCTTGGTGCAGCAAGGTATATTCTAGGAATGGAGATAACCAGGGATAGGACAAGCAGAAAAATTTGGGTCAATCAAAGTAAGTATGTTAATACTGTTCTGGAGAGATTTGGTATGAAAGATTGCAAGTAGCTAGTTGTTCCAGTCATGTAGTTAATGAAACTATCTATTGAAGATTGTCCAAAATCTGCTAGTGAGATGGAGGACATGACCAGTGTGCCCTATGCAAGTGTTGTTGGCAATTTAATGTATGAAATGGTTTGTACAAGACCAAACATTTCCCAAGCAGAGGGAGTTCTTAGTCGGTTTATGGAAAATCCGGGAAGATCACATTGGGATGTTGTGAAGAGAGTGTTCAAATATTTGAAAGGGACTTCAGACTATGCTTTGTGTTACCATGGCAGTTTGGTTGCATCACAAATAACACTCAACATTCAGGGATATGTTAATTCTAACTGCACAGGGGATATTGACAATTGGAGATCCACCAATGGATACACATTCATGTTAAATGGTGGAGCAATCTTGGATGAGCGAGCAACAAGTTGTAGTTGCTTTATCCACGACAAAGGCAGAGTACATGGTAGAAACTCACACCTGTAAGGAGGCAGTTTGGCTGAGTCATTTGTGTTTAGACATTGGTTTTAATGCAGGGAAGATTACAATGTGTTGTGACAGTCAGAGTGCCATTTGTTTGGCAAAGAAATCGGCTTTCCATGCCAGGACGAAGCACATTGATGTGCAGTATCACTTCGTGAGGGACATGGTTGAAGATAGAAAGGTTTGTCTTGAAAAGGTCGACACTTTGAAGAATTTTGCAGATGCATTAACAAAGCCACTGAGCACAGACAAGTTCAGATGGTGCATAGAATCAATGGGCCTTGGGGCCTATTAGAACCCAAAATTTTCATTAAACTTATAAGTTCTTTGCCCATTTAAATCTCATCATTTGCCTATCTTTCTCATTAAAAAATCATTTTTCCCATCCATAATACATATTACCGCCATCCAAAAATCAAAAATTGACTTATGTGCTATACCACTACCTTAATATTTTTTAAATTCATATATTTTCTCTTTGTACAGCTTTACCGTGGACAGTTATCAACTAGCTCGTGGTTGTGCGATGGAGGGTAGGGCTGGCAGGTAGAGAACATTCACCACTACACTACACACAGTCAATTCATTGACCGCGGTATAGCGATGGTGGTGAGATAACTGGCGCAGCAGCGGCAAGGTAGCAGTCTGAAGGCTCTACTACGATACCGTAGCAGACTAGAAGGATGCCTATGGTAAAGCAGTGGACTATGATGGTTAGTAGAGATGTGTCACTATACTGCTGGCAGACTGAATGAACACCGCAGTAAGGCAGGAGATGATGGAGGAAGCAGTGAAGCATAGCAGGAAATGCCAACCGCTATAACATGCATGATTAACATAGTGACCACGGTGGCGCGGTGGTCAAAGGCTAGCAAGCAAAGTAACCGACAGAGTGGTCATCGCGTTACCGTTGGCGATCAAGTCAGTGATTGTGGTGATGCGGTAGAAAGTTAGCGGTGACACTTAATGTTTGACCACCATACCGCAAGTTGAAGAATGTGAGGCTGCAGTTGGGTGTAAGGTAAGTGATAACCATGGGGAGAAAAAAGTACACCGCACGCGGTTAAACCACAGACTGCGGTAGAGCGGTGGCCGATTGGTAAGCAGTGGATGGTGAGATGGTGGTCAATGAATCAATACCGCAATACCACGAATGGTGGAGACATAGCCGGTGATTGAGCAGTGAATGGTGAGAAGACGGCTAGCGGGTACACCTCGATACCGCGGACAAGCAGAGACGAAGCCATGGTAAGGTAGTAGGAGGAGAAGGGACTGTAATGGTTAAGACCGCCATACCGCGGCTGGTCAAATGGTTGACCACAGTACAGCGGTAGAAATAGTAAAAGCTGCGGGGAGAGAAAAATAAAAATGCGAATATATAAAGTGAAATATTAAAAGCAAGAACATATTAATGCAAAATCAAATGCGAAAATATTATAAAAAATATGTATTTAATTTGTCGAGAGGCAACTCAATTAAATATTTTAATTGTTGTTAAGGAATTTATATGGTTTTACCAGTCAATTGAAAAGTTGTGAAATTTGAGATTTGCTCTATAAAATGTATTGAAAAATTAGTTGTAAAAAAAAGGTGGGAAAGAGGAGGAAGTATAGGATTTTTCAGAATGTTTGCATTCAAGAAGACTATGTTGCATGTATAAATTTTAAGGAAGATAATGAAAGACTATTGATTTGGTGGCTTCATTCTGGTATCAATTGTTTGTTGGATTTTTTGCAATTATTTGATTGTCTCCAATCTGATATTTCTTAATTATTTATGTTGAAATATCAAGTATATGTTCAATTTATCAATGCACATTTTTTGTATCTATTTAATTTGATTAATTGGTTTCTTTAAAGAAGAATTAAATTCCTTTCAGTCAATTATGGTAATCTGGGAATGTTATTTGGATCATTAAGAAGAATCAAATAGTTAGGATTGATATTCTTCCTCAAGTAGGGTCTGTCAATCATATTCTTGCATGTTTATACCAGTTATAAACCCATATGTGTATGCCAAACAATTAGAGAACTTGCTAGGTAGGAACCATTCATATAAGACTTTCATTTGACTCTGTTTTACCCAACAAGGCACTAGTCTTCCATATTTCATCATTTAATTTTATTCATTTCATTTAACATCTATTAACTGAACATATCAGGCTTCACCTTCATATTACATATACTATTTATACCAAATTTTATCTAATATTGCATATAAAATTTATACCAAATTTAGATCATAGCTCTCCACTGTCAATTTGCTATTGTGGATAGTTTAGTCAATCAAGAAGCATAGTTCAAAATCTATAGCATTATATTGGTACACCCACCTAGTTCTAGCATAACCTTAAGAGTAGAAGGTTCAACTATATTGGTTGGCCTTGTTAGTTGGCCAAAAGCGTTGTGAGAGCTTGGCAACCTCTCATGGTTCAAACCTGCATTTTTGAGACCCAACAAATTATCGACTCTGCTGGGGAGTAACTTGAGAAAATTCGCAGTGGCAGGCAGCCTTTCCATATAGAGTCATTGAAGAGAGATTCATAGTTAAGAAATTTGAAAATTGACTCCGCTGGGTGAAGTAATAAATTTTTTATTTTTCTCACTTTTAAAAAGTGGGTGGCGACTCTGAATGAACAAGTGCATTAAAACTGATAAAATAGAATACATATCGGAAAGAAATCATCCTAGAGTTCAGACTATCACAATTTCTCACAACATGTAAGGAAGAAGGTCTTTGTAAAAGGATGCTGATGGTCCTAACGACAAGAGTAAGTGGATTGGTAAAAATGATCAAGGCAAGAAGGTGTTTAATGATCTGGGCCCAGCAACTAAAAAGAAAACATTGAAACCATCGGTGGAAACACATAATTCATATGATGCAATAACAAATGAAAACATCCCGTCTAAAGAACTTCACACTCCTGAGGAGAAGAGAAATCCATTCCATCAAGCAGACCATGAGAAATTCGACGAGCTCAGAGCTGATTTTGAAGCTAAAAAAAGGAGAGAGTTTGAATATGAGCAGAGAACAACACTTTTTGAGGAGGGACTTGAATATGAAGAAGCATCTGAAGAAAATCATGAACTTATGACCCAAAATGAGGCAGATGCATAGTGGGAACGCATGAGGCAAGAAACATAAAGATCAAGGATAGAATATGAGCAAAGGCTTCAGGCAATGAAAGAATTTGAGAAATTGAAGTTGCAAAAGGCTCATATTAAAATGCCAATGGATGAATCACCTAAATATATTCCCCCTCATAAAAATAACAACATGAGACCATCAAATTCCCCACAGGCCCACCAAAATCAGCCAAGGAACCAATATGGACATCAAAATGCTCCACCACAGCATAAGGGTATTCAACTGCCTCCTTATTAGCAGCATGTACCCCCAAAAGCTCAGCAATATGTGGGAAATAGTAATCCATTGTACCGGCATTAGCATTACCAAAATCCTCCTCAAAAATATACAACCATGATCAAGTAGTTTGATTTAACCGGATTTCAAATATACCCTTACCCTCTGGATAACAATTGGAGAAACCTAGTCCCAAAATTCACAGGAAGTAGTGCAGTCATAGCCAAGGAGCATCTGAGAAACTTTAAAGCAATTATTCAAGACTTGGATATGCAATATGAGGATGTACAAATGAGATTATTTATGATGTCACTGATTGAAGATGACAGGGACTGGTTTAACAGTTTGTCGACAACATTCATTAATTCCATTCATATATTTTATGAGCAGTTTCTCCAGCAATATGGGAATCAATGTGCATCAAAGTTTTCTTTGCATGAGTTGGTAACTATCCAGAAGCATCAAAATGAATTAGCTTATGATTTTAATCAGAGGTTTTCCAAACTACATAATAAGATACCTTGTGGGTCCAAGTTGGCTGATCCTACTACATTGAGAATCTACTTGAAAGCTTTTGATCCCAAGATAGGATATGGGCTTAGAAACAGAGATCCTAGGAATTTGGATGAAGCTCAAAAAATAGCACTCACAATTGAGAATAATAGGAAGGTTGCAGGGATGATCTATAAAAGGGAAAACCCTAGGGCTCCCCCATATGCTCCCCCAAATAGACAAGAAAACACATATAAGAATGAAAGACCAAGGTTGCATGACATGCCTTATAATACAAACTAGAAGGATGGGAAGCCGGTAAGTGATAGATCAAGAAATAAAGAAACGTCGGATCCATTAAAAAGGAAGGGAGCATATATGGTGGGTAAGAGTCCCTGGTGCTCAATTTTTTACACACCACACTCCCCAGAGCATTGTGTTATAGCTCAGTCAGTACCAGAAGAAAACATAGTGGAAAATGATGGTGGTGAAGACCATAATATCTATTTAACTTCCCACACTCTTAATTATTTGGAGCAAGAGTATTCATCTTCAAAGGAAGGAGGATATGAGTATGATGCTAATCATCAGAAATACAATATTCATATGGCAGAACAAGAAGTCTTTTCTGACTATGAAGAAAGTGAAAATGAACAAGATCCCCCTACTGCATCACATTAGACTAACAGATGTAGTATAAGGAGACCAAGTGAGGAAGAGATCAAAAGATTGACTGTTGCAGCAGTGGAAGAAGCAAGAATCAAATATCGGCTGAGAAACAGAATAATAAAGGAGGATGAATGTGTCCCGAGAAGAATTTTTGTGAAAAATAAAAAAGGTATCAAATGAAATATCAAAGAAGACAGGTGATAAGCAATCTGACAAAAAAGAACAGAATGCTCCTAAAAAAGAAGATAAAGAAGTCCCCAAGGATAAACAAAAGCCAAGTCAAGCAGGCAAAGGGGAAAAGGAGGAAAACAAAGGAGAATTGATAGAACCAAAGAAGGTGATCAGAACTGAAGGTACATCTTTTGATTTCATACAAACCTTATCTCAATTAAAAATATATGTCCCATTACTTGAAATGATGAAAATTAAGGAGTATAGGGAAGGTGCCATTCAATTGATGTTTAATGGGAATCAAAATATAAACCTTGAAAATAAGGAGGTCCCTGAAGTCACTAATAAGAGGAAGGAGATAAAAGTTCCAAAAGCTTGCTTATTGAATACATCACAAATTGATCCATTTTTTACTACCCTACTCATAAATGGTAAATTAGTAAGAAATTGCATGATAGATTCAGGTGCTTCTATGAATATTATGCCAGTAGGAGTAATGAAACAACTTGGTATGTGGATAGATATTGAGGGTGGTAAATGTTATGCCATGGATAGTAGGCATGTCCCAATTGTGGGGATTATGAAAAATATAGAAGTAAAATTAGCAACATACCCACAGGCAACCTTTAATATTGATATAATTGTGATTGATACGCCTCCTCAATTTGGGATGCTTTTGTCAAGACAATGGACTGCAACAGTTGGAGGTAATGTACAGTTCAATTTATCATATGCCACTATACCAGTAAATGGTGAAGAGGTCAAGTTATATAGGGAGCCAAGAATGAATCAAATTGTTGAATGTGCTCCTCAAGAGTAGCTTAATTGCTTATGTGATGTGGATTTGGGGAGTTTTAGAGTAGAATTATCACACCCTGAATTAGTGAACAAAGACCCAGTTGATAAACATATTTCTGAAAATCAACAAGGGGTATGGAAAATGTACTTTGATGGGGCATGTAGCCAAGAAGGTAATGGAGCTGGAATATTTTTCATATCACCTAAAGGTGCAACATTTAAATATTCATTTTTGTTGGCATTTGAATGTACAAACAATGTGGTGGAGTATGAAGCCTTGTTAACTGGTTTGAACATGGCTGTTAAGCACAAGATTAAGCTGTTAACTATTTTTGGAGACTCTGAGCTGGTTGTATCACAGGTTAGATCAAAATATGTTGCAAAGAACAAGAGGTTGAAGCAATACAAGAATGCTATATGGGATACAATCAAGCTATTTGATGCTTTCTCCATTGATTGGGTGGATAGGTTGAAAAACATAATGGAAAATTTCCTAGCCAATGTAGCACTGAGAAGAGATCACATCACGCTGGTAGGATTGTCTCAAATTGAGTTCAAAACAAAACCCGTTGTGCCTGACAATATATACAGTTGATAGGTTTTTAATGATGACACTGACCTCCTGAAGTTTCTTCACTGTATAGATCAATATGAGGCTCAAGAAATTGATTTCAATGCCTTTGTAGAGGAAATGGATGGAGAACAGACAGTATTTGGGAAAAGGGTCTTACAGCTTAAAACTAATAAACTTCCCAAAGGACTTGTAGCATTGGAGAGGGTATATGATGGAGATGATCGGTCCCTCATGAAATAGACACCAGTCAAGGAAGAAGATATTGAAGAGGTAAACTTAGGGACTGAACTGGCACCAAGAAAAGTATATATTGGGAAGAAAATAAGCCCAACAGTTTGAAGAATGTTGATTTCATTACTAAGAAAATTTAAACATGTGTTTGCATGGTCTTATGAAGATCTTAAAGCATACAAAGAGGACCTATTTCAACATGAAATTCCATTGAAACCAAGTACAAAGCCATTTAGACAGAAGCAAAGGCCTATTAATCCTACATTGGAACCAAAAATGCAGGAGGAATTGACGAAACTTAAAGATGGAGGTATCGTTAAACCGGTCAGGCATTCAACATGGGTGTCAAACCTTGTTCCTGTGAGAAAGAAGAACGGAGATATCAGACTATGTGTGGACTTCAGAAATTTAAATGTGGCATCCCTCAAAGATAATTACCCTATACCTAATATGGAAGCTATATTGCATAAAGTAACAGGGTGTGAGTTGTTGTCTATGATGGATGGTTTCTCTGGTTATAATCAGGTTAAAGTCAGGGAATGTGAGCAGTAAAAAACAACTTTTACAACTCCATGGGGAACATATGTCTATGTGAGAATTCCTTTTGGTCTCAAAAATACGGGAGCAACCTTTCAAAGAGCTATGGACTTAGCATTTGCAGACTTGATTAATGCTATAATGGTAGTATACCAAGATGACCTTACTGCTTACTCAAAAAGGGCTGAAGATCATGTAGAACATTTGGAAAAAATATTCATTAAGGCTTTAGAGTATGGCATTAGTTTGAACCCTAAGAAATGTCATTTTTTTGTCATAGAAGGAAAAATCTTAGGACATATTGTGTCAAAAGGAGTTAGAATAGATCCTGAGAGAGTTCGCCATAGATAGGGTTCCTATCCCTAAAACTATCAAAGCCATCCAATCATTCTTTGGGCAGATTAACTTTGTTAGGATATTTGTGTCTAATTTTCCTAAAATTGTTATGCCCATATCAAAAATGCTAAGGAAGGGACAAAAAATAGAATGGAGTCCAGAAGCATTGGAAGCTTTTGCATCCATGAAAAGAGCCATCAAAGAAGCCCCCGTCCTCAAATCTCCTGATTTTGCAAAACCTTTTCAAATATTTTTATTTGCTTCCTTACACACCATAGTTGTTGTTATGTTATAAAAAAATGAGGATGGTCATGAGCAACCTATGTCCTTCTTTAGTAAATCATTGCAGGGGTCAAAATTGAAATATGATATAATGGAAAAAAAAGCCTTTGCATTAGTAAAAGCCACAAAAGCTTTTAGACCGTATCTTGTTGGAGCCAAAGTGATTGCTTATGTTCCTCACACAATTGTTAAAGACATTTTAACACAGTTAGAAGTAACAGGGAAGAGATGCAGGTGGATTAATAAAATCTAGGAATTTGATATGGAAATACAAATCACCAAATTGGTGAGAGGCCAAGGTTTGGCCAAGTTGATGGAGGAAGCAAATATTAAAGAAAATCAAATTTGCAATATAGAAGATGAAGGAAATGCAATTGCAAGTATTGAGCATACACCTTGGTATACAAACATCATGTATTACCTCAAAAATATGAAGTGCCTTGAAGAATTTAATGATAACCAGAGAAGAACTTTGAAATTACAAGCATCCAAATATGTATTCATAGAAGGTGATTTGTTTTGGAATAACAGGGATGGGATGTTATTGTTATGTCTAGTTGAGTCACAAGCTAAACATTTTTTAAAAGAAATTCATGAAGGGGTCTATGGAGGTCATTATTCTGCAAAGACAACTGCACATAAGATCCTCAAGGTAGGTTATTACTGGCCAAAAGTCTTTAATGATTCTTTTTCATATGTGAGAAAGTGTGAGGCATGTTAGAAGTTTTCAAGCAAAATGAAATATCAGGGAGCTTTACCACTTAGACCTATGTAGGTTGAAGCCCCTTTTCATCAATGGGGGATTGATTTTATTGGGGAGATACAAGAGAAATCAAGTGGAGGACACAAGTGGATACTGGTAGCCACTGATTATTTCACCAAATGGGTAGAAGCAATCCCAACCAAGCAAGCAATGAGTAAGGTTGTGATCAATTTTTTTATGGATAACATTATTACCAGGTTTGGTACACCATTAAGATTAATTATAGAAAATGGGATTTTTTTCAGATCTGATGAGTTTAAGACTTTCTACATTGCACGTGGTATTAATGTTTCTTATGCTACTCCTTACCATCTGCAAGCTAATGGTCAAGTAGAATCCAACAACAAAAGCCTTCTAAAAATCATAAGAAGAATGCTAGGTGGAAGTAAAAAGGTTTGGGATTCAAAACTAAAATTGGTTGTATGGGCTGATAGGATTACTATAAAAAAGGCAATTGGAAAATCCCCATTTGAGCTAGTATATGGAACACGAGCCAAAATGCATTTGCACAATTTGTTGCCAGTTTAAAAATTTATCCTTCAAGAAGACATAGAGGTTTCAGAACCAATGGAGGAGAGAATGGAACAATTGGCAGAACTTGATGAGATGAGAAGACTAGCTCAAAACCAGAATATGAAGTTGCAAGCACAAATGAAGTATTTGTTTGATAAAAAAGAAAAAGATAGAAAATTTGAAGAAAATGATTTGGTGATGATATGGAATGTAAGATGCCAGGAGAAGGGAAAGCATAGGAAATTTGAAGCATTATGGTTGGGGCCTTTTATTGTTGTTGGTAAGAGAGGAGAAGATTCATATTTCCTATAGAACATGTCTGGAGAAGAACAGGAGTTGTCTGTACATGGGCAGTTCCTGAAGCATTTATTCTCTTAAAGAAGAGAAGAAGGTTAAGGATTGCCAGTGCATGGACAGTTCTTATTTTAAACCCTTTTAAACATTATTTTCCATGCACAGTAGTTTAGGAAATTTGAAAAGTCTGGGTTTGCCACTACATGGACATTCTCAAGAATTATTTTCTTTGAAATCATTACTTTCTTTCCATGTACACTAGCATAGGGTGCTCCACTTTTCATTTTCCATATCCTTCACTTTTTTATTCACTTCATTCTCCATTTGTCATCATTTTCCATCCTTGTCTCGGTCTGCTCTTCCAAAAATATTTTGGATTCTTGCAGTGATTGCACAATCACTCATCCCCAACAGGAGCCACGGTTAGAACCCAAAATTTTCATTAAACTTATAAGTTCTTTGCCCATTTAAATCTCATCATTTGCCTATCTTTCTCATAAAAAATTCATTTTTCCCATCCATAATACATATTACCGCCATCCAAAAATCAAAAATTGACTTATGTGTTATACCGCTACCTTAATCTTTTTGAAATTCTTATCTTTTCTCTTTGTACCACTTTACCGTGGATAGTTATCAACTAGCTCACGGTTGTGTAGTGGAGGGTAGGCCTGGCGGGTAGAGAACAATCACTGCCACACTGCGCACAGTCAATTCATTAACCATGGTATCGCAGTGGCGGTGAGATAACTAGAGCAGCAGCGGTGAGGTAGCGGTCAGAAGGCTCCACCGCTATACCGTAGCAGACTGGAAGGATGCCTACGGTAAAGTGGTGGACTGTGATGGTTAGTAGAGATGTGCCGCTATACCACTAGCAGACTGAATGAACACTGTGGTAAGGTGGGAGATAATGGAGGAAGTGATGAAGCATAGCAAGAAATTCCAACCGCTATACCGTGCATAATTAACATAGTGATCGCGGTGGCATGGTGGTCAGAGGCTGGAAAGCGAAGTAACCGACAGAGTGGTCACCGCGTTACCATTGGTGATCAAGTCAGTGACTGTAGTGACGCGATAGATAGTTAGCAGTGACACTTAATTTTTGACCGCCATACCATGGGTTGAAGAATGTGAGGCTACGGTTGGGCGGTAAGGTAAGGAATAACCGTGGGGAGCATAAAGTACACCGTGACACCACACGCAGTTAAACCACAGACCACGGTAGAGCGGTGGCCGATTGGTAAGTAGCGGATGGTGAGATGGTGGTCAATGAATCGATACCGTGATACTACGGATGGTGGAGACATAGCCAACGGTTGAGCGGTGAATGGTGAGAAGATGGCTAGTGGGTACACTGCGATACTGTAGACAAGCAGAGATGAAGCTGTGATAAGGCAATAGGAGGAGAAGGGATTGTAATGGTTAAGACCGCCATACCACGACAGAACGATAGAAACAATAAAAGCTACGAGGAGAGAAAAATAAAAATGCGAATATATAAAGTGAAATATTAAAAGCGGGAACATATTAATGAAAAATAAAATGTGAAATTATTATAAAAATATATATATATTTAATTTTTTGAGAGACAACTCAATTAAATATTTTAATTATTGTTAAGGAATTTATACAGTTTTACCAGTCAATTGAAGATTTGTGACATTGAGATTTGCTGTATAAAATGTATTGAAAAATTAGTTGTAAAAAAAAAGGCAGGAGAGAGGAGGAAGTATAGGATTTTTCAGAATGTTTGCATTCAAGAAGACTATGTTGCATGTATAAATTTTAAGGAAGATAATGAAAGACTGTTGATTTGGTGACTTCATTCTAGTATCACTTGTTTATTGGATTTTTTGCAATTATTTGATTGTCTCCAATATGATGTTTCTTGATTATTTAAGTTGAAATATCAAGTATATGTTCAATTTATCAATGCACATTTGTTGTATCTGTGTAATTTGATTAATTGGTTTCTTTAAAGAAGAATTAAATTCCTTTCAGTCAATTATAGTAATCTGGGAATGTTATTTGGATCATTAAGAAGAATCAAATAGTTAGGATTGATATTCTTCCTCAAGTAGGGTCTGTCAATCATATTCTTGCATGTTTATACCAGTTATAAACCCATATGTGTATGCCAAAAAATTAGAGAACTTGCTAGGTAGGAACCATTCATATAAGACTTTCATTTGACTCTGTTTTACCCAACAAGGCACTGGTCTTCCATATTTCATCATTTAATTTTAGTCATTTCATTTAACATCTATTAACTGAACATATTAGGCTTCACCTTCATATTACATATACTATTTATACCAAATTTTATCTGATATTGCATATAAAATTTATACCAAATTTAGATCATATCTGTCCACTGTCAATTTTCCATTGTGGATAGTTTAGTCAATCAAGAAGCATAGTTCAAAATCTATGGCATTCATATAGGTACACCCGCCTAGGTCTAGCCAAACCTTAAGAGTAGAAGGTTCAACTATATTGGTTGGCCTTGTTAGTTGGCAAAAAGTGTTGTGAGAGCTTGGCAACCTCTCATAATTCAAACCTGTGTTTTTGAGACCCAACAGAGCCTATGACCATCAGTGAATTTTCAAAGTCAAGAGGAAGCTGGAAATCTTCATCAAGTGGGACCTTGTTGAGAAACGATGCCTCGATTACTAGCTTGAACCTTTGTCAAAAAAAGATTTGGCAAAAAAACTCACTCTTTCAGCCTTTACCGCCATACCATGGTTGCCTTCTATTCTACTCCGGCGATACCACGGTGACAGTCTGGGTGGTTACCACCTTACCGCGCGCAATGAGTTCACTCACCGCGATGGCATGGTAAAGCCGCAAGTAGCCTATTTTGTCGATCACCACCGTACCACAGGTGGTGAAGGGTCCGACCGCGGTGGCCGCAGTGATGCTGCCAGCAATGGCCTGGCAGTCACTGCCCCATGGAAAATGGTGAGTTGGATCATTGTGATGGCCACGTTGAGACCGCTAACGGTCAGTCTGAGCGTTCACTGCTCTATCGTAGTGAGACCTAGCGGTCTTCGTGTTAGCATGGTGAGACCGCTGACGGACTGGCTAGTGGTAATCGCCTTACCTCGGGTCGACTCGAACTACTCAGTGGTAGTGCGGTGAAGTGAAGGGTGAGCTCGGACGAGTTCACCGCTTTATCGCGGCATTACTCAGTCAAGGCAGCGGTAGAACGGGGAAGGTGAGATAGAGCTCGGAGAAGAAAAGGGTGAGCTCGGATGAGCTCACCACATTATCACGGCCTGGTCGAATGGACTCGGTGGTGACGCGGTAGATGACAAAATGAGCTCAGAGCTCGATTGACCAAGCTGGATTGAAGGTCAGAGAAAATAGTGAATGCAGAGTGGAAACATGGCATGGTGATAGCAATCTGATTGGCCAAAGACCGAAAAGGTAAAGGTAGTTATTGTAGGCCATTCTTTTAGCTGAAGACAAAACCTAATTAAGGTGATGAAGTTTTGTATGGGTGGCTCGATGCAATCAGTGCAAATTGATTGCTTGCTTGAATGTTTGATGCATGAACCTAGAGGTCGTGGGATTGGTTGAAATTTAATGAGATGTATGACTTGTACAGTGGGATGCATTATTATATTTGTAAAACCAAAAGGTGACGGTTTTGACATGTAAGTTGCAAGTTGATGTAAGTCTGAGGATTCATTGTATACTTTGAGATAAGTATTGTAACAGTGAGAGATTAACTGGAGAGTTGTTGTGAGCTGATCAGAGAGTGAAGATTGAAGCTTGTATGTAATATTTTATTACTATAATACAAATTGGCTTTGCTTGGTGTGGTGGATTTTTTACCTGAAAAGGTTTTCCCATGTAGATACTTGTGTCAATCTGTGAATGCTTATTCTATTATCTCTTTTATGTTGTTTGTATTCATCTCAGAAGTTTTTAGAGACTATTAGAACTCATTTTTGCTCTTCTTCCCTATTGTATTAGTGTTAAGGGAATGTATTCCGCATTGTTGGGTCCATAGATCCATCCCTATTTTCCCTTCAAGACAAACAAGTAGCTTGGAAGGAAAAGGAGACATGTTTGGTAGCAGCGATGGAGAGTCTCAACTTGTGATATACAAAGAGATGAAGAACTATATGAGAGAAGGTCTGATAGTGACAACATGGAAGGGAATGGATCTGGTGATGAGTAGGAAGATAACCATCCCAAAAAGAAGCATTATAACATGCATACTCCTCAGCAAATTTAGAAGATGGAAGTGTGTGCCCTTTTTCACTAAACAATTCAATACTTGTCATTCATTGAGAATTGTTGTTTCTGACTTTATTGTTATTTTGGGTTTTCTACAAGATTTTCAAAGAGTGCCCTCACCCGGATGAGAAGCAAAGGTAGCTTTTGAGTAAGCAATTGGAGCTTCCACCACACTAGATTAAGTTCTAGTTCTAGAATCAGCGAACCTAGATGAAAGTATGTGGGGATTAAGAAAATGACCGAAAATTTGTAGTAATGTTGCAAAATTGATGAACTTTAGGGGTTCATTCTTTATTCCTTAAATTTGTGTAATCATGGCTTTTTAAATCTTGGATTTTTAGGCTCAACACGATTTTCATGAAAACACTCTCCTCAGGCAGGATAACAAGAAGCTTCGCTTGGAGAACATGGAAATTAAAGAAGCCATGAGAAATCCCATATGCACCAACTATGAAGGACTTGTTGCTATTGCAGAAGTGGGATAGGGTACAAGGGTTTAGGGTTTAAGGGTTAAGGGTGGAGGGGAGAGATGGAGAGGGGGTAGGAGGGAGAGACTTGAGAGAAAGAGGGGGGAGTGGGAGAGAGATAAAGGGTAGGGGGTACAAGGGTTTAGGGTTTAAGGGTTAAGGATAGAGGGGAGAGGGGGAGAGGGGGTAGGAGGGAGAGACTTGAGAGAGACAAGGGGAGTGGGAGAGAGATAAAGGTTAGGGGGTACAAGGTTTTAGGGTTTAAGGGTTAAGGGTGGAGGGGAGGGAGGGAGAGGGGGTAGGAGGGAGATACTTGAGAGAGAGAGAGGGGGGAGTGGGAGAGAGATAAAGGGTAGGGGTTACATGGGTTTAGGGTTTAAGGGTTAAGGGTGGAGGGGAGAGAGGGAGAGGAGGTAGGAGGGAGAGACTTGAGAGAGAGGAGGGGGGAGTGGGAAAGAGGTAAAGGGTAGAAGGGTTTAGGTTTTAAGGGTTAAGGGTTAAGGGTTAAGGGTAGAGGGGAGCTCGAGATATAATTAGTGAGTGAGTGAGAGAGAGAGATGGTTTAAGATTTTAAGGCTTAAGGGTAGAGGGTAGAGGGTTAAGGTTAGAGGGGAACTTTCTATTTCCATTTGTGGTATTTTTTGTGAATTAAACTGATTGCAAATTTTTTATCTATTTGCATTGATTTATGTTTTAAATATGTGTACAATAATTTTATAATTAGATAATACTTAATTTTAAAATTTACATAATTTCCCATGGAACAATTTGATGGAAAAAATATATGTCGTATATAAGATTCTTGAACTTAAGAATTCCATGAAACAAATATAAGTTGTATATAATTGTAATTTAGGCAAAATGATTTTTAAAAACTTCACTAGGTTTCAAATAAGTATTGAAATCATGTATATGGGTTTACATGAAAGAAAAAAAAGTGAGAGATGATGCTATCAAATATTCTTGAACTTAAGAATTTTACATGGAACAAATATGTACATATAATTGTAATTTACACAAAATGATTTACAACTATGTACAAGTTACTATAAGTTCTCACTTGAACATGTATAGGGTTACAAGTGAACTTGAAAATCATGGATATAATCTAATTCAAAGATTCTAGTTCAGCTCACTCTTCAATAACACGTAGAATTTTTTGATGATCATCACTATCTAGTCTCCATTTTCTTTGGCCACGTGCATGTGGAACTACATGAAGATGTAGGGCGGTAACAATTATTAAGTGAATATATTGATATACCTTGTTATCAAATTGATAGTCAACAAAATGAATCCCATGTTGAACAACTTTGACTTGTTTTAGATATGTCTCTTGCACTACAACAAAACCTACATGGTAAACATGAACCTAAGGTAAGACATATGAACATGTACAACATTTTTGTGCTCAAGGTCTGTACAGTATATATTAAATTTTTATAATGTAATGTGCACATGTAAACACAATGTATATATAATTTTAAATTCAAACTCACCTGTGGGAAATGAGATTCCATAACTTGTTTCAGGTTGTGTTAGCTTATTCATCTCTTTTGTGCAACGCAATCAATAATAGCTAACACCTTCGATGTTTCCAAGCTCTGCTATGACTACAAAAACATCTCTTGTACACCAAATTTACACAAAAAAATTATAAAAAAATTATAAATGTCTCTTAAGATCATTAACTAGATATATCTAATATTTAAATTATTCAAAACTTACACATGTACCTTTTCTAACCAATCCTGAAATATGGTCATAATCAATTGAAATCAAAGGAATGTCTTCAAATCTTTCTTCCTCATTTTCATCATATGTTTTTGAAACAACTAGTGGCACCATATCCCATTTACCAACATATTCAAGTTCTTGGTTGTTGCATGCATGATCAGAGTTTCCTGCAATGCACTCAGTGCAAAAACAAGAGGAATCCCTTGTGTGTAATGTCCATCCATGGCGACTATTTGAACTCCTAACACAATGCAAAGATCTTGTTTTTTCTACCATCTTGCATCCATGCATCGATCTTCTATCCACACCTAGATACATGTACAACAAAAAACTTATGTGAACAAACACGTATATATATATATTAAATTTAAATAAATTCAATTTTTTGAAAATGTGATTTATGCATACCCGATATCTCCCAAAACACTCTATGTGGAATGTGTCAGTTTGTTCTCGAAGATGTGCCGACCACATTTGATGCAAAGTGTTTCTTGCACCATTCAACAACATCATGTGTATTGTCTATACGATATTTTGGACAACTCATTTGATGCTTTCTTAGAGCTCATTTGATGCAAGCTCCTACCCCATCATGTTCACCCTTTCCATGCCCACTCTCAAAAAAACTCCAAACATGTGGTATTTTGTAGATTTTATGATATCTACAAAGTGCATAGAATGGCCATGAAGATTTGAATTGTGCCACATCCATCTAACCATACAAAATGATTTTAAAATTTTACACCCCTGCTTCTCAAATTCTCAAAAAAAATTGTAAAGCAATGTTGGACAAAAAACATGTCATGCTCTATATCATCACTAATATAAAAGTGATATTCTTTCTTAATGGATCATTCTTCATCTATAATCTCAACACCATCCAATTCTAATTATGCATGTCGATAACACACATGAACCATAATAGTGATCTTCTTTGAAAAGTAATACTCTGATTGAATCTCCTTTTGGTGTACAAAGGAGTAATTTTCTACAAAGTTGACTACTGATAGAACTGTTCCAAGTGGGAAAGTATCTCTCAATGTTTGGAATTGTTGTGTTTGCTACTTAGCAAAAAAGTAATGTTGTATGTATGGTTGTATCAATTTTTAAAAATCTTCCATCAATTTTCCAATAGGAATATCCTCTTCTACATAGCTCAACCTTGTGGATTCTTTCCCAAAATTTGTTTGCAACTTTACATACTTGTACCTATGTGAGTAAAATATGTGAATAAGCAATAAACCACATGTAATCAATGAAACATTACATTAGAGAATTAAAATAACAATCTAATCAAATTGAAACAAATAAACTCTATAAAAATAGTACTTACCTCTTGCAATTTACTGTCTTTGCAGGGTCAATATCCTCATTTCTTGAAGGAAATTTAGCCAAATTTCCACATGTCTCACAAATTCCTTTTATGCAGTTTATTTGAGGTCCATTTTAATTATCACATAATATAGCTTTTATGAACAAACTTTCATGTTTAGGAGGTGCATTTTGAAAACCACAACTTTATTCTCTCATCTTTCAAAACACCAGATAGTAGAGATCAAATTCAATATGATAATGGCAACAAGTTTCAAAAAAATTGTTTATCTTCACATAATATGGCTTTAACCTTTCAAACATTGTTTTCCCAATCTTTATATGAGGATATGTATTACAAAATTTCATATACATCTAAAAAAAATTTATGTCTAGCCAATGTTTGATATGATTTTCATAAATACCAGGCCCAATCTTGTGTGTCATAACATCTCTAGTATTTGATGATGGACGAGTCTGATCATGTCAAAAACTTGAGATCAAGTTCCTAACAACATCTTCAATCCTGTCGGAATAGGGATCTCTACACATAATTTCCCAATTACCTTCTAAACTCTCATCCAAAAACTTTCTCTTTTTCTCATATTTTATTAATGTGGATCTACTATAACCAATTTCAGTCGAAAGTGTAGACATTTTTCTTTTTCTTGCTATATCTTGATGTACAACAGATGTCAACATCATCCTTCTTGTAGTGGCCTTATCCACTGATCAAAATCCTTTCCCAGTGGAAGCTAAACCCTTTTTAACATTTTGAGCAATATCCTTTTGTAATCCCATGTGTTTCTTCTTATTTGATGTTGAATGTACACCCAACAATTGTAATGACTCTTTCAGCTCATTACAAAGAAGTAAATGTGATAACAATTGGGTTTTTTCAAGTCTATCAAGATGATTGAAATGATCATTGATTATTTCATTTACAAATTTAGTCATTGACCCCTTTCTCTTATTATAAGGTTGGTTGGCATAAAATTTCAGTTTCTCCATATCCATTTCAAGTAGATGATCTAAATTTCTATAAGAAATTTGTTTCATCACCTTTTCAGCTAGTTTCATATGCTCATGCATACCAGTAGAAGGAAGTGATTCTAACCCCTCTCCAACATGCATTGTGTGAACTTGGGCCTCCTCCCTATCTTCAAGGTCCATGTGTTCTTCAGCGGATTCATTTGATCCAATATCTAGATTTGGCTCGACTTCAGCATGAGAACTTCTCTCTTTTTGAGCCCTTTCTACATGTCACAAAATATTTTGCAAAGAAAGTGAGATCATTCTATATAAGTGAATTTTATGTATGCAAGCAAACAAAGTGATATAAGATATGATGCTGTAAGTGAGAGAAATTTCAGCTAGTTTTATATGCTCATCCATACCAGTAGAAGGAAGTGATCCTGGCCCCTCTCCAACAAGCATTGTTTGAACTTGGGTCTCCTCCCTAACTTCAAGGTCCATGTCTATGAAAGATGACTATTTTTTAGTATTAAAGTTTCCAAGTTAAATCTAACATGGTTTTCATAATTGGAAATATATTTATAAGCAAAACAAACTGAGGTGTTAATAAAAGTCCTAAACACACACTTAAGAGACAGAGATAGAGAAGAAACAAGCATGTACCTTGTTTCTTTCTATGATAATTTTCCAAGTTTTGTTCACGCCTCTTTTGTTCTTCTTCTTTTGACAATTTTCATTGACACATTTTTTCTTTTTCTTTGTTGTCCCATTTTCTTCTTCAAGTTAAAGATGACTCAAAACAAATCCTCTACCAACTTAGTTAAATTCTACTCCAATATTTGCCTCCTTGATAAATGCGCAAAAACCTCTTCTCCAAAATCTGCGCTCCAAGTGATATAAATGTGAATTAATCTTGCCATTTTATATGGAAATATGAAAAATAAGCTTGTATTTATATGCATATGGGAAAAAAATTATTCTAGTGTATGGAATAACTAGATGCTAGTTTAGATGAATCAAGTGGTAATCAAACAAGTTATTTCATTGTGGAGTTTTTTTTAATTTAATGTATAGGTATGCAACATATCTAGTAATTTTAATTTTTACTTGTCAAAAAGATAATAGAGGTATAATTTGAATTGAATTTTCTTAATGTTTCAAAGAATAAAATTTTCCTATAATTTAATAATGGTGTAGATTAAGAGATTATTTATGAAATAATTTAACTTAAAAAATTATAACTTAGAGGGAAAGTGTTTGAAGGACAGTATATTTAATTATAAAAGGAATGTTCCTACCTAGATTCTTTATAATTAAATTTTGTTGTCAACTCATCAATGGTTCATGTTAAGTCATTTTTAAAAAATAGGAGCTTTGTGTACCACAAAGTGATGCACTTTATTTGTTCTTACTTTCTATCAAGATTTTTATTTCATCTTTTTTATCAAATTTTAAAACTAGAAGAACATGTCCAAATTAATAAATTATAGGCTTGTAAATACACTCATTTATAAAATATCATCAAATAAGAAAATGTATGTATATTGAATATAGGAAAATGTATACATATATCATATAAACATGTAAACATATCAATATTGATCAATGTATAAACATGTAACATGTTATAAGCAAAGTGCCAAATGTATGTATATCATAAAATAAAATGTAAGTTAGAGATCATCAAATGTGGAATACTAAATATCATCATATAAGATCATCATATAAGCAAATGTCAAATACTAAAGATTATCATATAAGAAAATGTAAGTTAGAGATAATCAAATGTCAAATACTAGAAAGATCATCATATAAGAAAATACATGTAGTAAAGATCATAAATCTAATGCAGGGCCTAATATGAATGTCGACTCCTAGTCGAACAATCATCTAAATGAGAACAATCCCGCTCTAATGGATGTGTTGAGCCCTGCAAATAAAATGGTGAATAAAATGTGTTAAATACATATAATTTATATTAAATAAATTTTATGAAAGTTATTTTTAAGAATGTACTTGTATATTTTTAAATATGTATCTAGATCTATGCATACATATGCATGTACATATACACATGTATATATAAAAAATTAAAACTCAAATGTCCACTAGCAACAGATTCATCCACAAAGTCGCATTGATGTACACGATCTGGAACAAGGCTAGGAGTGACATGAGGTATGTCCACCTACAATATATATTCATATATATCAGTACATGAATATCTAGTTAAAACTAAAATTTAAAAATAATTAAAAAGGAATTGAAACATGCACATGCACATGCACACATACATGCACATCATCTGATATCATATGACCTAAGTCCTCCGAAAAGGTCGCCTCCACCATATCAACTATATGGTCAAGTGACAAACCAATATTTGCATCCATCTGATCTATCCGATGTCATGCCATAAATGATTAGTGAAGAGGACTATGTAGGTGAGATGGCATTGGCGATAACGAACCGGCACCAATCAACATCTCAGTAAAACCCATAGTCTATGCAACTCTCAAATGATCAGATGGTGTATCTTGACGTGCACTAGTGATGGGTTGAGAGTGATGGGATCCTAGAAGTGAATGAGCTTTGTGTGGCAAATGATCTCTACCATGCTCTACACCGATCCCATAGTTCGATGCAATGAAGGCATATGCCTCCAAGAGGTCCCAGCCAAACAATGCAAGGTCCTGCATGCCATATCTCATGTAAGTGCCTCAAGCTCTGTGGGAGTAGGGATGCCTATTGCTGTGAAAGGATACATGGTGGTCCACTATGCTGAAAATGGTGTGGATCGGGGATGTCTAGACATCAAATACTGACCTACATGATCAGTAGATATCCTAGTGGTGGTAGCTGCAATGTCACCTACAGTGTCAATTGCTTCCTTTTTGGAAGCAATGACAACCTCATCTGCTATGGGGGCTAGAGCTGGGATGAGAGAAAGAGACCTCTCACCAACCAATACCCTAAACATTGGGGCTGGTCTATCTACTCGACGATAAGTGGGCCCATCGGAAATTCTGCCACGCCCCTGACCAACATATGGTGGAATGTCCAGGTAGTTGACTTTGAGGTCCAAATGGACCTCAGCATACAAATGTTGAACAAAATATAATGGAATCTTGTCATTGTTTGGGTATTGACCATGTGCTGCGAGAAACCGTGGGTAGATCAATGAGGCCATAGCATGATCGAAACATCTAGTGACCTAGTATCCCCTAACCTTACGTGCATTTTGATAAAATGGAAAACAATTGGTTTTTATCATTTCTTTGGTCACACTATCCTATATTTATTTAAGGGGAACCTCACCATTTACTTCTTCCCGCATGAGGGAAAGAATAGCAGCTACTCTATCTAGAGAAAATGCACTAGTCCTCTCAAGTTCATCTCTTAGTTTTTCTAGACTATGTAATATTGACATGCATGGTTCTGAATATATCCCTGGGTTTGCACCCTACGCTAATGATTCTCTCAATTTATTAATCTCATTAGTGGTATTTACAAACAAAGATTTTGGAGATGGAACACCTGTATTTTCTATGTTATATATGTATGTACACCTAAAGGAGCAATGAGCCCTTAGTAAATAATATATCTAGATATAGGGAATAAAGATCTAAAACAGTTCTAATAATTCATCTACTCATCAATAATATTTTCATACCATTAAAAAAAAACATGTTCAACATCTATCATAGTTTTTAATAATCAAAACATTCAAATTACTAGATTGCACAGAAAACATAATCTAAAACAATTCTAAAATTTAAATTTACAAGTGTGCACTCTAGTACAAAATGTGCCATTAAAGACTTAAAAAATATTGATAAAGGTTGCATCTAAGATTTATTTCCTACAACTAGTAAAATCAATTTAGTCATTATTGAAGGCACAAATAAGAGAAGAAAATGAGAGAGATGATAAGCTTGTAAATATGATTTCTAAATTATTGAAGCAATCTTTTGATAAGGAGGGAACCAAAAAATTATAAATAAACTTCCTCATATCCATAAATAAAATATGATAGGAGGAAGGGACACATGCACATAATATTTATCATGAAAGTTACCATACAATGTACAAGAACATGATACTAAGGAACAAAAGTTTCTTATAAGTACACAACAAACTTAGATGAAGATTTAACCCTAGTACAAAAAGAAATAAATAATGAAAGAATAGGAGAAAATGACTTGATTTAATCTTTGTACATATTTTTTCTATTAACTCAAATCTTATAGATAATACAAAATCCACCATGTGAAAATATGGTTATATTTACTCATTTAAAGATAATATTTAATAATTATTTTATTACTCTTATTTTTATAAATTTCTTGGATATTATAGTAAAATAAATCAACTCTTACATTTTTTAAAATTTAAAAGTTGCCTATACAAATTCCACAATCTATATAATGGACTAGCTTTGTATAATGATGCACAATGATCAATCCTTGATGTTCCAAATCATTGATGAAAGATGGAATGATGCACATAATTGGTTGTAGATCCACTTGTCTCCCAAAAGAGGAAGGAAATGAAGGCTTTATATTTTTATTAATAGACTATATTAAGTGTTACCATGGTTAATTATGAATTTTAATAGTTTAAATGTAAAAGGTAAAGAATCGCAAGTAGCAAGAGAGCTATTGATTGTATGTTTAGAAGATCTTATGAGTCTAAATTAATTATATTATTTTACAAGAAGTAAAATTGACCTAACATGTTTACCATAATTGAGAACTTTAATTTATTTAGAAGGATGTTTTTATTTGGAAGCTATTCATTAGAATGATAGACATGATATGCAATTTGATTGATTTAAGTATATACGATGGATTATACGATTGACTCTAGTGTTTACCCATGTTATAAATTATTTTAAGTTATTTATAAAATTAAGGGCTTAAGTTTGACATTATTTGTCTTTATTCATTAGATGATTTCCAAACACAAGTTTTGTTTAAAATACCTTGGTCCCTATGAATGAAATTAAAAATTTCCTAGTAAAGACCATGAAGGAAGGTCTTAATGCCATATGTGGCTTCCTTTGCCTATTATATATAAAATTCAACTAAAATAGATTTTAAGAAATAGTTCCACAAAATTATAGGGGTCCAACCATGAACATTTTCAATTAATTTAAAATTATTATTTTAGGATTTTTTAATTTTTAAATTTATATAAATTTCTTACATTATTTTGAATTAAAATGGTAATAGTGCTCCATAAATTACACAAAATTAAATGTTATTAAAATTTTGGTTAAAAAGTAAGAAGGTTAACCTTTAAATCCATTGAGAAAGGTATTGCTACTACTAGTTTATCAATGAATGGCTTGAAGTCTCATAAAGAAAGTAAATACAAGAGGTTCAATGAACATATAGATGATTTCCTCACAGTATATATAAATGGTTTTACTTGATTATTTATTTCATCCTAGAAGGAAACTATAAATGTTCTTTACGATTAACATAGATTTATCCTAGATGTTGTTTCATCACTTTTATCCTATCATTTGGTTATATATTTTCATAAATTTAAAATTTGAATATTTATTACCACTTTTTGAATTAAATTTAGTTATGAATTTGTATTTTTTTGGATGCGCATAAATATTAAATATTGATATTTAAATAATTAAATAATTTTTTCTATGAATATGTTTCACAATGATTTATGTAAATACACATTATTGAAAAGCCTCTACCATTGGATGATAGGATTAGTAAAATTTATGGGTAAGAAATTGGAATATTTTCATTTTTCCCTCTTTCATTTTTAGAGCCTCATACAAACCTTGTTAACAAATATTTATATAAGTGTACATGAGATGTTCAAGGAAGATGTAGGTAGCTCCAACTATTTCGAAAGGTTGAAACCTATTAAATGCCCAAGTAATCCTTGAGAGTATGGACATATTTTTTATGTGGTCATGTTATCATATTCTTTAATCTAATACCATTAGTGATATGAGACTCCTCATTCTTAGAATATATTTCTATGAATTTTGGATATGATTTGAGTGTTATATAATTCATAATTTTTTATCAAAGAAATAAATTACAATTATATTCTTAATTGACATTCAAATAGGGAGGCATTAAGTTACAACTATTATTTTAATTCAAGATTTGAATTCAACCTAGAGAAACACATATAAATCTACAAAATCCACTTAGAATCTCTAGTTTCGGTGTTACATCTCACACTACTATAGTAGGTGGATATAGTAAGTGGATATGTGCATGGAAATCATATATTATATGTATGTACACTATTTGACAAAAGCCCATAATGAAATGTTAGCCTACATACTTCACACATTTTTGAAAGTCAACTTGATTGAAATTTTAAACATGCAATAAGATTTGGCTTATCTTATTCCAAGCTCTAGCATTATTTCTTATCATCTTCTGAACATATAAAAAATAGGTGTTCTAAAATATGTATGTAGATGGACATCAAAATCAATGAAATATCAATTTGGTAGAATTTTTTACTATGCCTAGTTTTACTTAAATGTATGCAAAATAGGCATGCATATAAACACCACACAAATTATTTGGAAAAATGCCACAAAAAATTTGATATCATTTATATAAAACTATGGTTTGCTGCACTCCATTACAACAATTCATCCAATTAAGAGGTGATGTAATTTATTGATTCACTAAACAAAAATAGATATTTTATTCTTAAAATTATTCTCTAGTTAGACTCATGGAGTGACCAATTTGAAAATCAATTTGAACATTTCAATCACTTAGATAAAAATTTATGCAAAGAATAATTAAAATAGTGTTATGCAATCAATAGTATAGAAGCAATAAATATAGCCTATTAATTTTTCTAAGGTTCCATTCAAGTTTACAAGAAAAATAAGTCTATAATATTATTCACAAATAATATCTCCATGTTGATAATTTAAGAAATGCCTTCAACACAATCTATTAATGGATATAGAGAGAAATAAAAAATAGATATATACGTGTAGGTTGGAAATATCCTCAAGATGGAACAAAATTAAATTTTGATTATACATTTTGGGGAATCTTCGGGCTATAGATGTTGACTATTTTCTTCATAGTTCTAATAGTTTTAAATTCTAATTAGAGGTTTGAGTAAACTTGGTTTAAAGATGAACAAAAATAATAGTAGGAAGATCTCATTGTTGGGTTAATGCTAGTATATGAGAAAGGATATAATGAATTAGTAATAGAAGGTAGTGTTTTTACAAAGGTTGAGACCCCAATTGGGGTATGTGTTCTTATGAAAAAGAAGCATTGAAGTGGTCACAATTTTTTTATAAGATCATGCATATATACATTGCTATTGGGGAAAAATATTAGAAAACTTCAAGCAAATGCAATTGCCAGTTGTAAAGCCAAATAAATATTAAAAACTTTCTAGCAAATGCAATTGGTAGTTGTAAATCCAAGTTTTATAAAATGGGTTTGTTTAAAACACTTTAGAAACTTTTAAGAAAATGCAATTGGTAGCTGTAAATCCAAATTTGGTTGAAAACTGAGTTTGTTTAAAAGGCTTTAGAAACTTTCAAGCAAATGCAACTGGTAGCTATAAATCCAAATTTTAAATAATGGGAATTATTTTTAAAAGGTTTTAGAAAATTTTAAGCAAATGGTAGTTGTAAATCCAAATTTTGAATAATGGGTATTGTTTTTAAAAGGTTTTAGAAACTTTCAAGCAAATACAATTCATAGCTATGAGTCAAAATGGGAGCTTGAAACAGGGTAATATATTCATTATAAACAATAAATTTTGTTCTCATAATGTGCCTTCAAGTTTTAAATAAAAATTTTGTTTGGAATTTTCGTTTCATTTGATTTGTGTTCATTTTGAATAGGAAAAATTTGGTCTCATGGAATCCATTGGGGTCTACAAACTTGCATTTACAAATGCAATTTTAAATCACTGTGATTCAGAGAGAAAGAATGCCAACCTGATAATGGACGTCCAAGTCGATGATATTTGAAGTTGAGATGGTGGCCCCGTTGCAAGCTTTTATCATTCCCTGTTGTTCACATTCGTTGTTGTTCACATTTGCCATGCACGAGCTCAGACTATTTGTCATTCATTTGACAGTGATATCCTTGTTTTTAAAATGCCCTAATTCAACGGGGTTCGACTGAACCCATTAAAATATGATTTTTTCGTTGACATTTATTATGGTTCGATCAAACCGTTTGATGGGTTCGGCCAAACATACAGGTTTGATTGAACCCCCCTTCCTATTGAAATTTTCAAAAAGCTCATTTTCCTTCCTCTTCTCAATTGTAAACCACTATTGTGGTTATAAATCCAATCAATCTATTTTACTATTTGTTTCTCATCAAACATGAAAGCAAATTTATCTATATTACTATTTGTTTCTCATCACAAAGGGGAGCAAATTTATCTTACTATTTGTGTCTCATCAAACATGAGAGAAAATTTATCTATCTTACTATTTGTTTTTCATCAATCATGAAAGAAAATTTATCAAATCTTACTATTTGTTTCTCATACATCATGAGGACAAATTTATCAGCTATCCTCATAACATCAACACTTCACTATCGCATGCCAAATCAATCAAAAAATCATCAATTGGGAAGAAAACTCATGCAAATTGGCTTAGCTTAAGTCATATGCGCTAAAGTTTGTATTGTATGCGTTGTTATATCATATGCGTTATGGTTTTTAACATATGTGCTATAGAATCCATCAGATGTGTTATAGTATTATATGTGTTATTCTTTTCATCATATGCACTAAGGAACTAATCATATGCGCTATCAATCCTATCAAATGTTCTATTCTACTAAAATGTGTGAAAAACAAAGGAAAATGTGCTGAAAACATTGAGATTTTTTATGAATCCAATCACAAGGAGGTTTACGCAATACATATCGGGGCTCGGTAATGTGTCAGGCATTGTTGTCATCGAATCCACTCAAATCTGTGCTAGTGGATGGGAAGTGCCATTTTTCTCACTCTAGAGCTCAAATTTTTCAAATTCACTAAGGTAACAATGCACAAATGACCTTCAAAAGTTACTTTTTTACCTATTTAAGGGTGAATGGAGGGTAATTTTATGACATTGTTTTATCCATGGGGAAAAATCAAAGTTCTTCATCTTCATATCAATCAAACCATAATGGATTTCATCACATCATCTTTATCGGCTACTGAATCGGAAAGCCAATCAATGCAAATTTTCAAAAATTATCAAAAATTTCCAAAAAAAATCAAAAATCTGAAAAATTCAAAATTTTATCTGATTTATCACCAGAGGGGGCATGCAGGCATTAGTTTTCCAAAATTCACATCTGGGGAAAACTATTTAATTCTTTGAAGCAATGCATAAAACACATTACTTCAAAGAGGAGAAAAATGTATACACCTAAAAATGGTCACATTATAATAAGTTTGGTAATTAATTAAATACAAGTTATTTAATTAATCTTCTAATTCAATCTACATATAAGTAAATTTAATTATTTATTTATATTGTTCATTTTCTAATTCTTCTATTCTAATTAAATAAATAAGTTTATTTAATTTAATTATCACATTGCTTTATTTTGAATAAAGTAAATAATATTCTTCTTTCCAAAATCATCTTTAAATCTTCTAAATATTCTTCTTTCCAAAATCATGAAATCATCTTTAAATCTTCTAAAAAGCCATCTCACATATAATTAAATATTTTTAATATTTAATTAGAAACTTCTTATCCACATCTCACTTACAATTAAATATTTTTAATATTTAATTAGAAGCTTCTAAATCCACATGTCACGTGAAATTAAATAATTTTTTTATTTAATTGATTGAATTATCTTCAACCACTAAAACTAACTCATAACTAAACTTGACAAATGGAAAGTTGCTTTCATTTTTGAGAGAAAAGGTTTTGTGGGAAGGAAACATCTTTCTTCTTTTTCTCTAGCTTCCATCTTTCTCTCCAACTTCTCCATCTCTCACCGTTCATCTTACCAGACTGAATCTCAATCGTCAATCTTTTCCAACAAAGATTTTTCCTTCAAAAATCTATAAATAAGACCTCTTGGCTCTTTGAAAATCCTAGAAGCTGGAAGCTGGAACTGTTTGCATAGAATGAGCATTATAATTGATTAATCAAGCATTTAGCATCTTAGCATCTTAGCTTTCATTATCTTAGCATAAATAATCATGATAGAATAGCATACATAATTTGTTCTTAGTTTCATTATCATAGCATCATATCATAGCTTTATCTCATATCATTTAGTATAAGAATGCATTTTGCATATCATCTCATTCTCTAGGTTGTCATTCTATTGAGCTTTTTCTTATATAATCTGAGAACAAGTAGCTTAAAAAGAATCCTTGGAAATAGAGGACAATGGAACGATTTTGAAGAATCTGTTGGTTTTGAAGTTTATTTTACTTTTAAATTAGATTCTTTGATACAATGTTTCATTGGTGTGGTGTTTAACTTGTTTGTTGATTCCACATATTCACACACACAACTAATAAAATAAGCCATGATTCTAAATTAATATGCTTCTACTATGCTAAATGATCTAAATGCTCTTAAATAGATAATTTTTACAGAGTAAGTTTCCTCAAATATGGGATGTGAAATGTTGGAGAATTATGTTGTATTTCTAAGATTTCCAAGGCATATTGTGATGTGGCAGCAACCAATGGTCTGGATTTGATCTAGATAGATGAAGGGTGGAGGATGAAGAAGTTGGAGAGAAATAAGGAGAGTGCTCCCCTGCATGAAAACAATCTTCCAAGTGTAGAGGAGAAGAAATGAAATGGGAGAGCCAAGTGTCTCATGTTTGTTTCAAATTTTTTGAGGATAAATATCCAAATTAAATATTTGGAATATTCAATTTGTTGAGACGCATGATAAGGTGGAAGGGCGAAATTCCATAGACATGAGACTAAAATTAACTTCAAGATTTAATTTTAGTGAGAGGAAAGATAATTAAATGAAACAAACTATTCAAAGTTGTTTATTTAATTAAAAATAGAAAATTTGAACTATATAAATAAATTTAGAATTTATTAATAAGTAGTTGAATTAAAGGGGTTTATTAATTAAATAACTCATATTTAATTAATGAACTAGAAGAATTAGAAAATATGAACTACATAAATAAATTTAGAATTTATTTATAAGTAGATGAATTAAATATTTATTAATTAAATTATATTTAATTAATAAGATTTTTCAAACCGATTTTAGGTGTATACAGTAATAACTATGAACATATTGCATGTTATTGTAGAAGTAGCTTTGTAAAATCACCTAGACAACACAAGATGGAAGATACCATGACCAAATAAAAAGTAAATTCTATTAAATTTTCAAGGAAACAAGAGCAAGACAATGAGAAGGATAAATCTATGATAGTGCAAACTATATTACATGCACAAGAGATATCGCATAGTCCATAAAGAGAGGTGCAATTTTAGGGGGAGCTAAGTATGGCATTATTATTCAGCCCCATGGAGAAGATAATTCAAAAGATGAAGTGTCACAAAACTTGAATAGAAGAATCCACTTGTCCAATAGATCAGTATCAAGGGAAAGTTGAATTGGCATCTACATAATTGTGGGAAATTTTCAAGATCCTAGATGATGAAAGATTGCATATCCTTAACCCGTGCACATATAGATGGCATTTACAAGTGTATCCATGAGATTGAAAAATTGAGAGAATAAAAGTGTCATTATAACAATATAGAAGACTATATTGCCTTGAAGGTAATAAAAGATAAAAGCTTCAATGTGAACAACATTTAGTATCAAGAGAGATTATTTATAGTCTATAGAAGGTATTAAAAGAGAGAAAAAGGAAGTGAAGAAAGGAATTTCCTTTTGAGAGAAAAATAATGAGAAGGAAGAATCCACGCTTGTGAAAATTGCACCTCATGCAAAAATTTAAAGAGAAGCATGAATTCAAGGGGAGCTAATCATTGCAATAACTTATAAATCTCCATGGAGAAGACAATTCAAAGATAGATCAATTGTTGCACATTCCTTTATGAAAGTTATAAGCATCCCATTACCATTGATTTTAGAAAAGGAAGACCACTAGAGAAAGTGAAGATATGGTTGTATTTATGTTCAACTTCACATCAAAGGAATAAGTATCTCACTATCATTGATTTCAAGGAGAGTTAATGGCAAGATGATAAAGAGCCTAGAAGACTTAAGACAATGAGAAAAGGAAGAAATCATAATATAGATGTTTATAAGATGAAACTTGATGAGAGAACTTTCCAAGAACCTAACATAAGGATGAAAATGATCCAAAGAAGTCATTTCCTGAAGAGTATGCTTGTATATTTGCATTTGAAAATTTTGCTAGAACATGTGTTGGTAAAAGAAAAAGAAAGTGATAGTGAAAATTCAGATGGTTGTGTTAGTGATTATGCTCAACCTCACATTAAAGGAGATCTTATTTATGTAATAATGTCATAGAAGACATGGATGGAAGTCCCTTTACCATTAATCTAAAAGGGGGAGAGTTACAACAAAGATTTATAGGAAAAAATAAAATGATGCCATTCATGTCAAGAGAAAGAACTTCAGAAAGGCATCTTCAAATGAGACCTAAGTATGAAGATGATGCAAACAAAAATTCATGAGTCTTACCAGCCAAATCTCTATTTGCTTTGATAATTTCATTAATTCAATTTTAAAAGAAACTCAAATTCAATTAACATTGAATTATTTAAATATGTGACTCAATTCTCTTATTTACCTCTCATTCCATGTAAATACATTTTACAATCTACCAGTAGATTTTAATTCAATATTTAACTTCCTTGTTTCAAGCACTCCCAAACCTCTAGTCTCTACTATTCCTACCCTTCATTCAATCCTTGGTCGAATTCTCTTTCCTTGCACATATTTTTAATTCTTTGTACTGCCTCTTTTATTCTTCTTTGCTATCTTCATCCTCTCTGCTATATGTGTTGTCCATTTCGTCATTGCATTTTATTGATTAATAAATTCACTGACCTTCAAATAATTTTTTTTAATTCCTTACATTTTTCTCTTGTGATGGGCACAATCTAGTGTTGTTCCTATATAGGAGCAAATTTGCACCCCTTATGAAAATTCCCCTTTTACCCTTCTCCACTTTAGAAAACCAAATTCGAAGGGTTAATTCCACATAAGACCGTTGTTCTCATTCCACTTGGCACATGTTTTGAGCATCGGTAGGGGATTTTTTATCAAGGACACCTGCATGGTGCACAAACATCCGTGTGGTGCACTTATGTCCCTCGTAGATTCCTATGGTTGGAGTCTACTTAGGCATTACACTTCCTATTGGAAGTCAAATATTAATGCCTCCCTTCAGCTGGTCAACCTTAATATGGTCATTTCTTCATCTCTCTTCTTCATATTCACCTCTCATTCATTCATTTGGAGGTTGGTTGATCTCTACACACTCATCCACAAGCCTTTAGCATTCACTCCAAGAATTCAAGCATAATTTTGCACTCCATAGTAGCACATCCATCACTCCATCACCTCAATAGGGCAAGTTTAGGATAACACTATTGCAGCAGAGGCTTGAGTTCCTCTAATTTTCTCCCCCACTAGGCTTGAGTGCTTTGGGTAGAGGTGGTAAGCTCCTCACTCATCTTCTTTATTATTTGGTTGAGTTACCACGTTACTGTTTGGTAGTGTTTTAGTGTTCTATTTCTTTCAGTTCATTCTTTATCATATTATTTCTACATCATTGCAAACTTGGTTGTCCATGGAGGTGGAAACACCAAAATGGGGATCTGATTGAGGCAAACCCCTAAACAGTCCCCCAACATTTTCTCTCTTTTTTGTGTGTAGTAGGAGATATCTCAAAGCGAGAATATGAACAAGTTATTGTGTGAGATTGTATTTTTCACCCTTACAATAATATACTTGTTTTATCACATCTGTTTATATGTTTCATATTTCATAGTGTTATTCTACTCCCTTATAAACTAGTTACTAGGTTGTTAGTTTTTTTTTAGTGGTCAAACCTTGTCTTCTTGGTTCTTTGTTTGTACAGACACTAGCGTACCTGAGAGATTCTAGCACACCATGATGTCATCCCAGAACCACGCTTATGTCCTCTAACAAAGAGCTATCTAAGACACAAAGTTGACCCTAAAAACTGACTCACCTAGTCTCCTTTAGAATCTTGAGTTTGTAGGGTGATCAAAGGACCTTATAGTCCTCATCATTCTCATCCCACCTTTCCTAATATTCCCCTTAAACTGAGGTAAGTTAGGGCAGCCTACTGCTCTCGACCCCCCGTGACCTTGGACCTTGCATGGTTGGTCCCCCTCCCTTACATTTTTGGTGAACCTGACATGAATTGTTTTGGTTATGTTTTGTGATATTGAAAGTTCCTTTCCTCATATCCTAGGATCATTTTAGGTGTGAGTGTTGTGAGGATTTCACCTTGTAACCCAACCTGCGACCCCTATTAGGCATAGTTGGAAGGTTCCAAAGGTATTGTGTAACGAAACTGAAACTAGATCATTGTCTTATCCCATAACCTTTAGTAAGCTCTGTGGAAGTACTATTGAGTGTGTGTGATGGCCTTTTTCTTAAATCAACATATTCCCTCTGTGTAGCCTGTGAGTAGTGGTACTGGTATAACCTTCACTTCACGGGACCTACCAATGAGATTTAAAAGGGAACCATCTCCTCTCTACATTCCTGGAAGGATAAATGGGAATACCGTAGCAGGTATTATTGTTGATCCAACATCCCAAGTAAACATTATAACTAAGGAGATTATGCTAATCAACTTCCTACATAAGGATGGATATGATGCACCTAAGAGTACCGTCTGCACACATGATGGACTTTTCATACCTCCTATATGGAGTATTGCCTTGTCAGTCTTTGTAGGACCTAAGCCTATGAACCTTACGTTTGACATCATCCTAGGGTCTGAACTCTTTAGAGTGAAGCTAGGTATCCCCTGGCTAGTAGCTATGAATGTAGTTCCCTCGATTGTGCATAAGTGTTTGAAATTCGTTCATGGGGATTTGGTACATGTTGTTCATGACACCAGATATATACCGCTAGCTGCACATGGCAGCTATACCTTGGATTACTTTTGGCCTGCACCTATTGGTCCTCTCCCACCCACGAAGGACCTCCTGTATCACACATATTAGAATTACAAGAAAGGGTATTCTAGGCCAAAAGTGAGATACCCTCCTTTGCCTTATGTTGTTTTGCATAGGGCTTGTCTGAAAGCTAATAGTAATGTCACCAAGGCACATAGAAGAGAAGAATAGAAGCGGTCCTGAGATCCTCCTTCTTCATTTTTTGATGTCCAACCTAATACTTCCTCTCGCCCTATTGTGGTACCATTTTCTTTTGTCTCACATTTGTGAGAGAATCCCATGGTGCCCGCTTGGAAAAAGGCCAAGCATCCTGCATTTGATCTTCTTGTCTTACCCATGGAGCCTAGGCTCATTCGGTATGGTAGATAGAAATCCCCCATGGAGAGTCCTCTACAGCCTCCTACCACTCCTGCTCCTAAAGCAATAAACGGGAAGAGACCCACTATCAAGGGGTTAGAGTCGACTCCCCTTGTTGTTTCTGAACCTGTCCCTCCTACTCCCATCTAGGAGCATGTTCCTCTGCTAGAAATAGTTGTGGACACTCCCATGGCTGAGCAGGAGCCTTTCACTCCTTCACAACCTCTAGTCTCTAGTTCTAAGAGTTGCAAAAACTGCCTTGCTCATGAGCGCAAGCACCAGTGAAAGGCTCTCTTGGCTGAGAAGGATGCCTCATAGAAGAAGGAAGAGGAGACAACAAATCCTGTATTAGGACCTCTTGTCATGTCCTCCCCTCTCCCTTCTGTCCAAATGAGCTTTTTATTGCTTCCAGCTTCCATTACAAGTGCACATGTGTCTAGAAAGGTGCAGGTGTTCATTGCTCCTTCGGTGGAGTTGTCTTTGTTGACATCCGTTCCAGATGTCCCACCTTTCTCGAAGTTTGTAGTTAAGATTAATACTTTGGTTGTATCTACTGTGGTTCTTTCCACCTCTCCCTCTTCCCTTGTGGCTTCATTCATGGGGAGTTCACCTCCTCTGATGAAGAAGAAGGTAGAGAGTGGTCCCTCCAACAACGAAGGACATAAGAGGAGCCCACCTTCCTTGAAAGGTGGTCTTGTACTGAATTGTTCTATCCTATTGATGGAACCAATCCCAACCTCTCTCAAGTTCTTCACCGCTCTTGAGTCTCTTAGTGAGCTTAGAGGTGAACCTCAGGCACAAACCCCTCCATCTGTTGAGGTGAAACATGGCACTCCCATTAAGTGCATGTTTAACTCAGTGGATGAAGTTCTAACATTGTCAATGATCTTCGTAAGATCGTTAACCTTGGACCCACAAGAGTTAAGTGACGGAGACCTCATAGGTCCTTCTTCCTTAGCCCTTGTTGTGGGAGGGTCGAAAGCTCCTCCTCTTAACATTACACCATTGCAGGCTTGTCCTCCTTCCCCCTACAATGATCTAGAGTGGGAGGTTGATGACCTCTTGGTTGATCAATGTTAGGGGTGTTGGAAAAACAAGGATAGACAATTGAGAGGGGGGGTGACTCAGTTGTTACCAAAATATAACTTATGCAACATTAACCAATATTTATATCACAGATCTAATAATTAATATTGCAAGCATAAGAACAACATATCAGAGACACATGAACACCAAGATTTTATACGTGGAAACCCTGTTAGGGGAAAAACCATGGTGGATGTTAGTCCACAAGATTATACCCTGCTAGAAGTATAATGGAGAATAAAAAAGAGAATGCACTTGCATTTAGGTACACTACCTAGAGCACACTACTCAAAGGGAAGGCTCACTTCCTTACATACAGTAATCAGATTAAATCCATCTGATGAATATGAACTAAGAAAATAGCTTCTACAAAAGCCTGAATACAGTTCCAATTAGGCACATAAAACTTCTTCAAACTCTTCCACGCCCTTCTGCTCAAACTCTTCCACACTGTGCTCTAAATGATTTGACCTTTATTTTCACTTGTACATCACTTGTACACTTGAGCACACTTTTCAAATGAGAAAAACAATCTCATATATATATATATATTCGCTACACAAATTTACATCCACTATTCAGTCAGCCACAAGAAAAGAATAAATTACAACTTTTGGCCTTGATACATGAATAAATTACAATGTGTACCAACACAAGGCAGTCACAACATAGTTTGGACCCAAAAAAACATCACCAAACACTCCAATCAATGAAATATTAATCCTCATGGATCCGTAATATGCTAACACCACAATGTTGGCCAAGAACATGAACACTCGCGTACATATCAAAAAATATTTGATCATGATCACTTCAATCACTGTGGACATACAACAAGGATATATTACAATCTATACTTATCCATGAACATCATAGATACATGTGTGACACATGAAATTACCATAATTTCATCTGGTTCAACTAAGAACACCATCTACATAAACTGAATAATTGTAGACACACAGATCTTCATAACTTCCACAAAACATTATGAGCACCTTTGAAAATTTTTAACATGCTAGGATGGTTCAACAACAAACCCTTTGAAGTGCATCTTCTAATCTTCAACATATAGAGCTTTCTAGCATTCTGATCTTCTCAGCTCCACTGGCTGCCTGAATTATGTTTTTAACAATTTTCTCAATCTCCTCGACATATACAACCTTAAGTAGATTAAAATGCTAATAGTGTTGACATCAATGACAACCAAATATCAGAAAAACAACCACAACATCCAAAAATCTCCCTCTTTGGCATTTATGGCAACACATGATGTGAAAAATAATACCATCAACCCAACTAACTCTTCTTCAACAATCTCCCCCTAAGATTGTGCACTTTTTCCTGTTTCCTTCATTGCTCTTCTTTCCCAATTTTTCACATTGTTTCTCTCCCCCTTTGACATCAATGTAAAAGGTACACATGCTCTGATCTCAAATTTCAAACATCTAACTACTCCCCCTGAGTAGCAGTCACCACAACATCAATCTGGAATATGATATGACAATAAATTCACAAACTGATGCAAATACCTGCATCTAAGTTCTGATCAGGATGGGAAATCACCCCTAACTTGCCTTTGAGTTACTCAAAATTATCTTTAGGCAATGACTTTGTAAAGATATCTGCAATTTTCTCTTTGGTAGGTATGTACTCCAGCTTGACTTCTTTGTCACTTACTTTGTCTCTCAAGAAGTGATACTTGATGGATATATGCTTTGTCTTTGAATGAAATACTAGATTCTTGGAAATATTAATGGCACTTGAATTGTCACAAAATATAGCAATGGGTTCTTCATACTCAATTCTGACATATCTCAATATTTTCTTCATCCATAATACTTGGGTACAACTGTTTGTAGCAGCAATGTACTCTACCTCAGCAGTAGATAATGAAATTGAGTTTTTCTTTTTACTTAACCAAGATACCAGCTTCTTGCCTAAGAATAATGCACCACCACTGGTACTCTTCCTGTAATCTACATCTCCTGCCCAATCAGCATTAGTAAAATCACTTAGAGTAAGATCATCATTCTTAGGGTACCAAAGACCAAGATGAACTATCCCTTTTAGATATCTGAATATTATTTTCATAGCAAACACATTGGACTCTTTAGGATCAGCTTGAAATCTAGCAACCATGCACACAACATTCATTATATCTAGCCTGGTTTGATTCAAGTAGAGTAATCCTCCAATCATTGACCTGTATCTTGTATTATTTTCTTTGGGAGTATCATCTTTTGTGTAAGTTTTCATCCGATCACCATAGGTGTACCAATTGGCTTTGAATCTTCCATGCCAAAAAAATTTAGTAACTCTTTCACATACTTAGATTGAAATACAAAGATTCCATCATCCAACTGATTAATTTGCGATCCTAAAAAGAATTTTAGCTCTCCTATCATTGACATTTCGAATTCACTTTTCATTTCATTGACAAACTTCATACACAGATCATTATCAACCTAAAAAATGATATCATCAACAAAGACTTCAATGATCAATTATTTGCTATGATCCAGTTTGAAATACAAATTGTTGTTAGTTGTACCTTTATTGAATCCAAGTTTCAACAAGTATTTATCCAATCTAGCATACCAAGCTCTAGGGGCTTGCTTTAGTCCATAGAGGGATTTCTTCAATTGACATACCATATCCTTTTCATCAGTCAACTAAAATCCATTTGGTTGTTCAACATAGACTTATTCTTCTAGTTCACCATTCAGAAATGCTAACTTCACATCCATCTGATAAACTTTGTAGTACTTGAAAGTAGCATAAGCAAGAAATAATCTAACAGCCTCAATTCTAGCAACAAGAGAAAAAGTTTCTTCAAAATTAATACCTTCCATCTGTGAGTAACCTTTGCAAACCGATCTTTCTTTGTTTCTGACCAAATCACCTTGTTCATTCAGCTTATTCCAAAACACCCACTTGGTTCCAATCACATTTTTGTTCTAAGGTCTAGGAACAAGATCCCATGTATTATTCTTCTATATCTACAACAGTTCTTCTTTCATGGCTTTCATCCAATGTTCATCTTTGCATGCTTCACTTATATTTTTAGGTTCAGCTATAGAGATTAGACAATATTCTTCTAGAATTATTCTTCTAGTTTGCACACCTTTACTTTTGTCTCCTATGATCTAACTATCAGAATGATTTCTGCTTACATACTTAGGAGTTTTGAATTTCTCTCTTACTTCTTGTTCTTGTGTTCTTTCTTCTGCTTCTTGATTTCCTTGGTTCACCAAAATTATTTGAAGTTGATTTTATGTCTAAGCATCATTGTTAGTATCATCATGTTGATCATCTAAATCACAATCACTAGATCTGGATGATTTACCAATATCTTCATCAACCTTAACATTTTCACTTTCAACCACTTTCTTCAATCTTTTATTAAAGCACCGGTAGTCTTTTCTCTTAGTAGAATATTCTAGGAAGATTCCTTCATCACTTCTAGCATCAAACTTACCTATATCATCATCTCTCTTGATGTAGCATTTTCTTCCAAAAAATTTGAAGTATTTGACAGTAGGCTTATAACCAAACCATAGCTCAAAAGGTGTCTTACCAGACTTACTGTTGGCATTCACCCTGTTAATGGTGTACACAACATTACTTATAGGTTTTCTCCAGTAGAAATGAGGAACATTTTCTTCCAGCATCATGGTTCTAGCAGTGTCTAGAATGGTTCTATTCTTTCTTTCAACAACTCCATTCTATTGAGGAGTCCAGGGAGAAAATAGTTGCCTTTGAATTCCATGTTCTTCACAAAAATAATTGAATTCCCATGAAGTAAATTCACCACCTCTATCTGAACTTAGACATTTTATCTTTTGACCTATCGCATTCTCTGCCATAGCTTTAAAAATTTTGAACTTTTCTAATGTTTCATGTTTTTCTCTTAAGAAAGCGACCCATATCATTCTAGAATAATCATTAATGAGTAACATAAAGTACCTTTCACCTTGTAAACTTTTGATTCTAGAAGGACCACATAGATCAGTATGTATCAAATCCAATACTCCATTAGAGTTGTATTGTTTGCTCTGAAAGGAATTTCTTGTTTTCTTTCCCATCTGACATTCCTTGCACATAGTGTTAGTAGGATTCACTAACTTAGGTAAATCTCTAACTGCTTGAGTAGAGCTTATCTTGACAATATTATCAAAGTTCACATGACATAACCTCCTATGCCATAACCAACTTACATCAATTTGAACAATCAAACAACTTTCACTAGCAGCACTTAAATGAAAGATATTACCTTTTGTCTTTGTTCCTGAAGTAATCATATTTCCTAAACTTCCTATTATTATGCACTTACCATTCTTGAACTGCAGATTATAGCCTTTATCTACCATTTTTCCAACACTCAACAAGTTATGCTTTAGACCTTCTACATAAAGAACATCATCAGTGTGCTTACCATCAAAATAAATAGTGCCTCTACCACGAATCACACCAGAAGTGTTGTCATCGAACCTCACAACACCACCATCATAGTTTTCCAAGCTTAAAAAATTTATTTCGTCACCAGTCATATGATGTGAGCATCCATTGTCAATTACCCACTCATCTTTCTCTTCAAATTTTGCTACAAGAGCTTTCTCAACATTCACATTACTAGCAGATTTAGTGGACACCTGGCCATTTTCTTTTTATAAATACCCATTCATCTTCATTTCCAATTTTTTATCAAATTCTTCATCAGTTACACCTTCTTCAACATAATAGCACTTTCTTTGAAATCTAGTGTTCTCGGGCTTATACTTTGAAACTCTTTCAAGACATCTAGAAGAAAAATGACCTATCTAATTGTAGGAAAAACATTTAATAGGTAGCTTTCCTTTGTACTTACCATGACCTCTTGATTCTCTTTTCACAATCAATGCTTCCAATTCTTCCAATTCTCTTTCTTCATCTTCAGTCTGCTTCATCTCTGCTTCATTGTGAACCTCAATCCTAGACCTGCACAAACATGGAAAACAAACACAATATTAGGTTCATATACAAGTTAGAGCTAAGATTCCCCATGAAATATTTTTACAATGCTCAATAATAGGAAAAATGAAGAACAAACATAAAAGATAAATGAAATCCTAATTAAGAAATGCAAACACTTGATCCCATGGGGGAATTGGTGCCAATTTATGTGTAGAAATTGGCCTTTTTCCTAACTCCTTTGTTGCAATGTTGATGAGTGATCCACTTTGATGAAGATTCAATCAAGCTCCATGATGAAAAATTTTCATAACCTACCTAAGATCTTGATGAAATGGATGAAAAATAGATGTGCTTGAGGATGAATTTGAGTATAGTAAGTTTACTCAGGTTGTGGATGATAGAATGAGAGGAAGATTCTCTTATTTATAGATTTCCAAGTTGGAAGAATGAGTGAAATTGAGCAATGTGGGATCATTCAACATCCAATGGCCAAGTGCCACTTGTCAAGATGTGAATGGTTGATGGTTGTGCGAGTTTTGATCAAAGTGTCAATAAATGACATTAGGTGGAATTTCAAAATAGTGAAATGACTTGTTGGGGAGGGAAGAAAATGGAGTTATGGCCACTTGGCTCAAGGAAAAAGGACTTGTAAGGTGAAATAAATACCTTGTTGGAAGGACCAAGCCCACTTGATTTTGAATTCAAATTTAAGGGAATATTCCTCTTTTATGCCATGTGAGGGAAAATAGGGATTTAATAAATCAAAGTAATTGATTTATTGTGCAAGTTGCATTCTCTAGAGGATGTGACATAGATTAAGATTAAATTAACCAAAGTTTAATTAATTTAATGAAGAATTAGGAGATGTGACAATTTAGACTTAAATTTATGTACTGATTTAAATCAAATTGAGAGGAAGGGTTTAATTAAATAAATGTTTTGATTTATTTAACTAAAGGGGATAATGTTAGATTAAATCAAATAAGATTTAATTTATTCAATTTAATAGGAGGACTTTAGAGATTTAATCAAATAAGATGAATTATTTAATTAAAGAGGGATTAAATTAAATTGATTAATTTCATCATCAGGGGAGAAAGACCTAATTAAATAAATAATGATTTATTTAATTAAAAGATGAAAAGTGATGATAAGATGAGAGTATGATTTAGGATGAAACGATGTTAGTAATCAGGATCAAGTGAGTTGGTCAATTTTCCATGTCTACATTTTGCCCCTCTTTGAAGCAATGCACTCGTATTGGTTCAAAGAATAAATTGTTGTGATCAAAGTTCAAAAAAATTCAAATGCCCCATTGTTGCCCCAGTGGAAGGATTATGCTGATATGTTGCCCCCTCGAGAGATCAGATGAAAATTTTGATTTTTGGATGATCTCACAAAAAAAGAGGACAAGGTGCCTGACAGGTCCAAAAATGTGTTAAAATGCCAAAAAAGATGAAACATGGTCCTCAGTTGGGCAAAAACAAGATTGGGGGACCAAAACCCTAGTTGGATGGTCAAATTAGGTCACAAAACCCTAATTTGAAAGCTTAAATAGACCTTGAGGGGTCACTTTCAAATCATTTGCACACTTAGCCTTTAGAATTTTTTGCATTTTGAGCTCTGAGTTTCGGTCGAGATGGCGCAATGACAGCTTCCTAGGCATGTGTCAGAGCAGGTACAAGTGCACTAATGACCAACCAACGCAGGACCCGTGGTATGTACCCCTATCCTAACTTTTAATTTTCTCGATTTATGTGCATTTAATAGGGTCCAAGTCAATTTTAGGTCAAGTAGCATTATATAGCGCCACTGCAAATGCTCAATCAGCGTTGCGCAGCCTCAAACTGTGCTACATATGAGAATAGCGTCGTCACGGGCCACTTTCGAGAATTAGGGTTTTGGACAAACTCCACCACATATGTAAATTGGACCACACGACATAGTTTGGAACTAGGGTTTCGGCACAAAGTTAGCTGCACATGCAAATCGGACCGCACGACGCACTTTAGAATTTAGAATTTTTCAAACTCTGCCACGTCGACGCAGTTTGGGACTTTACAAACTGTGCTACATTTTCAAACAGCACCACATTTGTTGTTTCAAATGCGAAAAGCTAACGTGGGAGACACATTTTTTTGAGACTTGACGCGATGGTTTCCCTTGTGCAAGAGGACCTCAATATACTTCACTCGAGGGAGCACAGATGGCTAGTGCTCAGAAAATTATAGGTTATGCACATATTCCTTAAGGAGCTTGGTATGCTCGGCCTTTGGTTTGTTGTGTATGTTCATCCTATTCAGACCCTCTTGGGGATGATGACAGCCTTGGGGATGATGACAGCCTTGGTGGAGCAATGGCAGAGTGAGACCTCCTCCTTCCACCTTCCTACTGGCGAGGAAACTATTAATCGTGAGGATGTTTGGTGCATCCTATGACTACCTATCCATGGAACGAGTCATTTATGATATGGATGCCAGTAGGGATGCTTGCTACGATGAGATTACTTTTTTGAGGGACAGATAGACTTGGAGAGGTATCGAGGTATAGTTCCCACCTGCAGATTGATTGTTGTGGCCATCGTTTCAGGTCTAGTAGCACCAGATCGGTGGGGCTGATAATTCAGTCTAGGTTGGGGGTTAGCTTGGGAGCAGATGGTCTTCCACAGGGAGTTCTTTGCTTGGGGGTCAGTGATGTTGGCCTCACTATATAGGGACCTCCATGATTTTTCATACCTTGATAGCAGGGCCCTTGGGGTTGGGGTCACTTTACTAAACATCTAAGCATGGGAGTGGATTACAGTGCTCTGTCTGATTGTCACACCGATTGTTCTAGATATTCATGATCCTATCGTTTGGCAGTATGGGGGAGCCCAAATTCGCTTCACCCACACAAGTACAGGAGGCATTTCCCACTAGCAATGGGTGCTTGATGAGATGTGAGAATTTATTTCGAGGCCCTAGCTGGGTATAGGCCCATGGTCCGATGATCACGAGTAGCTATTCTTTGCTCAATAGGACAAGTGGATGTAGGGCTACAAACACACCATGATAGAGTTGTACCTTCCAGATGGGGTGGTATGATAGTTCAGTGAGGTTCAGGATAGGTCGGACAACCAGTATGTGGCGATCTTTGCCTGTTTTACGCGAGAGACATGGGGTCAGCCGATTCCAGCACCAGAGGCAGTAGCCTCGTTCAGGTAGCTAGTGGCCAGGCCATGGCCATATGATCAAGGGTCAAAAGATGTAGGGGTTACACAGGCCTACAGATCTTGGTTCAACCCTCCTTTCCGATTGACAGTTCCAAGCATAGTTCTTCCATGATACAATCCAAGAGGTAGGGGACAAGGAGGTAGAGGTGACAGTGATAGAGATGGCGACGGGGATAGGGGAGGAGATGGCCCTCCTCCACATCAGACACCACCACAGGACCAGGCACCACCACGGGACTAGGCACTGCCACGGGACCAGGCATTGCCACAGCAGCTACTGACACAGCTAGACCACAAGGATGCCCTGATTCAACAGCTTCAGGGGAAGATACAGATTTTGACATTGAGTGAGACTAGGCTCGGTAGTAGATTATGGCAGTTACCACTGAGAGGGACCAGGCTCAAACTGAGAGGGATTAGGAGATCAGTTAGAGGTGACAGTTGGAGAGTACAGCCTCATTCACCCAAGGTCGGACAATATCTTTGAGAGCATATCAAGAGGTGGTTAGAGAGGTCGAGTACTATCAGCAGCACTATAGGCAGGCAGTGCCACCAGTTGGTCAGGTGCCAGACTTTTCATAGCAGATAGGGATGAGGCCTCTCGAGGACCATGGTGAGAGGCCAAAGGGGGAGGAGCACAGCCAGCAGGGCTAGCCCTTCGATTATAGATATTTTTCCATTTTTGATCCATGGGCTCTAATACTTATTGCCATGATTGTATCATATACACTTGATCCAATTTTTGTATCATGACAGTTGTATTATTTTGATGATATATATATGAGATGGTCCTACTTATGAGATGTTTTATAATGTATGATGTATGAATGCATTTTAATTTCTTATGTGCACTGAGATTTTATGAAATAATTCTAATTTTATGCTCATGCAATATGATGTATGTTTCTACATGATGATTATGGATGCATTTCTTTTTGTACTTTTCTATGTATTTTGATGACAATCGTATGGATGTACTGTATGCAAATGATTATGTATTGATATGAAAATGATTAATGATTCAAATGATATGCGACCAACTATGTAATGATAATGGATACTAATGATTTATATTATTCCCTTAATGATTCATGTAATGTATGATGTGAAATGAATGTAATGCGATGACTTCTTTAAGATACTTAGAATAACAATTCTATATTATTCCTCATAACTTAAGATGATGATGACGCGAGATGATATATTGCGATATGATCTGTATGATATGATATGTATTTATGTTGATGATTTTATGGATGCAGGGTGGATGCATTAGTGATGTTCTGATTAAATTTCATGGTACCATGTTAGTATGGAAAGAAGATAAAAGAAAAGAGAGCCAACAAGTCATTAAGATGATGATGATTTTCCTACCAGGAGTCGGGATTTTCAAAGGGCCAATTACTTTATGTTTGATAACACATATAGGTATGATGCATCAAGGTATAAAGAACTAGGATGGAGTTGTACCTAGTGTGATGGACTTTGACTCCATAATTAGATAGGAGTATTCATGTTCACACTTAGCATACGAAACCTTATTCAGGATGTAGTTCAGGCATTCTAAACATCTTAGACCAAAACATAGAAAATCAAGCCTTCCTATGTGTTCAACAAGATACCTAAAACATCCTCCCTACAAACCAAACAAAGCATGCATAACTAAGTTATTTTACAAGAGTATCCCACAAGAACAGCAAATAAAAAGATAACGATTGTTGCCCCATTCCTTTCTCTCTAAACTTTTTTTGATTAGGAAACATCGAGAGGTCCTTGGAATGAGCGCAATAAGATTAATCCAAAGAAAGGATAAAGTAAACAAACAAGCTAATGTTCTTCATATCGCTAGCCAAGACTAAACTATAGTGGGGTACCTAATGTTGATGTCTAGTGTAGGAAGGATGCATCCTAGGACATGTTGTGATCAGGGTTTTGGTGGGATTGATTGGATGATAAGCTATTGATACTCCGAGTTGATCAACTTGCTTGTTTACTGACCTAGACTTTGAAACTTTGACAATAGGGTGTTCACTTTTGAACCTGCTAGACTTGCTTTTGATTGACTCACCAAAGGATGAAGGCGATGATGATTTATTAGGAATGATAATTTTTTCGGGTGAGAGTGAGATGAGATGGGTGCACCATTTTGGGTTTTTAGATATTTGGATGTTTTTGATGTTTTTGAAATGTTTTGAGGCTGTCTTTTATTTTTGGATTTTTCAATTTTTTAAAAATTTTGAGATTTTACGATGAAGAGACTAATTTAAAGACCTATCATAGGGGTCTCAAGAGTTGATCCATAGAATATCCTTGCCTACATTGTACACGTAGAGACCACGTAGTTCAACTAATGATAGACTTGACCTAATGATGTGAAAGATGGGCAAACAGATTGCTAGATTGCGACGGACGCCTAAGGACTGACCTAAAATGTCTGGGGGGATGATCAAAGATCAACCTTTCCTACGTTCAAGCTCAGAGATGGCGTAGTTTGGTAGGATGACCCTTTTTTTTTTAGATATTTGACATTTTTTGGATTTTGATATGATTTTTTTGAATGTTTTTGATTTTTTTAATTTTAAAGAAGATTACCAGAATATACAGTGAATCTGACCCGATGCAATTATAGGAACATTCCCCCAACGTAATGTGATAGACTACTTTGATATAGGCAAGACAAACTTACCTTAGGAATATGCCAAGTAGTACTAGGGTGGAACATGATACAAGCACAAGATCAAGTTATGGTACAGTTGTGAATGGATGATGGAAGGATAGATGGAATGTAATGGATAAGTGAGTTACAAAGGTCTTGGTGGATGGAGAGTGCTTTATATATGCTTGGTGCCTATTTTCCAGGTTTTCACCAAGCTACTTGTCCAAAGCGCCACCAAAATGGTTTTCACTAGAGGACGATTTTTTTCTTTACTATTTTCAATCCTTTTTCTAATTTTTTTGGACTTTTGTATTTTTTTTTATTTTTTATTTTTTTGTTGTTACCAAGATGCCTGTTTTTCAGGTTTTCATCAGGGTGACCATTTTTTCAGGACATTTTTTTTTTGTACTTTTTGGCTCTAGACCTTGCAAGATTTTAGGCATAAATTTTTTTGAGATGGGAGATGTTCAGGGGCTCCTGCAGAGGCTTGCCTTCTAGTATTGACAACTGATATGCCCCTGATTTATAGCTTGTTGTGATGATGAAAGGTCCCAACCAGTTGGGCTCAAATTTTCCTTTGCTTTCTAGATTTGGCACATTCTTTTGGTTCTCCTTAGCACAAGTTCACCGACTTGGAAGGTTCATCTCCTGATCTTCTTGTTGTAGTTGCGCTTTAGGCAGTTTGGATAAACTTGTAGATGGTTGAGGGTATCCATGCACCGTTCATATAATAATTCCAGCTCATTTAACCTTGAAACCCAATATTCCTCATCTGTAATGAGGTTTTTTAGTGATATCCTTAATGACGGGAGCTCGTTCTCGATTAGGAGGATGGTTTTTGATCCACAGACCAAGGAGAATGGGGTGGTGCCTATTGATGTGCAGATGCTAGTGTGATAGGCCCATAAGGTAGGATTTAGCTACAGATTCTAATCATGACCAGCATCATTGAATGTCTTCTTAAGGATTTTCAAGATGGTTTTATTGGTGGCTTTTGCTTGGCCATTGCCTTGGGGATAGTACAGAGCGGAAAAGCGATGTTGGATTTTGAATTTTTCACATAAGTCATGAACATCCTAGTTTTTGAAAGGTGTCCCATTATCTGAGATAATAGCTTGGGGAACACCATATTAGCAAATGAGGTAGTTCAAGATGAACTTAGATATCTACTTTCCCATTATGTAGGTCATGGGAATTGCTTTGACCCACTTTGTAAAGTACTCTGTAGCGGTGATGATGAATTTGTGGTCATTGGATGAGGTGGGTGTGATTTTTCCGATGATATCGATCCCCCACTACAAAAAGGGCCAAGGTGTAACAATAGGATGAAGCTCTTGAGTTGGTGCATGAATAAGGTCTCCATGTTGGTGGCACTGTAAACACTTTTTGACAAATTCGTGTGCCTCTCTTTCCATTGTTGGCTAGTAGTATCCAATTCTTAGCAACTTCTTAGCCAAGGTCATACCACTCGAGTGTGAACCACAAATTCCATTGTGTACCTCAGTCAAAGCAATTAGGTCTTCCTTAGGACTTAATCAATACAACAAGGTTCCTTCAATGCTCCTACAATAAAGGGTTCTCCTAGGATGACAAAGCGGGTGGACTTTTTGATGAAGGCTCATTTGAGGTTTGGGGTTATATTAACGAGCAAGACTCCTATTCTTAAGTAGGTGCAAACGTCATGATACCAGGGATCACTAGGACCAATGAGTTCACACAAAAATTCAGACTCTAGTACCTCGAATGCTGGTATGAGAAGCTACTTTACCAAGAATTCTTGCTTTGGGATGTTGCATGAGATTTCCAAGAGTGATCCAATTGTCACCATTGTGTCTGCTACTTTGTTGTTTGCTCTAGGTAACTGTTCAAATGTGATGTCAATGAATGACTCTTTGAGGCTCTTGACTAACTTCTTGTATGAAGTTAGCTTATCATCCTTTGTCTAATATTCATCATTTACCTAATTGATTATGAGCTAAGAACCTTTAGAACCATGATTTGTCATTGTATTTCAATCATTAAGCCAATGACGAGAGCCTCATACTCTGCTATGTTATTCATGCATGGAAATGACAGTTTGTAAGACTTGGGTATGCAGTCTCCTTGGGGAGTTATGAATAAAATTCCTGCCCCTAATCCGTGTTGCATGTGATATCCATCAAAATAAATCTTCCAGTGGTCTGTAACACTTAGGCTGAATATTGATTCATTTGGTAATTCTAAAACGAGTGGGTTCTCTACATAAATAGGAGCCTCTACTATTTGATTTGCAATTACTTGTCCCTTGATAGCCTTTCGCTCCACATATTCAATATCATGTTCCATTAGTATCATGACCCACTTGGTTGTCTTTCCTATGAGGGTGGCTCTAGAAAGGAGGTATTTGAGAGGTTCTATCTTTGCAATCAACTTGATTTGGTGAGCCAGCATGTAGTGTCTGGATTTTTGTGCTGCAAATACAACTACCAGATAATATTTTTTAATGGGATTATAGTTTAGCTCGTGTCCCACCATAGTTCTTCTGATATAGTATATTTCTCTTTCTCTTCCATTTTCATCATGTTGAGCTAATAGAGCACCGAGAGCTTCCATGGTTGTTGAAATGTACAGGATTAGTGGCTTTCCTAGAGCAGGTGGCATAAGTAGATATTCATTGATTTTATTAAACACTTGATCACACTTGTCATCCCACTTGTATGTTACTCCCTTGTGGAGTAGATGAGAGTATGGGATATGTTTATCTGCTAGTTGTGCTATGAATCTATAGATGGATTGGAGCTTTCCTTGTAGGCCTCTGAGCTGTTTTAGTGTCCTAGGTGCTTCCATGTCGAGGATCACCTTGACTTTTGTGGGATCCACTTTTATTCCTCTCATTGATACTATATATCCTAGGAGTTTTCCTGATTGCACCCCAAAGACACATTTCTTGGGGTTAAGTCTAACCTTGTATTTGTCAAATCTATCAAAGATAGCACTTAGAGTTTCTATGTGATCCTATATTTTCCTTGATTTGGCCAATATATCATCCACTTAATTTTCCATAGTTTTTTTAATCATGTCATGAAATGTTTCTCCCGCATTCTTTAGCCCAAATGGCATCATGTTCCAATAGTAGGTGCCCCATGGACATGTAAACATTGTCTGATGTTGGTCTTCCTTTACTATCATAATCTGGTTGTACCCTGAGAAGCCATCCATCAGTGATACCATCTTGTGTCTGGCCGTCATGTCCACTATCATTTCAATGTTGGGTAGTGGAAAGTCATCCTTAGGACACACTTTGTTTAGGTCTCTTAAAATAGTGCAGATACAGATGCCCCCATTCAGTTTTGAAACTGGCACAAGATTTGACACCCATTCTGGATAATCAATTGGGTGTATAAAGCCGACATCCAGGAGATTTTTTAATTCCACTTTGATTAGCAAGGCTATCTGAGGTTGCATCTTTCTTAATTTATGTCTTACTGGCTTTGCCCCTAGGTAGATAGCTAAGTGATGAACCATGACTTTTGGATCAAGACACAGCATGTCGGCATAGGTCCATGTGAATTTCACCTTTCTTTCTCTTACAAATGCAACCAATAGTTCTTGTTCTTTTGTCAGAAGTAATTCAACATAGAAGGTGGTGTGTGGCATTGCTTCTATTCCCAGATTGATGGGATTGCACTATTCTGCTAAGACTGTTGATTTCTCTTGATGAAGTGCAATAGGGGGGAGATTGAATCCTTCATCTTCCGACACCTCAAAGAGGTTTTCACCATTATATGTGTCCTTTATTTTTACTATTCTATGGTTAGAGAGTGCCACAGTGTGGTTTTCACTCAATGACCCTGAGCTTATTCTCATTCTTTTGTTTTTGCGACTGAAGGAATCAATTGTCTCCCCATAATAGGCTTGTGTGTTCAGTGTGATGTCAAACCTAGCTTTGTGATCTTCGTATGGTACTATATCCCTTAATCCCATGAATTCTAAGAGTGCCTCATCATTTTTGAATGTGTCTAGAACCGGTGGTCCTCGTTGGTCATAGTCGATGATTTGTGGGAAAACTAGGTTTATTTTATGATTTTGGCGGTCTGACTCAACAGGTGAGGCAGTAATCATGAGTAAGGAGGAATCTTCAAAAAGCATGGGAAGGCCTGTTACGGTACCTCATCATCACTTCTACTATAGAAATTAGTTATGTCAAAGGTGAAATTATCTAGGAGTAGACCTATTGATACGAGTAGTTGAAGGGTGGTTGCTGATAACTGAGGGGGGGGCCTGACTGCTCTTATAGGGGTACCTCTGCCATGTATGGTTATACTCAAAGGGGTACATCCAAGGCCACTATTTTTCATTTGTCTTTCTACAATGATGGGCTCCATTCATCCATCACTGTTCTTTCCAAGGCTTTCATTTCTGTTGTAACTCATACCAAGCATCATTTGCAGTCCTCTGGTAGCTTCATCCATGGGTAGGGTGGGTGTGGGTCTTTCATCTTGGTATAGTGTGCTTGAAATGTCTCTTTTGTCCACATTTTCTTGACTTAGATCCCCCCAACAGCAGAATCTAGAAGGGTCTACCCTAAAAGTGTGGACAGGCATTTCAACTAGTTGGGCTTGCCCATGTGACCTAGAAGATTGAGGTAACTCTCCTACAACAAAAGATTTTTTCTTAATTATGTAGTCTCCACACCCATTGTCTTGGATCATGAGCTTGATGCCGGATATATCGAGGATGGAGGGTGTCTCTGTCGCAAAAGTGGAGGCAAGGTTAGATGGGTCCACATAGGGAGTGGAGGGTCCTTCATCATTTTTTGGCACTTGGGGAATTTTGTAGAGCTTGGCCTCCAATTTTTTGCAATAGGTGAAAGGTTTAGGGTCACCATGGATTGTGACCTCCTCATTTTGATATAAAAAATTTACACATTAGTGAAATGTTGAGGCGACTGCCTTCATTCTATGGATCCAAGGATGTCCCAGGAGGATATTGTAGGGTAAATCAAGGTCGAGGACCTGACATGTGGTTTCCATGGTAGCTAGCCCTACTTGGATTGGGATTTTGATAGTGCATTGCAACACTCTTTCCTGGTCATCATATTCTCTGATGGTAATGCCTTTGTTTTTGTTGATGGAGTCTTATGAGATTCCCAAGTTCTTTATGAGTTTAAGCAAACAAATATTGAGGCCCGCGCCTCCATCCACCAAGACCCTTTTGACTTTTTTCTTGTGAACCAGCACTTGAAGGTGAAGTGCACGATTGTGAGATGGTTGGGTGGGGAAGTCTTGATCAAAAAAGGTGAGGAGATTTGGCATGATGATGTTACCAACCATAGCTTGGATTTTTTTTGTATCAAGGTTAGTAGAGATAGTGGACGCAGCTAATGCTTCATCAAGGATTTTCCTATGGTCGGCAGAAATTTTCAGTAACTCCATGATGGAAATTTGATTGGGGGTTCTTTTTAGCTGGTCAATGATGTTATAATCATAGGGAATGGCTTTTGGATTTGAGATGGGGGTTTTAGATGGTTGTGATGCCCCTACAATAGTAACCTTTCCATCGCATGTGGTGACTCCACAATCAGCGTTGGCTCCTTTGACGTTAATGATAGTGACCATTTCATCTATGCATGCAACAATATCTTCGTATATAAGGTTTTCACTGGCATACTTTTGTTTCCCTTCATTGTTCCCTTGGTTATTTCCTTGATTGTTTCCTTGATTATTATTAGGCATCGGATTCATGTATATTTTGAGATCTTGATTTCTAGTGGGTTGCTCGACATTTATGATTTTGTCCTCAATAAGATCTTGGATGATGTTTTTCAATCTCATGCAATTTGTGGTTGTGTGCCCTTTGATTTTATGAAAATTGCAAAAGAGATTTTCATTGTACCATGGTTTTTTTTTCATGGGTTTCACATATTGTTCAGAATTGGAAATTTTGATAAGGTTTTCTTTAACCAGCTTCTTCATTATAGATTTGATTGACTCTCCAAGGGTCGTGAACTTCCACTTGGGAGGATACTTATTTTGGGGAGGTGGTCATCCTTGATTGTTCAAAGATGATTGTTGTCGTATCATCGTATTGGTTTGCACATTGTTGCAATTGTGATTCTGTGGTTGATGATGGGTTTGAATATTTTTCTTCAAAGCACCGATGACAAGCTTAGCATCAACCACTTTGTTGTTTGTGACATTTTTTTTCCTTCACCATGTGTGAGGTTTAATGTTATAACTGGTGGATGGGCAGTTATCCTATTGTGCAAGAAACATCGAAGCACGCCCTCGCGCAGTAAGGGCTCTTTCGATATTGAGTGCCTTTGGGATCAATTGATCATTTGTTGTAATGTATTTCATTTTTAGATAGAACGCCAAGTTTTTGTCTAGATTGGCTATGATTGTGCAAACTTGTTGCTCTTCTGGCATGGTCCACTTGCTCTGGTTGGCCTTTGATCGCCATCTTTGCAAGGAGGTGAATATCTCTCCTTTTCTTTGTTTTAGTGATGATAGTTCCTCTAGACTAACATTTGTACCCATGTTGAATGAATATTTTTTGAGGAATGTGTCCACAATTTCCTAGAATGTTTTGATGCATGTGGGTAGACAAGAGAACCATTCCATGGCAGGACCAGTCAAACTCTGAGGGAATAGTTACATTAGATATGTATCATCATATGCAACTTCCATGCAATCCACTTGAAACTCCCTGACGTGATTTTCAGGGTTTCTCGTCCCATTATATTTATCGAATTTGGGGATTTCAAATCCCTTTGGGAATGGTACCATTGTAAGACTTATATCAAAAGGATACGAGCAAAAATTTCCTGACATTCTAGTTGTTTTTCCTAATTGAAGGTCCAGCACATGCTATGAGAGAATTTTGACTTGTGTTGCAACATCATTTGGAAAATTAGAAGGTGGGATGAATGTGTTTTGAGTCATTTGTGGTGTTTGATTGATGAGTGGATTATTGGTAAGGGTTTGCTGCAAGCTTTGTTGTGCATTTAAGTCCTGTTGATATTCCTACATTTGTACCAACAATGCTTGGTGTTAGTCATGTTATTTTTGTTCCATCAAAGCTTGTTGCTGGTCCTGTTACTATTTTTCCCACAAAGCTTGTTGTTGGTCTAGCTCTTGTAGCACCAACAAAGCTTTTTGTTGATCTAGTTGTTGTTGCGCCAACAAAGCTTGTTATTGTGCCTGAAAATATTATAGGGCTTGTTGGTATGCATGTTGATGGATTGCTTATAGTTGAGTGTGGTACTATGCTTACGCCTATTGAGCTTGGTGTTGTGTTTGAGCTTGAGCTTGTGCTTGTTGGGTTGCTTGAGCCGCTTGCATAGTTTGTGCGATTTTTTGGGCTTGTGTAGTTTGTGTAGCTTGAGCGACTTGTTGGGTAGCTATTTGCGCTTGCACTTGCTAAGCAGCCTATTGTGTAGCTTGTTGGTTTTGTTGAATTACCCTTTGGTGGGTGGCTTTTTGGACTACTTGAATCATGGTGATGAATGAATTCATCATGTTAGCTTTTGGTGGAATTGACGGAGGATTGGGAACGATATTGACAGTTATGGTGAGTGGAGGGGTCATGTTGGTGATCGGGGTTTGGGTTGTGGGTGGTGTGATTGATATTCTTGGTCCTTGGGAAACCATGCTTTGAGAGATTTGGGGAATGGTGGATGTGTCGAATGTTGTGGTTGCTTGAATGGTTTCCATCTATTGTTGCGATACTACTGGCAAAAGGAGCGGGTTTGATGTGATGCTTAGATTGCTTTAGTTTGGTAGATTGGTGGTAGGTAGGGGGGGAGGCCCAACCCAAAAGGTGATACGGATGTTAGAGGTAATGGAGGGAATGGTGGTGTGTTCCCTTGGAAAAGTGATGACGAGGACAGATCAATGACTCCCCATGTCCCGAATAACCCACCCTCTCCTTGCGAAATCATGGGGAGATAATTTTGTATGTCCAACGGACAGGTTGGTATTGCATGGAATGAGGATGAGTCTGCATGATTATGGAAAGTAAGTGGAACATACAGGTGTGATGAATTCACTGGGATAGATTTATCCGGTGTGGTGTTGATATTTATTTCTCTGTTATTTACAAGGTGATGCTTTTGGATTTCACAAAGCATGGCGCTTCCCTTGTTAACAACTAGCGGGGTTGAAGTGATTGTTGATATGATTGGGGAATATCTTGAGTGACATTTGAAAGTGATATTCGGGGTATACATGTAAGAGGCCTTTCCATATTAGTACTCACGTCAAATTCAAAAGGGATTTTGGTCCCTTCTTTCGTTAACGCATGTATATATAGAGATGGATTACGTTTCAACATGGCATTGACAATTCTATGATTCTCAGGATACTGAACCATTTCAGTTATTTCCTCTTGTGTCATTCCCAAGTCATTATCAATGATGTCTTCTACATGGCCTTCCTCTTGAGGTTTTTGCGATGACGGAGAGGAGTTGTTTGGAGGATTGCTTGATCCTACAAGGTTTACTTCAGAGGTCGTTTGACTTAGGTCACTTGAAGTTGATGTTTCCTTAGTGATTTCCATGTTCCTCTTGTGTTGTGATCTTGTTTGAACCATAAAATAGAAATCGTTTGATCTTAATATTAGGCTCAAAAGGAGAAGAACTAGGAAAGTCTAAGGATCAAAAGTGATGATGGAGATGAGATAAATGGAAGATGGATGATGTGGATGAGTGAAACTCTTGAATAACCTTGGGGGGATGCTAAAATTTTTAAGGCTTGAATTGATTTGGTTTTGATTTAAGGATAGTTGACTAGGTGTGTTAAGTCAAACAAGAAGATAATGAACTTGTGAGCCCTAGGAAGTTGTGTTATCCTAGAGAAAACTTGTACAAGAGAATGAATTGACTAAGTGTGTTAAGCCAATCAAAGTGATAATGAACTTGTAGACCTTAGGAAGTTGTGTTATCCTAGAGGTAAATTCATTCATGAGGATTTATAATTTGATTAAGTGTATTAAGTCAAACAAGGTGATGTTGTTTTTCCCTATAAGTTTAGCATGAATGATGTTTCAAAGTCCTCAAGAGTTTTTTGGTGAGATGAGATTTTATTTTTATGATTGAGGGATGGATGAGAGTGATGATTTTGATCCTAGACTTGACTTAGACAAGACTCTTTCTTACAAGACCTCGGTATTGAAGAACATGCCATACTTCCTATGTGAGAAAAGCAAACCTTTCAAAAAGAGTTGGATTTTGTTGATAATAGAACTCATACAAACTTGGGTTGTTCTTTGAGGCCTTCTTGTAGAAATTATATAACAATATTTCTCTAACCTCAAGAAGCATTTCAAGGTGCTCCACACGAGCTTTTGGGATAATCTTCTTGAACCTTGGTTTTTGGATTTTGATTTTACGAGAAATCATTTGAGAGAACACATGTGTGAGGTCCAATTTGTCCTTATCTTTTCTTAATGAGTTCCTTTTATCAAAAACAATTTCTTGATTATGATTTCAAACTAAATGTCTATGCCTCAATTCCTTTTCATTCCACAAGGTCCATTATGTGAAAATCAAGGTTTCAAGAGCACGGTTTCCTAGGTTGACTTTAGTGAAAACAAATGATGATTAAACCTAAGCACTTACAAACCTCTAAGGAGGGAATCCCTAGGGTAAGCAAGAGCACATGGATTCGTCAAGGGTATTTGTTTCCTCCAAAGGGTTTGAAATTTTGAAGATTTTGTGAATGTTTGTTTCCCAATGTTTTATATCCAATCAAAGTGTTTTGATTTCAAGAACATGTACAATCCCTAGGTTGAAAAGGCAATATTTGTTGGGTTCCCACTTGGACGAATCCAGCTGCGTATTCAGTACGGATGATTAGATGCTTGACCACACTGGCTCCCCCTTATAGTGCACTCACTTCTCGGGTCAATCAAGCATCAGTACCCATGAATCTCCCATGACATACTTTTCATCTCTACAACAGAACCGCATGTATACGTGGGGCGGCTTCAAAGGACATGACCCTTTGCACCAACAAATAGATAGGATTTTGGCCTTTTCTAAACAAGAGGTTTTAATGTGGGAATTTCATTCATGGGGGACTATCCATGTGGTGAGAGACCATTTTTTCCCTTCTTTTCAGAATAATCCTTGTGATATTGGCCTTTGTTCCAATATCCACACTTATATCCTGGGTAGAAGTCGTTTGGCTTTAGCGTGTTCCTAGTTGGGTCGTTCCCTTGGGTGATTACTTTTTCCCACAAGGCAGGCCCACTAAGATAAACAAAAGAAAGTAATAATATCCCATAGTTCAATCGACCTTCATTGAAAAGCAAAGGGAGAACACTCGGAATATACCATGATCACACTTGCAAGATTGGTTCAATTTTAATCCCAAAATGAAATGTGGAAGAAATTACTTTACTCAACTTAAGATCACCAAAAGAGATTTTGATTCTCAAGATCGTTGTGAGGTGCAAGAGAAGCGCATACATCTGTTTGATGATATTACTTTGAGTAAACAATTACAAAACAAAAAAAAACTTGTTCATTTTAAATCCACAAAGTAAAAGTGAATTCTTTTTATAGCACCAAATCAAATGTGGAATTTGTCTTGTTCAATTTTTAAACCTTAAACCAAATCTAGTAAGTTGTTCTAAATTTCTTTTTAAGCCCTTTGTTTACAAAATTTAAAAAAAAATTGTATTGTTCTTTTTAGAGCCCAAAAATAAATTTAGTGTTCCCTAGAGCATAAAAGATGACAAATTTCTTAAGAGAGATTGAGAACTCTCTAAGAGTGTTAAACAACACTAAAGTGTTTAAAACACTTGGCATAAGATGAGAATGATGTCATAATTTAGCCTTCCATTTTGTTTTCCTCCTTTCCCTAACCTGCAAAATGATTAAAACCAAAAGATACAGAAACAGCAAATAGGTTAATAGTTCAAAAAGCTGAAAACAAAAAGGCACATGTCAAAAAAATCAAATTTGAACTTTTTACTATCACCCAGCGATGTACTTAGCAAATGCGGTGGAGTTTAGAAACTCCAGTGGTGCAATATAATGCCACTAACAGCTAAGAGTGGTGCTCTGTAGTAGGACAGAGAGCGCAAAGGCAACGCTATTTCAACCCAGCAGTGCAGTTTGGAGTTTAAAAACCCGCGACGCAATTTAGAAATTTGAATTTGTGGGCAGGAAGACTCCAACGGTGGAGTTTGGAGTTTAGAGCAGTGCGATATAGCATTGTTGGACTAGTAGTGGTGCAATTTCCTGTGGGCACAAAAAATGTCAAAAAACCACGGATTTTTGGAAAAACATGATGAATTTCTCCAAATCATCCCTCCTTCTAGCGCCAAAATGTGAACCCCAATCCTAGACCTACACACAAACATTGCAAGAAAACACAATATTGGATTCATATGCAAGTTAGAACTAAGATTCCCCATGAAATCCGTTTACAATGATCAATAATAGGAAAAATAAAGAACAAACATAAAAGATAAATGAAATCCTAATTAAGCAATGAAAACACTTGATCCCATGGGGGAATTGGTGCCAATTTATGTGTAGAAATTGGACCTTTCCCAAATCCTTTGTTGCATTTTTGATGATTGATCCACTTTGATGAAGATTCAATCAAGCTCCATGATGAAAAATTTGCATAACCTACCTAAGATCTTGATGAAATGGATGAAAAATAGATGTGCTTGAGGATGAAGTTGAGTATAGTAAGTTTACTCAAGTTGTGGATGATAGAATGAGAGGAAGATTCTCTCATTTATATATTTCCAAGTTGGAAGAATGAGTGAAATTGAGCAATGTGGGATCATTCAACATCCAATGGCCAAGTGCCACTTTTCGAGATGTGAATGGTTGATGGTTGTGCAAGTTTTGATCAAAGTGCCAATAAATGATTTTAGGTGGAATTTCAAAATAGTGAAATGACTTGTTGGAGAGGGAAGAAAATGGAGTTATGGCCACTTGGCTCAAGGAAAATGGACTTGTAAGGTGAAATAAATGTCGTGTTGGAATGACCAAGCCCACTTGATTTTGAATTCAAATTTGAGGGAATATTCCTCTTTTATGCCATGTGAGGGAAAATAGGAGATTTAATAAATCAAAGTAATTGATTTATTGTGAAAGTTGCATTCTCTAGAGGATGTGACATAGATTAAGATTAAATTAACCAAAGTTTAATTAATTTACTAAAGAATTAGATGTGACAATTTAGACTTAAATTTATGTATTGATTTAAATCAAATTCAGAGGAAGGGTTTCATTAAATAAATGTTTTGATTTATTTAACTAAAGTGGATAATGTTAGATTAAATCAAATAAGGTTTAATTTATTTAATTTAATAAGAGGACTTTAGAGGATTTAATCAAATAAGATGAATTATTTGGGTAAGTGCACCAAGATGGTTCCCAAAAAGGGGACTTAAGTGGACAGCTTTTTTCTGAAATCAAGAAATACTGACCTTGGACGTGAAATTGAGGATACTTCGACTCAAAATTTTGAGATGGAACAAAAAGAAGGATTCAAGTGCTCTGAGTCTACTTTCTAAACTACTAATTTATTTTGAAAATGATTGAGATTAAGGGGTTCAAATGAGGGACATACAAAAATTGGTGTTGTTTTTGTCAGAAAAATATAACATAGCAACTCTTGTACGACCCTCGTACGGTGAACTTTTTTTTAGTATTTATAAAATCGCGACAGTCATAAATTAGCTAATAGTATGTAGTTGATGCACGATTTTTCTGATAATTTTTTAATGAATATTTGATTTTTTACTAATTTGTGAAGTGGACATATCCTAAAAATAGAATTTTGGCCGTGCTACCCCTACAAATTTTGGAAACTAATTGATTTGTTTTTTTTTTAATTTTTTAATTTTGTAGAACCACGTGCAATCCTGGTGGTGAGCACAAACTCAATTATGAGAAATATGGTGGATTTTTTAAAAACACGTCTCTGGTCGTTGGGAATGCCCTCCAAGCCTTTGGGTTGGTATTCCAAGGCAAATACCAAGCTTAAAGTTCAGTAATTCCCAAAGCAAGATATAATGTGAGCGCATTATAATGCACTCGCATTATATCTCACTTTTGACATGGTTTTTGCTTCTACAGGGAACATGTCTACTAGCACATAACATGAGCACGTTATAATGCACTCGCATTATGTCTTACTTTATGTTAAATGCTAATATATTAATGTATGCTTATATATTTTTATGTACATGTATGTATGTATGCTTGTATGGATGTAAGATTATATGTACATATGTATTATGCTTGTATGTATGCATTTATGTATGTCTTTAGACGAAGGGAGAATTTAGAGAGAGTCTAGAGAGATGGAGAGGGGATCGAAGTGAGATTTTAAGAGAGAGGGAGTGGGAGAGAAGGGGTTGGATTGAGGGGGACTTAGCTAGGTAGGGTGGGAGGGATAGAGGTAGAGAGAGAGAGAGAGGGGAGGTCAGAGAGAGAGAATTGAGGGAGAGGGAGAGGGAGAGGCAGAGGGAGAGAGAGAGGGGGGTGGGAGAGAGAGAATTGAGGGAGAGGGAGAGAGAGAGAGAGAGACAAAGAGAAAGAGAGGGTTATGTAGGTAGGGTGCGAAAGGGAGAGACTTGAGAGTGTGAGAGGGAGATACTTGAGAGTGTGAGGGGGGTGAGAGGGAGAGACTTGAGAGATAGGTAGTGAGAGGGAGTGTGAGAGAGGTGGAGTGTGAGAGAGAGGGAGTGGGAGAGAGAGGGAGTGTGAGTGAGAGACCTAAGAGAGGGAGAGGGTGTGAGAGGGAGTGACCTGATAGAGGTAGAGAAAGAGGGGGGCAGAGTGAGAGGGACTTATCTAGGTAGGGTTGGAGGGATAGATAAAGAGAGGGGAGAGAGACAAAGAGAAAGTTACCTAGGTAGGTTTCCAGAGGGAGAGACCTTAGAGAGAGAGGGGGTGGGAGGAAGAGACATGAGAGAGAGGTAGAGAGAGGTAGTGGGAGAGAGTGGGATGGAGTGGGAGGGACATAAAGAGAGATGGATAGAGGGAGTGAGAGAGGGTGGTAGGGATTGATTGAACAAGAGGTACGCAGAAAGAGGGAGACAGTAGATAGAGACAATTAGAGAGGGTGGGAGAAAGGGAAGGAGGGAGAGGTGAGATGTATAGATAGAGAGAAAGTGATAGGGGTTGAGGGTATAGGGTTGAGGGATTAGGGTGGACGACCTATAGGGTTGATGGTTTCTAGGGTATTAGGGTTTAAGGTTTGAGGGTTGATGGAATAGGTTTGATGGTAGAGGGTATTTGGTTGAGGGTATAGGGTAGAAGGTTTAAGGTTTAAGCATTTAGGGTTGAAGGGTTTGGGGTTAAGGGTTTAGGTTAAGGGTTTACTTGGTTGAGGGTACAGGGTTTAGGGTATAGGTTTGAGGGTATATGGTTGAAGGATTAGGTTCAGGGTCCAATCTAAGGGGTAGAGGGTTTAGGGTTTAAGGATTGAGGGTTGAGGGATTAAGGGTTGAGGGTGAGAATTGAGGGTTGAGTGTTTAATGTATAGGGTAAAGGGTAGAGGGTTTTAAGGGTTGAGGGTTGAAGATTGAGGGTTTAAGGTATAGGGTCGAGGGATTAGGGTTGAGGGTCTAATATATAGGGTAGAGGTTATAGGGTTGAGAGATTAAGGGTTGAGGGATTAGGGTTTAGGGTAGAGAGTATTGGGTTGATGGTAGAGGTTAGAGGGTAGAGGGTAAAGGGTTTAATAGTTTAGGGTTTAAGGGGTTAGGGTTGAGGGTCGAGGGTTTAGGGTTGAGTGTTTAAGGGTTTAAGAGTTGAGGGTTTAAGGGTCAAGAGGGTTGAGGGATTAGGGTAGAGAGTTTACTAAGTGGGTTTAAGGGTTGAGGGGTAGAGGGTGGTAGAGGGTAGAGGGTTTATGGGTTAGGGTTTAAGGGTTTAGGGTTTAGGGATGAGGGATTAATAGGTTATAGGGTAGAGGTTATAGGAGTTGAGGGATTAGGGTTTAAGGGTTGAGGGTTGAGGGATTCAGAGGGTATAGGGTTTGAGGGATTAAAGTTTAAGGGTTGAGGGATTAAGAGGGTATAGGGGTTGAGGGATTAAGCTTTAATGGCTGAGGCTTGAGGGTTCAAGGATTAAGAGGGTATAGGGGTTGATGGATTAGGGTTTAAGGGTTGAGGGTTGAGGGATTAAGAGGGTATAGGGGTTGAGGGATTAGGGTTTAGGTGTTGAGGGTTGAGGGATTAAGAGGGTATAGTGGTTAAGGGATTAGGGTTTAAGGGTTGAGGGTTGAGGGTTCAAGGATTAAGAGGGTATAGGGATTGAGGGATTACGGTTTAAGGGTTGAGGGTTGAGGGATTAGGGTTTGAGGGTTAAGGGAT
>CM021101.1:3090460-3180017 GCA_007115665.2 Sequoiadendron giganteum | reverse complement strand
CTCCCTCCCTCTCTATCTCCCACTCTCTCCCTCTCTTCCTCCCACTCTCCCTTTCTCCCTCCCTCTCTATGTCCCACTCTCTCACTCTCTCCCTCCCACTCTCTCAGAAACTCCTATACTCTCAAAAATAACTAAGAAAACTAAATTTCACATAACGCGCTCGCGTTATAACGCGAGCGCATTTTTTACTCCACTAAAATGGTTAAAAACTCTATATACCCATGATTTGAAGGCCCATAGTTTGCATATTCCCCTGGTTCTTCACGTGCTCCAACAAAAAATAGCTTTTTGATGATGTTGTGAAGTGTGCAAGCATCTTTTTCACATTCCATCACCTTTTCCATGATCTTTTTACCACCTTTGCATGAAATAGCAGAGTTTCCACATTGAAAGACATATAATATCAATTGAAGTTTGAATTCCATTGAAAACTGATATACAATTGAAGTGTGGAAGGGAACAAGATTTTGAACAAATCAAATTGTTGCGGAGTTTAAAGAAAGAAGAAGCTATGGCTACATAATTGGGTTAAACTCCTCCATTTGAAAGTATGGTTTTTAAGGTATGTGAAGTCTTTACGAATTTTCTTTCATTATATTATGGCTTGCTTTCATTTTTGTTTGTCATTATAACCTTAAGTTGTCAATGCACATTTTGAATTACCAAATTATATACACTTGCCAATTATAGAAATTCAGAACCATTCATGAAAATTCATCCTTTAAGACAACTCCAAGCCTCTCCCATTCCTCTGAAGGGTCCAAAAACCTTCCAATACCTCTGCACAAACTAATGCAGTACAAAGGAATAAATCAACACCTTTCTTGACACACTTATTCAACTATATTTCCCTTCACAAAACATTTGATTCGTATACTCAAATTAGCATTAAGAGTTCCCAATTCCTTAAGCACCTTCAAAACACCTTGAAAATATTGAAAATAACTGATTACAATCAACTAGGTTCCTCAAAACATCAACCAATGATTATGTCATTCACAAGTTGTCTTAAATCTTCCATAATGGCACCATTGTTTACAAACACAAACTATAATTCTTAAGGCACAACCAAACCATTATTTGCTTAATAAATCTTTGTTTGAGTTAGTACAACAAAAATGAAACCTTTCAGAACTCTGCCCTTACACACAAACTTATTTCCTTTGTTCACTATCCACATTACTAGTAGCCAAGCATCTACAAATTTTCACATGTATCTCCCAAACCATGCACACACTTCAAACTATGATACTCATTTTTGGTGCAAAGTTAGAGGATCCAAAACCATTGAAGATGTCAACTTGCCTTCAAGAGCCCTCTAAGAAGATTAAAAAGGTGTAATGGACCAATCCCAACACTCCTCCAAGCTGGACAACAAACAAAAACATTATTTCCCAAATTTCACCCTTGGAATCTAGTTACTATGCAAAACCAGTTTTGGGCCCTTAACTCCAAAACTTTCAAAAAACACCAAGAAAATAAAAGAATGATTGTAGCACCAGTTTCAGAGTTGCAAGACATACCTTAACCCATCACATGACTCCTTTGGGACAACCTTAAGAAAACATACCTTTTTCACTATTTTAGGCCTCCAAGTAGGCCAATTTTACAAAGGAACTACCCTTAGATCTTCACACTAGACTTCCAAACCCAAAAATAGTCTTTAGTTAGGTCTCAAAACAAGATAATTTCTAGGTCTTAGGACCTTACCCACTCAGCTAGGCTTCCAATACAAAAACCCCCATTTTTCAATGCAAAGAGGGACGGTTTATAGAAACTCCTATACCCGGGCCTTCCCAGACCATTCCAAAGCATCAAAATACCCTGCACAAGGTCAAAAGTTCATTACATAGACCACTCCTTCAACATTTTTTTAGGAACTAATATTCGTCTCATTACCATGGTACAGATAAAATTATCCGCCATGCCGAAGAAAAAGACAAAGAGGAAACTAACAGAGGAAGAGAACGAAACCTTGAAAGAAAAGGAGAGAGTTCGGGTGGCGGAATATTGTGAAAAGTAGAAATTGGAAACAATTGATGAAAACAAACTGATTATAGAGGAACCTCAACCGTCAAAAAGAGAACAGGAATTGGCAGCACAACAAGCACGAATGCAAAAGCATCGTCGTAAGACAGATTCGAATACAGTAGTTGGAGACACACCCTCTATGACAAGTGAATATGAAGGGACACCATTAAGCACAAGCGAATATGGAGGGACACCATCTAGCACAAGTGAATATGGATGGACACCATCTACTGCAAGTGAATATGGAGGGACACCATTTACCACAAGTGAATATTGTTGGACACCATCCAACACATCTCACGTTGAGAGTACATCATCACTCGAAATTGACGAAGAAGGTATGCAATCATTCCCATGTGAACCTCAAGGTATGTATTCTTCTCCACCCTCGATTGAAGGTATGCAATCTAACCCACCTCAATTAAATATTGATGAAATTCCTAATGTTGAGATGTATGTACCTAGGAGAACACCACCAAGAATTTTGCATAGAAAGCCAAAGTATTTGATTAATATTGATGATGAGATTTTGCAACAAATGGAAGGTAAGATTTCAACACGCACTTGTAGAAGATATGCTAATAAGATTTGGGAACGATTCTTTGAAAGGCTAAATGAGACTGCAAGATGTCAACTATTTGTTGAAATGATGCGAGGTGTAAAGTAAAGGAACATCATGAAGACTCTTGGGTTGAGAACATCGAATACATTGAGTGAAGACAATATTGTGAAGAATCTAATGGATGCTTATGAGAGTGTGGGTAAGACCTCACACTCAAAGGATAGTAATGTAACCCGACGTGTCATTACATCGACTTTGGTAAGTTGTCAAACAAAGAGAGCTCACCTAATTAAAAAGACTAGTGAAAAAACGGGAATTAGTAGAAAAAGTTTATCAAGAGCCATTCAAAGGCAGCAAAGAATTGAGGGAAATGATACAAATGAATTATGGGCATTCTCGGGGAGACTTTCACAAAAAGATAAAGAAGTTGTCGAAGCCTTGAGAACACTAATTGAAGAGTATTGGAAGAATAACACAAGGCTATCTCTGAATCAAAGGGATGTGGTAAGAAGGAGAATCAGTAGTCGGAATCATGAGCCACATCCAAAGCATTTTTTGGATATGACTCAAACCAAAAAATTTTGGAAATTTGAAAATGATTATCCTCAAATTAGTATTTCTCAAAGATTTTTTGAATTGCTTAAACCTTTTTATGTCAAGATAAATCACACACGCACTACTTGTTGTTGTAGACTACAAATTGAATTTTCTAACCATTACGATGTTTATCATTCTATATGTTTAGATTTGCATACTAATGATGTTTTGCAGGATTGTGGCATAGAAGCCCCACCAAAATCTTCAAGAGATTTCTTATCAAAAAATTTATGTGAAATAGAGGATGGCCAGATATTCTATAGGACAACATGCTTGGATGGTTCATGCGAGCATTGCGATGGCTTCCAGCGTATGCCAGTATGTCAACATATGGAAAGCACAGATGAGGTGGGACAAAAACTAGTAGAGTTTAGGAAGTATAAAATAGTGGAATATGCTACAAAAGATGGGTCTCAAGAAAAAAGGTGTGATTTGGTTATTCAGAAGATTCCAATGTACAAATTTATGACCACATTTCGTGATAGTATATTGTCTGAGTATGCAATGCATACCCATAGAGCTCGATGGTTGGACATGCAGTTCAAGCTATGCAAGGACACCTTTCCAGTTGGAAGCATGGTATCCATGGTTGACTTTGCCAAGAACTACACTCTATAGCCACAACATGAGGTGCAGTCACAGTATTACAACTCCACACAAGTTTCGATATTTGTGCACATAGCATTCATTCATGCATTTGATAGTACAGATGAACAAAGGAAGGTATTGAGGGAGTACCACTTTTACATTAGTGATGATCACACATATTCTCCAGAGTTCATGCAAGGTTGCTTCCAGATGTTCTATAGTGGTTTGGCTCAAAGGGGATAGAATACGATCAACATATAATATGGTCTGATAACTGTGCAGCACAGTTCAAGAACTTGCGCATGTTCTACTAGTTGTGCAGGATGCATGTCATTACAGGTGTTCAACATATGTGGAGCTTTTGTGAGGCTGGACATGGAAAGGGGGAGCATGATGGGCGGGAGCATGCGTGAAAACAGCATTAGCACGAGAAAAGTTAAAGTATAAAGACAGTGCAAAGTTGACAGATGCAAAATCAATCATCGAGTGGTGTAATGCTTTGATAGGTCTAGGTAATGAAGGTACATCTTCAGTTCGTAGATTTTTTTGGTTGATGGATGATACTAACATTGCACCATATGAAGACTGTTGTACACTAATAAGATCGAGTGAGGTACACTATTTCCTTAGCTCAAATACAGGTTCATGGAGTATCGATACACGAAAGATGGCATGCTTTTGTTCTTCTTGTACAATGCAAGACTGGAATGATTCTGAGTCAGGGGAGTGGGTTGACAAATGGTTCACAAGTTATCTTAGCCCACTTCACACGTATCGCCCTCTAACGACATTGGAACTGACACAAATAGAATCATCGATCGACTTTGACCACATATCAGATCTAGTTCAACGAGGTGATATATCTACTTTCTTAGTTGTTGAAATTCCATATCGTTAGATCTTACTTTGTACTATATTTGTAATGTTGACAAATTTCAAGAGATTTTTTGCACATATCAATACAGGGCATGTTTATGCAGTTATTGCAGATGAAGACAATGAAGAGGGAACAGACTATTACTTGTGTCATTGTGTTGAGACCAAAAAGAAATTGGAGGCCCCATTTATAGATGGAGAAAACATCAAATACCCTACAGGCTCAGTTGTGGTTACTGGAACATGGCTTAGAAGGTACCCACATTGAAGTGTTAAACATTGGCTATTTCAGGATTTTGACATGCATCGTAAGATTTTCATTACTCGAACCTTGTCGTGGCATCCAATGTTCATTTGACCAAATATGGGGGTAGACCTTTGAACAAGACATTATGGAAGGTCCATGAGTCTGACCATGAGGCAATACTTGACACAATAAAGAGTAGAGCAGACCCAGATGGTTCGTTGGATTAATTTGTAAGTATATGCACATCGGTTCTTATTAATTTATACTTGTATGCGCATTAATTTGTTTGATGCCAATGATATCATCTTCTTTTACAGTGAATTGTGTCCCCTTGCAAAAAATGCAGATATATGAGCCATCCAAGAGAATGTCAACCAGAAAAGCAATGCAACATCCTTATTTTGATGCCTGCATGCAACATTTGTAAGTGCCTTCCATCTATTTTTATTTCATTTCCATTTTTGGATGCTCTTTCTTTTTCTCTTTTACTTTGTGTATTTGTAAGTAAACTACTAAGGGTTGATTGATCTTTCGTTGCAAAAAATGTTGATTTAAGAGCCATCAAAGAGAATCTCAGCCAAAAAAACAATGCAACATACTTATTTTGATGATTTTGACAAATCTCAATTTTGATTTCAAGCCATTATAAGAGAGCATGTGAAGCTTAGCGAGGGAATCTCAAGTTACTCATTTGAAGTTAACCTCATAATGAGCACCTATTATGTAGACATTTAAAGAGAATCTTGAATGTATGAGTGACATTGTAAAAGATCTGAGAGAACGAAGTGCCAGAGGCATTGTAATAAGATTTAATTACATAATGAGATATACTCAAATATTGTAAGGTTGGATTTCATGTTTGGTGTAGTAGCACCTTGTTTTGTAAATGCCTTGAGTAGGAAAATTTGCAAACTTTGAATTTTGAAATGTAAACAATGTGAAAAAGGTCATATAAAGGTCATGTAAACAATTTGTACACATTTTTCTGCAACTCGTGTGACCAAGCGGACTGTTCCAATAGGTTGGAATAGGTATTTTTACGCTAGGCATGGTCCTCTTTTGCACCGAAACACGTAGAATCGCTGTGAGCTATGTTCCACCGGATCGATCCCTTAAGGGTCCAAAGTGCAAAATGGCTGCAAACTTCAACATGCTAGTACTCGGATACCCTAATAGTTAAAAACTTCTCATCTAATCCTATAGAAAGGCATTGGGCCCCTCTAGAAAAACCTCTCTCAGTTTTGGCTATCTTGGAGTGGTTTTCTCGTCGTGGCGGATTTTCACTTGATGGAAAAAGTGTCAAATTCAAGAAGTGCAAAGTTGCAAAGTGGTGCAAATTTTGCTTTGCAACTCGTGTGACCAAACTAACTGCTCCAATGCATCCAAATAGGTTTTTTTATGCTAGGCATGGTATTTTTTCGCACCGAAACATGTAGAATCACTCCAAGCTATGTTCAACCGGATCGATCCCTTAAGGCTCCAAAGTGCAAAATGGCTGCAAACTTCAACATGCTATTACTCGGATACCGTGACACTTAGAAACTTCTCATCTAATCCTATAGAAAGGCATTGGGCCCCTCTAGAAAAAACTCTCTCGGTTTTGGCTATCTTGGAGTGGTTTTCTCGTGGCGGCGGATTTTCACTTGATGGAAAAAGTGTCAAATTCAAGCAGTGCAAAGTTGCAAAGTGGTGCAAATTTCACTCTGCAACTCGTGTGACCAAACTAACTGCTCCAATGCATATGAATAGGTATGTTTACGTTAGATATGGTTTTTTTTCACACTGAAACACGTGGAATCGCTTCGAGCTACGTTCAATCGAAATGATCCCTTAAGGCTCCAAAGTGTAAAATGGCTGCAAACTTCAGCATGCTATTACTCGGATACAGTGACACTTAGAAACTTCTCGTCTAATCCTATAGAAAGGCATTGGGCCCCTCTAGAAAAACCTCTCTCGGTTTTGGCTATCTTGGAGTGGTTTTCTTGTGGCGGCGGATTTTCACTTGATGGAAAAAGTGTCAAATTCAAGCAATGCAAAGTTGCAAAGTGGTGCAACTTTCGCTCTGCAACTCGTGTGACCAAGCAGACTATTCCAGCACGTCCAAATAGATATTTTTATGCTAGGCATGGTCCTCTTTTGCATCAAAACATGTGGAATTGCTACGAGCTATGTTCCACCGGATCGATCCCTTAGGTTGAAGGAGTCTTAAGTTGCAAATTTGTAAGTTCTTAAAGAAACAAATTTGAAATGATATTGAATGGCCCACTTAGCACTCATTGCATCTAAGTGATGCTCATAGAGGTGGGGCACTAGGCCTTCCCGGGAGGTCACACATTCCAGTATACTCCAGCTCAAGTGCTTAACCACGAAGTTTTTTCCCCAAGGTTAAGCCCACTTAGCTTGCAACCCCATTTGCAAAACCTTCAGCAAGTGTTGTGCCTTATGAAACATTCATTATAGATCCCCTTTAGCTCATCAATTGATAAGTAAGAGGTATTTTCTACAATGCGTCAAATTGTGATATTTCTATCAGGATTCCATTGAGCAGTCATTTGTAGTATTAGATATAGCTCTAGCTTCTATAGTATTGCACATGATTGCAGATAGTTTCAAAGATCTAGATAACATCAATAGTTCACATTACTCAAGAAGGATGAACATCTTAAAGACATTTGCGGAAATCAGGACAAGTAACCTTCTTGTGGACTTAGGGTTGCAATATTTGATCTACAACATGTTCCACCATTTCTTCAATAGGATCAAGAACACACATAATGAAGGTGTGTTTGTAGCCATGAAAGATTATGGTTTGAACTATCCAGGAGAGTGATGTTTTATCTCGACCAACCATATCTATACCATGGTTTGTTTGGAAACAAGGATGGGTTCTCTCTTCATCGGCATATACATTATTCCTCGATGTGTTCACACCAGTGTTACAAGACTAGGACTCGCCTCGGACTTGACAAGCCATTTTTTGACTTGGACTCGGGCTCGAGCCCAGACTCGACAAATAGAAAAACCTAAGAAATTCAAAGATTTTTAAGGATTTAAAACTTGTTTCATGCACCCTTTAATAAATAAACCTTAAAGACACAATAGCATCATCAAATAGAAATTACTATGATCCCATACACAAACATACATCAATCACATAAGTATAAGCACAAATTTTAGCTGAAGGAAATAACACATTTAGATATATAAATATTGTGATATTGCTATTAGGATTCAATCGTGTAGTTTTACAAGTCAAACTCATTGACCCATGATTCATCAGTAGTGGTTCACAAGAACCCATCTCTCATGATAATGAATGGTTCATAAGGAGGAAGATAAATCTTCATACATTTCTTCTATCACAAATGAGATAAGTGCTTGGTTTCATGAAGGTCATGAGACAACCATTAATGGGGAGTGGATACATGAATAACTGATGGAGAATGATAATGGCTTCAGACCTACTATAAAGGAAAAAAAAATCATTTCAATGATGCAAGAGGTTTTTGGTTTCACTACCAAAATGAGCCTAAGAAGAATGCTTGTGAAACTCCTTTTGACCTTGAGGGTGTACTTACTCCATCTCAAGGATCATGCATTGAGGATGACATAGATCAATGCTAGGGCTAACCAATTAATAATTATACATGTACATGTCAATAAGGGAAGTACAAGTACTCAAAAACACGTAAGCCTCAAAAAGTATACACACGAATACATAGTATACACAAATTAAAACAAAGTATATGCACGAATACAAGGTATATGCATGAAAACATGTAAGCCACAAAGTATACACTCGAATGCATATAAGTCACAAAGTATACACGTAAGTTGTAAAGTATACATTTGAATACACTTAACTCATATCTATTGAACCATCAATTTATAATGCAAATATGGACAAGCATCGATAAAAGATATTTGTATTAACCAAATAGCCATGTAGGCATACATAAATATATGTCGATATAAGTATGAAATATATGTACAAAATAGCCATATAGGCTTACGAGAATGTCATCTAGGCATACAATATCAAATATGTCCAATAAAAAATATGTACAAACCTGTCAAGCAGGCATACAACAAAGGACTCTGGAATCAAAAGTCATTGCTCTCCATGCACAGGAAATAAAATCTTTCCCTTTCCTTTTCGCTTGGATGGTGATAGGTCTGTCACTCATTTTTGCTGCGCTTGTGGAGTGCTCCTACTACTCCTCCTAGGGTTTAGTTCATGGTGAATTTTTAACTGTTACAATAAGAAGTAAAGACATGAATATATATAAATTACATTATAAAAAATAATATATTTGACAAAATAACCACTTACAGCCATCTCGTGATCTCTCTTCACGAGGGAAATATCCCCACGCCCATGCTCAGGCGTGCTCAAGCCCTGTATAAACCATACAAATAGACAAAAACTATGTGAATCAATAATGGTTTGATTTTTCACTAACTAACTCTATAACAACAAATGTAAATTAAAATTTACTAATTTGCCTCATACCTCTTCTATCAGAGCCATCGAAGATTGTATAGTAGATGTCACACCAATATCCATTTCCCTCGTCACATTCGGAGGTGTATCATCTCGCAACAACTAAAAATAAAACAACAAATTATTCAACGTAATCAACGATGTGCATGTATAAACTACACAAATCTATTAAGTACTTGATTCATTAGTTAATCTCTTTATTCTATTACCTGCGTGAAGTTTTGAGTAAATCCACTGCCACTGGGAAGTGTTCCATCAAAACCTCCAATATTAGTCTGTTCAACATCCAAAATTGCATATTAAATTACCATTCGTAAAACAACGCCATTAATATGCAATAAACTTATAATTGTTTACTAGTTACATACCCTAGCGATAAGTGTACTGCAAAAATAGGTTAGTGGGGGGCCGGTATATCCAGTCTCAACACTGTGACCCTGCAATTTTATTAAAATCATACAACATTTTTAGTTAATCTTGCATTTCAAAATCAAAATTTAATAAATTAAATTCAATGAACACATGCACTAACTTTTACCTGACTATCAATGCCATATGCCTCATGCAAAGTTTCAGCTGCCCTCTCCATCTCCATAGTTGTAGACGGATCCTGCGTACCAGTCTCTTGAGGGTCTATGGGGTCATGTGAACAAGTAGCCCTGCAAGATTGACACACATGTGTTCGAAGGCCACCACTAGAAAACTCCCCTGGATGGCGCTGTAGAATAGGGCTAGTATGATGGATGACACTCTGGGTCAAAGTGTTGATTGTCTGCAATGTCTCTACGTCAGCACTTTCCTTCACGATAGAAGGCATAATAATGTGCTCATGAGGTGGCCTAGCGAGAGCTCGTCTACCTTGCCGCGTAGGATCCAGTTGTGCACCAAGTCTATCATGAGCTGACCCCACACCTCTACCCTAGAAATCCCTCATATCAAAATAAATTTGGATTTTGTTCAATATGAACTCACTGTATAGTTTCCTAAGGAAATATTGCGGAACCTCGCAATTGTTGCACGGTGGGTAATCGAAGACCATGTACCACCTATCATAAAACCACTCTTTCATCTGTTGGTGGTGGCACCAATGGATAGGAAACCTCTTTACATTTAGGGTAAGATTTTGATTTGTGTGTGGGTCGGCGAATAATGAGCACAAATCACCTTTTGTAATTTTTAAATCTTTCACATCCTTGTATGATAGTTTATTTGCATAATAGTCCCTAGCCACCTACCTCCTATCTTCCCATCGAGTTATTTGTTTGTTAATTGAATCTATGTTTGTTAACATATCTTTCAATGAATTTGCTAGGGTCATTCTTTCTATGGTTGAACCATTTGAATCACTCAACCTATTGATCAAATCCTCAATTTGTTTTGTGTTGTTCTCAATTTCACTCATTAAATTTTGTTGAGTGCCAGGAGGGGGTTGAGTGATTGGTGGAGGAGGTTGATGTTGTGGTTGATTTTGATCTTGAGGATTTGGTTGGTCCTCCTATTGAGGATTTTGAGGGTTTGCAGGTTGATTTGCATCTCCTAAAAATTCAAACAAATAGAAATCAAATTCAACCTAAAACTAACAAATCAAAACAAAAACCATAGAATCCTTACCTCTTACAGCTCCTCATCGTCGTGGTGCCATCATTGTGAAGAAATACGGATTCTTGGCGAAAAAATTCTCCTCCTAGAATGCGAGCACAATATTCTGGGGTTTTTGGCCGCGGGTGCAACAAAAAAACCAGTCAAAATGCAAATGAGAGATTTGCATTTGTTTTTTTCTTTTAACAGTTGATAATGCGAGCGCATTATAACACGCTTGTGTTATGTCTTTGTAGTTGTAGCCATCAAGACCTTGCCTAGGTTTAACGGAAGACATAATGCAAGCGCATTATAACGCGCTCGCGTTATGGTTTTCAACTTTTTTTTTAGGGTGTCCACGGAATTGCTACCCATTTCCATGCACCCCCCCATTTAATTAAAAAGGGATTAAATTAAATTGATTAATTTAATCATCAGGGGAGAAAAACCTAATTAAATAAATAATGGTTTATTTAATTAAGAGATGAAAAGTGATGATAAGCTAAGAGTATGATTTAAGATGAAACGATGTTAGTAATTAGGATCAAGTGCATTGGTCAATTTTCCTTGTCTACATTCATATCTGAATGTTCTCTAGGAAATCTCTCCCGAATCATATCTCTTTTTCCTGAATACAGTAGCCTTGAAAGCGGACTCGGTCTTAGGAGCAGACTCACTGAACTCACTTAATTCAAATGCAGCAATTTTTCCAATCAACATGTCTTTTGTCCTGTTCGAGTTCATCAATAGCATGAGCTCTTGTCTTGTAGGAAGGGGGCACAAATCTAAGTATCTTAGCCACAATTTCATCATCATTCATAGTTCCACTAGCACATCTAATGTCCATCACCAATTCATTTATCTTGTGCGAGAAGGAAGTGATGTTCTCATCTTCACTCATCTTCAAGCTCTCCCATTTTCCTTTTAGACTCTGTAGCTTAGCACTTTTCACTAGTGCATCTCCTTCATATAATGTTTCCAGCTTTTTTCAAATCTAGTATGCAGTCTTCAATCCCATCACATTTGTCACTTCTGAATCTATCAAAGCACTCACTAGTGTTTCTATTGATCTGGTATTAATTTTTGCTTGCTTGATCTCATTTTCAGAGGAGGGACCATTCTAAGGAATATTTTATGAAATTTGTGTCATCTGCCAGAAAGGTTCTCCAATGCATCTCAAATGACATTCAATCCTGACTTTCCATAGAGAGTAGTTTGTACCATCGAATCTAGGACTATCCTTCTTAAATGATGCCATCTCAAATCACTCAAGCTGTTAAGCTTCTTTCGAAGGAACTAGCTCTGATACCAATTGTTGGCAAAACAAGGATAAACAACTGAGAGGGGGGGTGAATCATTTGTTACCAAAATCTAACTTAGGCAACATTAACCAATATTTATATCACAGATCTGATAATTAATAGTGCAAGCATAAGAACAACATATCAAAGACATATGAACACCAAGATTTTATACATGGAAACCCTGTTAGGGGAAAAACTACGGTGGATGTTAGTCCACAATATTATACCCTCTTAGAAGTATAATGGAGAATAAAAAAGAGAACGCACTTGTATTTAGGCACACTACCTAGAGTACACTACTCAAAGGGAAGGCTCACTGCCTTACATACATTAATCAGATTAAATCCATCTGATGAATATGAACTGAGAAAATAGCTTATGCAAAAGCCTGGTTACAGTTCCAAGTAGGCACACAAAACTTCTTCAAACTCTTCCACCCTTCTTCTCAAACTCTTCCACACTCTGCTCTGAATGATTTGACCTTTATTCACACTTGTACATCACTTTTACACTTGAGCACACTTTTCAAATGAGAAAAAAAATCTCATATATATATCCGCTACACGGATTTACATCCACTATTCAATCTACCACAAGTAAAGAATAAATTACAACTGTCAGCCTTGATACATGAATAAATTACAATGCGTACCAACACAAATCGGTCACAACATAGTGAGGACCCAAACAAACATCACCAAACACTCCAATCAATGAAATATTAATCCTTATGGATCTGCAATACGCTAACACCACAATGTCGACCAAGAACATGAACACCCGGGCATATATCAAAAAATCTTCGATCACGATCACTTCAATCACTATGGACGTACAACAAGGATAGAGTACAATATATACTTATCCATGAACATCATAGATACATGTGCAACACATGAAATTACCATAATTTCATCCACTTCAACTAAGAACACCATCTAAAAAAATTGAATAACTGTAGACACACGGATCTTCATAACTTCTACAAAACTTTATGTGCACCTCTGAAACTTTCAGAAAACATGCTAGGATGGTTCAACAACTAACCCTTTGAATTGCATCTTCTGATCTTCAACATATAGAGCTTTCCAGCATTCTGACCTTCTCTGCTCCATTGGCTTCCTGAATTATGTTTTTAACAATTTTCTCAATCTCCTCAACATATATAGCCTTAAGCAGATTAAAATGCTAATAGTGTTGACATCAATGACAACCACATATCAGCAACACAACCACAACATCCAACAAGGGGGATACCCCTTCTTAATTTTTAGATTAGATGTGTGTGTGACGTGATGTGTTCCCCCATAACCATGCTATATGTTCTTAGATGACCCTCGTCACCCATGTTGGTGCTTGGATATAGGTGTGGTGTTTGTGTTGTGAACCTTCTTCTATCTGTATCATCATTCTTCCATGTTTGTGATTGACTTTTGACAAATTGGAGATGATGCAAAACGTTGGAAGCATTTAGGATTCCTTCCATGTTGACCCATTTTTTTTATTTTTACTTTGTCTTTTGTGCATTCTTCCGAATCTATTTGGGCATTCATGATATTTCACCCTTGCACCACAGTTATATACAAGCAAGCACAAATCTAACCCTGTGAAACCAAATCCCCCTATGCCCTTTGTTCGTGTTCTCTTTCCTTTTACTTTCTCTTTATCTTTCTCTCTTCTTTGCTTGATTTTTCCCTCTCATGTGTGATAATGCCACCTCTACATTACTTGGATCTTTAGAAAAATAATTCATTGCCAACAAATCTTTTCTCAAGACCCTCCAACCACTTCTTCGCTATAATTTCATTCTCGACTTGAAACCTAATAGAACATGTTTCCTTCATCATGGGTTCATAAAGAAAGGACTTGGAAGCCTTCCTCCAAAGCAAGAACAACTTTGATCTTCCCCTCGTGTGGGGGTATATCCTTCCTTTCAAATTCCTTGATGATGTGAACATTTTTCAAAAGGATTCCTTGATAATAAATCGATTCAAGAAAGAAGACATTAGCTTTTGAACAGTGCATCCCTTGAGTGGACCCTTTCTTTTCACATCGGGTTCCCAAGGGACCCCTTTGAAATCCTTTACATCTTGACTTCTAGCTTGGGGCAGCCCGACTAGACCTATTCCCTACCTTTGCATCTAGTTCAGGGGTAGCCTAACTAGACCTATCGTAAATCTTTGCGTCTAGGTTGGGCGCAGCCCGACTAGACCTTGCTCTAAAATAGTGTGTCCCTTTAGTGGACCCCTCTTCCTTTTGAAGGGTTCCCAAGGGACCCCTTTGAAATTCTTCCAATTTGACAGTTTGCATGACTATCTGCTTACTGGCCTACGTGACCACTTTTTGACGTGTTCTATCTGTGGGTAAACATGTCACCACTTTTTGACTCTACAAAGTCTGCTTTTCTCGATCTCCCTCATGTGAGAGTTCTTGGGGGATACCTTCCTTGCAGGTTTGCAGGTGTGTAAGGTGATTTCCTTGGTTTCCTTCATGTGAGATTTCTTGGAGGATACCTTCCTTGCAAGTCCACGGGCCTATAAGGTGCTTTCTTTCTTCAACTTCATGGTTTTGCGGAGCTACGAAGTCCTCTTCCTATCCTATACTCTCGAGTTTGTCAAACAGTGATCTGCTTCCTCGACATTTTAGGTATAATTTTCTAACCCTATTACTTCTGTGATATACTTTACCGAAGCACTCATCAATACTCGTTCTCCCTAAAGTGGGGGGAAAATGTATAGGAGTGAATTTTCACCACTTATGCAAATTCCCCTTTTACCCTTCACTTTACAAAATCAAATTCAGAGGCTTAATTTCACATAAGCCCATTGTTCTCATTCCACTTAACACCTGTTCTAAGTGTCAGTAGGGGAATTACTTTTGGGGATGCCCACATGATGCACAGACGTCTGCATGGAATGCTTACATCCCTAGCAGATTCCTATGGATGGAGTGTGCAAAGGCATTACACTTCCTATTGGAATTTGAATGGTAACGCCTCCCTTCGGTTGGCCAACCCAAATATGGTTGTTTCTTCATTTCTCTTCTTCATATTCACCTCTCATTCATTTATTTGGAGGTTGGTTGATCTCTAGTTGATCTCTACACACTCATCCACAAGTTCTTAGCATTCACTCCAAGCATTGAAGCAACATTTTTCACTCCATGGCAGCACATCCATCACTCCATCACTTCAATAGGGAAAGCGTAGGACAACACCATTGCAGCAGAGGCTTGAGTTGCTCTCATTTTCTCCCCCACTAGCCTTGAGCGCTTTGGGTAGAGGTAGTAAGCTCCTCACTCATCTTCTTTATTATTTGGTTGAGTCAGCACATTATTGTTCGGTAGTGTTTTAGTGTTCTATTTCTTTCATTTCCTTCTTTATCATATTATTTCTACATCATTGCAAACTTGGCTGTCCGTGGAGGTGGAAACACCAAAACGGGAGTCTGGCTGAGGCAGTCCCCCAACATTTTCCCTCTTTTATGTGTGTAGGTGGAGATATCTTGGAGTGAGCTGGTGAACAAGTTATTGTGTGAGATCATGTTTGTCACCCTTGCAGTAATATACTTGTTTTATCACATCCATTTATATGTTTCGTATTTCATAGTGTTATTCTGCTCCCTTAGAAACTAGTAACTAGGTTGTTAGTCTGGTTTTTAGTGGTCAAACCTTGTCTTCTTAGTTCTCTAGCCGTATGGACGCCAGTGCACCTGAGAAACGCCAATTCGTCGTGTTGTCATCCCAAAACCAGACTTTTTTCTCTGACAGAGAGCCATCTGAGACAAAGAGTTGAACCTAAAAACTGACTCGCCTAGTCTCCTTTAGAATCTCGAGTTTGTAGGGTGATCAAAGGACCTTATAGTCCTCATCATTCTCATCCGGCCTTTCCTAACATTCCCCTTAAACTGAGGTAAGTTAGGGAAGCCTACTACTCTTAGCCCTTTGTGACCTGAGGGCCTTGCATTGGTTGGTCCCCTCTTTACAATTCCTACACCCTTTTTTTTACCATTCAAAATGCTAAATGAAATTTACTCCCTCCCTGATAAATAGTGTGGCTTGTTGTTGGATTTTCTTTGCATTTTTATTTTCTTCCTCTTTGTTGGTGCCTCAAACTTCCCCTCTTACTGGCTGCATGGGAACCTTCCTTCCATTTGCACCTATTCTCCTCTCTTCTCTTTTTTTAGTTTGCACAATTAGATTTTTATTAAGGCTTCCTTCACATATAAATCCATGCATTTTATACCCATCCTTCCATTGCCTGGTTGCATGGTAATTTTAAGCAATTCTTTTCATATTCTATGCATTGCCTCCCCTACTACCTCTTTTTTTCTGACTCTTCGGAAATGCTCCACTCCCCCTCAAATTGTGTCTCTTCCTCTCCTCTTCCTTGGGCACCAAACATTTAATTTTAAAGTTTTTATCTCTAAAAACTCTCATATTTATTATTCTTCTCATGCCAACAATAAACAAACTCACTTTGTTGCCTAATAGTAAATCAATAAAATGAACTTGAGTTTTATTTTAGTTTAAACACTACCCTAGACCCATGCCTCTTAAAACCAAATTTGCATTCAAATTTGACAAAATTTAAAATGCCAAAACTCAACCAAACTAGAACAAATTGAGACAACTCCAACAAAACCGAAACATCATATTTTTGGTTGACGCAAGATTGTGCATTCACCTAGGATGCTCTTGCATCAGAAGAGGAGAAAATTTCTTCAAGACACAAGGGAGTTAAGTTTTCAAAATATTTGAGGAAGAGAAAGAAGCTATAGAGGAAGCATTTCACCCAAATATCATAGAAACAAAGGGAGGTGAGTTAGAGAAAGAGGAATATTAGAGCAAGTGGGAGCATTAGAGAATCTCCAACAATGGGAGAAGTGTATCCCTATTATATTGGACTTAATTATTAAAGAATATGATTAGATGTTTTCCATGATCCATCTATGGTAGATGTTTTATAAACATCCATTTTCCATTGATGTCAAAGGGGGAGAGATATAGTAAGGGGGACTAATACAAAAGGAGAGAATTATGTTTGTGTTGCCATCAATGACAAAGGGGGAGATTGTTGGAAATATTGTCATTGATGTCAAAAGTTAAAAGATGGAGTCATTGATGCTATGTGTATGAGAAAGATTGTTGGTTTGATTATCATTGATATCAAAGACATTTTGGAAGGAATTCATTTTCTAAGTTTGATGTCAAAGAATGTTACATTAATTGTCATTGATGTCAAAGGTATATAGATGATTGGAAGTTGTCATTGATGGAAAATATTGTTGGAAATTTTGGTTAGATAATTTAATGCATGACGGTAATATATGCAAAGATCAGATTGAGAAAGTGCAAGGCTAGATCATCTCTACCTTGAAAGAATTGAATATGATATACAGTGAAATTTGAAAAATCAATGATCAAGTGCAAAGAGGGGAAATCACAATAAACCAAAGAAGATGTAACACTAGGCAACACTTATAAAACACAAATCTTGTGTTTATAAAACAATAAAATATACTAATGAAAAACGCTTATTAAAAAGTCGTAAGACGAGAATTAGAAAAGATAAAAGATGAATAAAGACAAGAAAAAGGGGTGATTACTAAATAAACCAAAAGTTTCATATTATTTACATATGAAGAAGTCCGATTAATATAGAAAGGACATGCTCCATATAAGAAAAAAAAAATCTTATTTATAGTCATCAAAAAGGTTTTAATTTGTCTTATTCTTGATTGAGGAAGGGATGTGATCCATGTATAAATAAACAACAATTAATTAACAATTAAAATGTGAATAGGTGTGATCTATTTTGAAATGTATTAGAAGGCATATTAGAGGAGGTTGATTTATTTAAGGGAGAAGCACTCCTCATATGAAGACAAAAGTGTTTCACTAAAAGACAAAAATGTGATATAAAGTTTGAGAAAGTAGTGCGATTAAGGTAAATGAAGAGTTGCATTTATGAAAAGATGCATTCTTTCATGAGAGATGTTTCTTTTCAAGTATAAAAAAAATACCATTAGTGATATGAGATAGATGTGAGGTGGGTAGTGGAATAAAAGATATTATATCCACACTTACAACTCTGCATATGGAAAGGTAAGAATGAAATCTTTGTAAGAAGAAATAATGCAAATTTGAAAGGGAATGAAATATGAAGATTATTCAAATGTTGAAGCATTTATGAGTAATGATAAATGATACATTTGTGGAAGATATAAAAGATAGATCCATATAAATATAGAAAAAGATTGTGTTGAGATAAAGAAAAATATCTTGCAGAAATAAAGGAAGAGTTTGGACAAATATAAAAGGAGAGATCTATGCGGAGATAGAGGAAGTGTTGAAGTGATTGTCATTGATGTCAAAGAAAAGAATGATGTTTAGAATAATGCCATTGATAATTCCAGTGATGATGTTCTGCACTGTTAAACAAAGCAAGTCATCTCTTAGGCTAGACAATCTAGTCATCATCATCATTCGAATTTGATTTGAATTTTTTGTATTAACATCTAAATCGGCATTTGTTTGTTGCCACTCGCGTTGGCATTTGTTTTGAACTGATTGTTAAGGCATTAGTTTGTTATTTAATTAAACATTCAGATGATTACATAATCTAAACTTGATCAACATAAGACATTCAGATCGACATTAGTTTGTTAAGACTAGATAAAGATTAAATTTTTAGATGATTACCATTAAGATTTGAAGTCATCGAACAAATGAGATTTTTCAAGAAGCACAACCCGTTGAAGAAGACATGCATCGATTCACTTGAAAGGACGTGTTTTTGTTCACTTGACAGTTTCAAACCTCTCTTTGAAAATTTATGCTTCTAAGAAGAAGAGGTTTATCATTAAAAGACAAAGATGTGTTGAAGCAACTTCACAAAAGGACCTGTCTCATCCTAAGAGATGCGAACAGATTTGATATATAATTAAACATGTGAAGATTCAAAGGTGAAGCAAACAAACCAAGGATATTTGATTTACATCAAACTATTCTCTCTAAACTGTCCGGTTATGAAGAGATATGGTGTGCCATGAATAAGAACATTTTTTTGATGTGATTCCTTTGCCTAACTAAAACTTCTTTTGCTTGGATATTTTGAAAACCGATTATGAAGTGGTGTCGGTTTGTTTCTGACAAAGATGTGTTCCATCCAAAAGACATGTCTCACTAAGAAGTTCGAAGTAATTTATGAAGTGATGTATCTTCTCTTGAAGGTTGAATTGGTGTGATCTATTTGATAAGAGAGATGTGGTATTCTTACACATCAATTAACATTGATGAAGTGATAAATAGAAAATAAAATCAAGTAATCTACCTAAAGATAGAGTAAAACAAATTCGGTTTAGTTTATGAAGGGGAATATTTTCAAAAGGTACAAGAACAAATGTGATTTTTCATAAGTGTGCAACTCTTGAGCAACATACATATGTGATATCCAAATCAAATTTTTTGTGTGGTTGTAGATAGTAAGCAATTCAAATCAGAGATTATATTCTCTTATGTGGGCTTAAAGTGATAGCATTCATCACGAAGAAAATTGGAGGATAGATGAAGTGCAGATCTAATTAAAGGAAGTCATCTTACATCCATCATTTTAGTCAAGGTTGGTGCTTCTTGTAGGTTGGTGCCTACTAAATAAGTCTCTAAGGGGTTGGTGCTCCCTGTAGGTTGGAGCCTACTAAACTATTTCATTAATAATTCAAGTAGATCAGTGCCTACTATTTTTTTAAAGCTCATTAAACATATCTTTCATCAATTGGAATCAATTATATTAAGTAGTTGATGTTGAATAAAAGTTAAAGTTGACAAAAGTTTAAGAAAGAAAAATTTTGTATTGATTTACTGATTCACCCCCCCTCTCAGTAAATCTTTGTGCTCTTCAATTGGTATCGGAGCAGGTTCTTCTTGAAAGCCTAACCGCTTCAAGGAGATCCTTAAGAGCACTTATGACAGAAAATAACAATATAGTCAAAGCGCCTATCTTTGATGGGTCCAATTATGCATTTTGGAGTATTGAGATGGAAGCTTATTTGAATGCTCTTGGGTTTGATGTGTGGAAATCTTTTGTTTTTGGATATACACCTCCATCAACCCCTCCAACGGATCGAATCGGAAAGAAGAAAAGTGAAAACAACGCCAAAGTCAAGCATGCTCTTCTTTGTAGCCTAACAGATTCAAAATTTACATAGGTCATGCATTGCAAATCAGTAAAATAAATATGAGTCAAACTTCAAAACATTTATGAAGGAGATGCCAAAGTGGAGAAAACAAAGCTACAAACTCATTGAAGGAAGTTTGAGACCCTCAAAATGAATGAAGATGAAGACATAGCATCATACTTTCTTCACGTTGATGAAATTGTAAACATTATGAGAGGACTTGGTGAAGATGTTGATGATGTTTTTATTGTTGATAAAATACTAAGCTCTCTTTTCACAAGATTTAAATCCAAAGTATCGGCATTGGAAGAATTGACAAATCTAGATACATTGATAAAAGATGAACTACATGGGATTATTTCTTCTTATGAAATGAGGATTGAGGGGAGGACGGCACAAAAGGAGATTTCTTTCAAAGCATCTAAGAAAGGGAAATCCAACCATGATACATCAAGTGAGAAGTCAAGTGGTGAAGAAGCAGAAGCCTATTTCATGAAGAATCTTAAAAGGGGAAGTGGAAAGTACAAAGGAAAAAAACATTTTAAATGTTTCAACTGTGGGAAGGTTGGACATTATGCATCCAAATGTCTTCAAAATGAACGTGATTCTAGTAAGGAAGAAAAGGAAGTTTACACAAAGAAAAAGGGGAAGAAAAACTCTAAACATAACTCAAAGAAGAAGTCCCAAAAACAAAAAAAGAGTTTTTATTCAAAGAAACAATGCAACTCTTCAGAAGAACAAAGTGATGGCAGTCATAGCAATGATGAAGAAGAAATATTATTCATGGTTGAATATGAAGAATAGGGTGTTGATCAAGAATGCAATGAAGAAGAAGAAGTAGATCTTGAAGAAGTGCTCCATTATGCATACAAATAGAATGAGAAGTTGAAAAAGAAAGCCACCAAATATGAAACAAAGATCAAAGAAATGACTAAAATCTTGGAAGAATCAAATAAAATAATTGAAGATTTAAGAACTCAACTTCTAGAGGTTGAAAAAGTTGAAAACGAAACAATATATAAATTGGAACAAGAAGTTGCCATGTTAACAAAGGAATTGGAAAAGCAAAGGGGACAGCATACAAGGTTTGGTAAACTGTTGGCATATGGCTTCTAGTGTTGTCATTGATGGCAACCTAAGTCATTTATCTGGTCCACAGTTTGGTATTAGCCCATACTGGCAGACAAAATGAAGAGCTAGCTATTACCGGAAGCAAGAGTGAAGAACAGGGTATCTGATTACAGTCAAATCTGTAGATCTGTATACTTCACCGGATTATCATTTTTGGTTGTGGATCTCAGAGAAAGGTATTTTTATGTTCATACTATCTTATCCAAGAATTATCTGGGTGTGCATTTACTGGTGTACAATCTAGGAGATCCGGTGCATTTTTTTTGGTTATCAGTGCTAGAAGGCTGACTTAGTGGATATAGTTGTTGCAAATGATTAATGTATAATTGGTTAAAAAAAATTGTGATCGAACGTGTTTACTTTGGTCTCTACTATGCTATGGCCGACTTTGATGGGTGTGCATTAAATGTAATTCATGGATTGAACCGACTATTGGGAATCATCTTATATTTTGATGAAGTCGACATGAAGCGATTAAATCCTTGGTAGCGAATATATATAAGAGATCAGTTAATTTATTTTGGTGTGTGTTTGAAGTGTGTTGAAATATATTATGAAAATAAAAAGGATAGTTATGCGAATTCATTTGTGCATAGATTTATGATGCGAAGAGCAGAGAAGAGCAGAGCAGAGTGTAGTGCAGAATCAGATAGAAGGTCTAGAATCTGATCTATGAGCTTAACCGAAACTATAACCAGGCATGAGTAGATGTTATTACTTCAGTTCAATCCTTTAGATGGTCTTAATCTAAATATTTTGTAAGGTAGTGAGCCTTCCAATTTTGAGCAATGAGCTCTAGGCAGTGAGCTTGAATGCAAGTGCATTCCTTTTTGTAAAACTTATATTTGAGTACTCAAATTGTGGATTGACCTCCACCGTGGATTTTCCCCTAACAGGGTTTCCACGTAAAAATCCTTGTGTTATGGTGTTGTGGATGATTACTTTGTGTGTTTGAATATTTCCTTCGGTTTAATGTTGAAATGCTTTAAATACCAGATTAATTAAGTTCAAATTTGTAGAACACTGATTCATCCCTCCCTCTCAATGTTCCCTTGAGTCCAACAATTGCTATCAGAGCCTAGTTCCTCGGAAGAAGTTTAGTAGCTTGAGGTGGATCTTGGAATGTAATGGACTCTGGTAGTCTTCAATAGTAGCTTGTGATAGCACTTGATGATCTTGACCATTCTAAAGCAAAAGTCGGGGAATTGAGAGTGAATCTTAAAGATGCTGAGAAATTCATTTAGACATTAAAGGATCAGATTCTTAAGTCTGGTGAGAAGAGAAAGGATCTTTGTGATCATATTAAGCAAAAAGAGAGAAAAAACATGGATGATGTTCAGCTGAATCAAACTTTGAAGGAAATTACTAAAGAATGTGAAAAGCTTGCCAAAGACAATGCTACCCTAAAACATGAGATTGAATCTATGGTGATGAAGTCGACTAAGGAGATTGAAGAAAGGAAGAAGAATGAGGAGAACCTTTCTCAGTCCTTAAAAGAAAAATCTAATGAATGCAAAAGAGTAAATGGAGAATTCATTCAGTTGGAGAGTGAACTGCAACAATGAAGAAGAACTTGAAAAAAAAATTGTTATTCTCAAAGATGAACTTACTACTACAAATGAATACAAGGAAAAGTTTAAGATTAGCTCAGTTAAGCTTGATGAGCTGACTCAATGATAGAAGAATGGAAATGAAAAGCGAGGCCTTGGATATGAGAAAGGAGAATGTTTTGGATTTGGACAAAGAAATTTCAGGCAAGAAAATCTGATAAACAAAGCAAAAAGGCATCTGGTAAGACAACCTAATGCTCAAAAGTTTGATGGATATTGTTTTGATTGCAATAAATTTGATCATATGGCAGCTCAATGTAGAAGTAAAATTAAGTCAAGTAATCCATCATTTTTCAATTAGTGTTTCAATTGTAAAAAATTTGGTCATAAATCAATTGAATGCAGAAATGTGTCAAACTACTCTATCAGTAGAAGGAATGTTGAATGTTATACCTATGGAAGATTTGGGCATATTGCTACCCAATGCATATCAAGAAGAAATCAATGGAATGATTGGTCTGGACAAGGAAATACTATGTACTACAATTGCAACAAATATGGTCACATTGCAAGATTTTGAAGAAACAAAAATGTGGATAGAAGAGGTCTAGTTTACAAAGGCACAAATACAAAGAAAGATGATAAAGAAAAAGAAAAAGTGACTACAGATGAAATAAGAGATGAGATGAAGAAGACATGGGTAAGAAAGATCAAGTTTGATGCAGGAAATAGTTCTATACCGAAACCTGCTTCTAGTAATTCCTCTGAAAATTGATTTCAGGCCATTGACCTAGGGGAAGTTTTTCAAGAAAATTATTTTCCCCCTATCTATAGCTAGTACCAGAATGCAAAAGATTGTCAAAGGGTGTATTAATGATCTACAGAGGGTTTGAAAAAACATTCACAAGGAAATTCAAGAAATCATAGGTCCATAGAAGAAGTTTTCTTTCATTGTCTAAGAAAACAGGGTATCCAGAATACCTAGGGCAAAAGCATTTATTACATCAAAAGTTAGGTGTGTGAAGTTATAAAAATCAGTTGGAGCCCTCACTTGTCACCTTGCATCAAAGAAGAGAAGAAGGAGATCACTCGGTAGCATAATTTTGAAGGAGTGAAGATAATTCAAGGGTGAATCTCTAAATCCATCAGGAAAGCTTGGCTCAATTGGTATTTCTCTTCTGGTAAGGGCACTTGAAGTTGGTTCCTCTTCTAGTGAGATGGAGAGAAAGAAGAAAAGAGAAAAATAAATTGTTGTTTGTACTCCTCCAGAATGCAATATTCTAAAAATTGAACAAAAAGGAAAGGAACAAGAAATTGTGGATATACCAGATGAGGAATCTGACAAAGAAACTGAGGATACAGAAGGAAAAGAACCGGAACCAGCCGAACCAGAACAAGAAAAGGAAATGATAGAATCAAGTGAAGAAGAAGATGACTTGACAAAAGAGAAGCTACTGTAGCTTATTCATAAGGAAGGTGGAATACAAAAAAATTATAAATTATGGTCTATCAAACCCTCATATGATCAGGATATGATTTTAAGTGTACTAAATACTCATGTTGTGCACAGCTAGATCAAATTGGAGAGTTTGCAGAATATTCTTCCAGAAGAAATGATTGAATGCATTAAGGAAACCATGGAGTTTGAGTCTCAAAACAGACAAGAAGAAGGAGAAGTAATCTTACATTTTAAGGAGCAGTTCAAGCTATCACTTACCAAGTTGAAAAAGAAAATGAATGAGCTGAGGAAATGCATAAGTGCAGCAAATAACATCTATAACTATTGCATCTATTGGCCTCATGCAGTTGGAAAATACAAAGAAAAATTGGAACATATTGAAACAGAATTAAATGGGATTGCAAAAAGTTTTGATATGTTTCAGGATCGGGATGGCACAATCAAGAAAAGAATTCAAGAGTTACAGTCTAAACATACAAAATTTCAATTCACTAAAAACAAACTTGTAGACACTTTTTGGAAAGTAAAGGACCTAACTGAATGCAGATTCGAACAGATGATTGAGATACCGAGGAAAGGAGAGAAATTAGAGGATGTGATCACAATTTTGGAATCCCTCATCGAGATTGTCAACAAAACATCTAAGAATAACAACATGATCATAATCATTGGGATTGCAATAGAAGCTTGGAAGAAATTTCTCCCAGAGATGAAAGAAAAATCATAAGATAATCTTCTAACTCTAGTAGCAGTTGTTCTTTTTCAAATTTTGAAAACAGTTTTGAATCAACAAGTTTTAGGTCATATTTCAAAGGGGGAGATTGAACATGAGTTTGTCATTGATGTCAAAGGGGGAGAGAGAGCAGTGAAAATGCCTCATCAATCTTAGGGGGAGCTATGTTTTGAAATTTTAAAGTTTGGCAGCATACTCATATTGGTCTTGACACTTAGTCATTTTTCATTAAGTGTTGCCATCAATGCCAAAGGGGGAGATTGTTGGAATATGGCTTCTAGTTTTGTCATTGATGGCAACCTAAGTCATTTATCCAGTCCATAGTTTGGTATTGGCCCATATCGGCAGACAGAATAAAGAGCTAGCTATTACCGAAAGTAAGAGTGAAGAATAGGGTATCTGATTACAATCAAATATGTCAATCCATATACTTCATCGGATTATTGTTTTTGGTTGTGGATCTCAGAGAAAGGTATTTTGATGTCTGTACTATCTTATCCAAGAATTATTTGGGTGTGCATTTACTGGTGTACGATCTAGGAGATTCGATGCATTGATTTTTTGGTTATCAATGCTAGAAGGCCGACTTGGTGGATATAGTTGTTGCAGATGATTAAGGTATAATTGGTTAAATTTTTTTATGATCGAATGTGTTTACTTAGGTCCCTACTATGCTATGGCCGACTTTGATGGGTGTGCATTAAATGTTATTCATGGGTTGAGTCGACTATTGGGAAACATCTTATATTTTGATGAAGCCGACATGAAGCAATTAAATCCTTGGTAGCGGATATATATAAGAGATCAGTTAATTAATTTTGGTGTGTGTGTTCAAAGTGTGTTGAAATATATTGTGAAATTCAAAAGGATAGTGATGTGAATTCATCTGTTCATGGATTTGTGATGCGAAGAGCAGAGAAGAGCATAGCAGAGCGAAGTGCAAAATTAGACAGAAGGTCCAGAATCTTATCTATGAGGTTAACCAAAACTGTAACCAAGCATGAGTAGATGCTATTACTTCAATTCAATCCTTTAGATGGTCTTAATCTGAATATTTTGTAAGGCAGTGAGCCTGAATGCAAGTGCATTCCTTTTTGTAAAACTTATATTTGAGTACTCAAATTGTGGATTGACCTCCACGGTGGTTTTTCCCCTGACAAGTTTTCCATGTAAAAATCCTTGTGCTATGGTGTTGTGGATGATTACTTTGTGTGTTTGCATCTTTCCTTTGGTTTAATGTTGAAATGCTTTAAATACCAGATTAATTAAGTTCAGATTTGCAGAACATTGATTCACCTCCCCCCCCTCTCCCCTCTCAATGTTCCCTTGAGTCCAACATAAACATGCTGCATGTTCCAAGACAAATGAAATGGACTTCAAAACTAGAGATGCAAGCAAGAAGACTAGCAAAGGGAATGATGCAAACTCACAAGAATCAAAGACAACTCTAAGACAAACCGAAGAAGGTTGGATATGTGTTCATTCCAAAAAAAGATCTAAGGCTAGGAAGAACCATTTGTTCAAAGGATATTGTTTATCATATAACAAGCATGGCCACAAGGCCAAGAATTCCAAAAGCCAAATGAACAATGTCCCTAGCTTCTCTAAAAAGAACTTCAACTCCTTCACACCTTTGATGGATTTCAACATTGTATGCCACAAATATAATAATTTTGGACACAAGGCGAAATTCTACAGAACAGTATTTGATGTCTCACCAAAACAAAATAAAGATAAAGACATGACCATCAAGACAAGGGAAAAACAGGTCAAGATTTGGAAGGAGTCAATGTTTGTTCGTATTGCTTTACATGTTGAAACAAGAAGGATAGATGGTATATTGAAATTGGGTGTTCAAGGCATATGGCAGGTGATAAGAATAAATTTATTTCTCTAAAACACTTTAATGGAGGAACAATGAGATTTGGTGATAATTCAAAGAAAGAGATAAGAGGTAAAGGGACACTGAGCCTAGATCATGGGAAAACAAAAACTAAGAATGAATTTTATGTCAAGGGCCTAAAGGAAAATCTACTAAGTGTAAGTCAGCTTTGTGATCAAGGGCATAATGTAACTTTTCTCTCCAAAAGATGTGAAATTAAAAAGGATGGAAAGTTGATAGCACATGCTGATAGGACTACCAATAATTTATATATTTTGAGAGAAATAGATGGTGAAAGTTGAAACTTGGTGCAAGAAGATGAAAATTAGTTGTGGCATAGAAGGTTAGGCCACCTCAACTTTGATAATATTGTCAAAATCAGTAAAACAGATGTTGTAAGAAATATGTCAAGAATCTCAAAACCATCTAACATCATTTGAAAAGAATGCCAACTTGGGAAACAAACAAGAGCAAGCTTCAAGTCCAGAGAATGTTCAACATTAAAACCTTTGGAGCTCATACATACTGATCTTTGTGGACCAACAAGAACAAAAATTTTGCAAGGAGAAAGATATTTCATGTTGTTGATCAATGACTACTCAAGGATGACTTGGGTTTCCTTTCTAAAGGAGAAGTCTGAAGCCTTTGAAAAATTCAAAGCATTCAAGGAGCTGGTTGAAAATGAAGCTGATTCAAAGATAAAATGCCTTAGATCGTACCAATTAGGATAATTTACCTCAATTGAGTTTGATAATTTTTGCCAAGAGCATGGGATAAGGAGACAATTTTCAGCAGCCAGAACTCCTCAACAAAATGGTGTAGTGGAGAGAAAGAATAGAACCGTCCAAAGGATGACAAGGGCAATGTTGAATGAATCAAAGATAGTTGCTGCATTTGGAAGGAAGTTGTTCATACAGCTATGTGCATTCTAAATCATGCACAAATCAGGGTCAATAATGACAAAACACCCTATGAGTTATGGAAAGGAAAACCTGCTACAGTTAAGTACTTCATAGTTTTTGGCAACACATGTTATATTAAGAGAGATGAAGAAGACTTGGGCAAATTTGATACAAGAGAAAATGAGGGGATCTTTCTCAAATATTCGACAAGAAGTAAAGCATATAGGTGCTACAACAAAAGGTTGCACAAGATAATAGAGAGTGCAAATGTAAAAATTGATGAAGGTAAACATTGCAATGACATTACAGAAAATAAGCTTGAGATGCAAGTTGTGTGTAAGGAAGATGAAGATGTGAAAGAAGAGAAAGATTCAAAAGAAAATGAAAATGATGAAATGGGACAAGGAAACACAAAAACTCCTAAAACCCCATCAAAGGCATCCAAAACTCCATCCAAATTTGTTCAAAGAAATCATCCAGAAGACTTAGTGATTGGGGATTTAGAAACAAATGTACAAACTAGAAAGAAATCAGCCAACACAACAAAACAAGCACATTTTTGCCATCTTTCTAGGATAGAGCCCAAAAAACTTCAATGAAGCAAGTGTAGACAAGTGTTGGGTAAGGGCCATGCAAGAAGAGATAGATTAGATTAAGAAGAATAACACTTGGGAACTTGTCCCAAGGCCCAAAGATAAGAATGTCATTGGAAACAAGTGGGTTTTTGGAAACAAGATGGATGAGAATGGAGAGATAACAAGAAACAAGGCAAGACTTGTTTGTAATGGTGTAGATTTTGAAGAGACCTTTGCTCTAGTTGCATAGCTGGACACAATCAAGATGTTCTTAGCTCTTACAAGTTTCAAAAAGTCCAAAGTCTACCAAATGGACGTAAAATCTGCTTTCCTAAATGGAGACTTAGAATAAGTATATATTGAACAACTTGAAGGGTTCTCATTAACAGAAAATAAAGGTTATGTTTACCAGTTAAGGAAAGCACTCTATGGGCTCAAACAAGCTCGAAGAGCATGGTATTCTAGACTTGACAAATACCTCAAAGAACAAGGATTCAAAAGAGGAGATGCAAATATAAACTTATATATCAAAGAAAAGGATGGTCATTTATTGATTGTAGTGGTGTATGTAGATGATATCATTTTTGGTGGAAACATGGAAAAAAAATTCAAAGAATTCTCCTCAAGTATGCAAAAGGAGTTTGAAATGTCAATGCTTGGGGAATTATCTTTCTTCCTTGGGTTACAAATTTCTCAATTAAAGGAAGGAATATTCATAACACAAACCAAGTACATCAAGGACATGCTAAGAAAGTTCAAAATGGAAGATTGTCATCTAGTGAGCACACCTATGGTTACAGGTTGCAAATTAAGCATGGATGATGAATCCCCCAATGCTAATCAAACTCAATACAGATCCATGATTGGAAGTCTATTATATGTGACAGCCACAAGGCCTGACATCATGCAAGTAGTAGGATTGGTGGCTAGATTTCAAGTAGCGCCAAAAGAGACATATGTTAAAGCAGTGAAAAGAATCTTCAAGTATTTGAAAGGTACCATGAATCATGGCCTATGGTATTCCAGTGAAAACTACTTTACCTTAAAGGCTTTCACTGATGTTGATTGGGCAGGGAGTTTGGATGATCAAAAAAGCACAAGTGGAGGAGCCTTCATCCTCGGTGAAAGATTAGTGTCTTGGATAAGCAAAAAAACAAGCATCAGTCTCCTTATCCACAACAGAGGTTGAATACATTGTTGCAGTAGCATGTTGTGCCCAAGTACTTTGGATGACACAAACTTTAAAAGACATCAAGGTGGAGTACAATCATCCTATCACTAGTTATTGTGACAACACAAGTGCAATCAGTATATCTAAGAACCCATTCATGCACTCCAGGACTAAGCACATACCAATCAAATATCACTTTCTAAGAGAGAAAGTGCTTGAGCAGCAAGTAAAATTGGAGTATGTGGACACCAAGGAATAAATAGTAGATATTTTTACAAAGCCTCTGTAGAAGTTGATAAATCCAACTTCATAGAACCCAAGAACACTTGCATGCAAAAATACCTGTCACAAGAGAAGAATGGAAGCCAAGCAAGAATGGCTCTGAAAATTAAGAGATTATTATTCAGAGAGGGAATTTAAATAAAATACAATGATCAATCCTTATAAAAGGAGATTGTGCAACCCTAAAGAAACCCTAAAGGGAAAATGTATTTAATAATTAAAATAATTATTAAATACCTACAATGCATAACTAAGTGACTCTTAAGAAAGGAATAAAAGGTGACTTAATTAAACTAATTAAGTGAAATAAACCTTTTACTCTAACACCCAATCTTAAGATGAACTTAGGAAGCAGCTAAAACACTAGAAAAAGATGCATGAAAGGAAAGATGGGTCCCGGCAACAAAGGCCTAATCAGGTACCCATTTACAAATGCAAGAATGAGGGAAGAAAACCCAGTGGAACAAAACGCCCCTATAATGAGATGAAATGTTGCAAAGAAGCACTGGAAGAACACTGTGGAGTAACACTGTAACCTAATTCTGGCAAGCAAGGAAAGATACTTTTGTTTACTACTGAAACCAGATGAGAGTCACTGATTGACTCAAGGAATCATGATAAAGCAACAATTGACCGGATGCCACGGAACACTCGAAAACTCCAAACTGGCACAACCTTGGAATCTATGAAGCAGCAGTCTGATTATTGAATGATGTATTACTCAAAATGAAGTGCAAACATTCAAGTTTCACCCTTCCAACTGCCAAAACATTCAAGTAATCTCCAAACAACCCATCGGGCCAAATCTGGACTAAGTGATCAACCTCGGATAGATATAGAAAAATGTATGGATAGCAACGTAGAGCTCCTCAATACCTTTCCAATGCTGCAAAGATAGCAAAAATCGAAGATTGTGGCAAAAATTTATGAGCTCAGAAGCGATAAATGAACATCTGACTTCAAACAGCAATAAATGTCTAAGTTATGCCAAAAAGAAAAAAACTACTCCTTTAGGGAAAACTGGGGTTAGGAGGGGGCAAAGAGGGTCGTACAGCCGCTGACATCATGCTGATGTCAGCACTTCATGATAAAATATTGACAGCCATTTGGCCATCGCCGCAAAAAATCAGCCCCCTACAAAAAAATATTCGGCCCCTAGCGCTAGCCCTCAGTTCTCCATGTGATAGCTTCAAGGGTTTAGGTTGGTCGGCAAGGTCAAGTGCAGAACTCCTGGTCCTCCATAGGACCACGGTTTGCAGAGGAGGAGCCCGCAGGGGCTAGACTCGGCACCCAGTTCTCCACAAGACCCCGAGCTCGACGGAAGGGCTTGAAGGCCTAAAGCGGCGGGTGGCGCACGGGCTGCGCACAGGTGGTTGTCAGGTGGTGAGCGGGCAGTGGTGGCCTTGTATACTGGCTGCGTAGGATTTCCTGCAGAAAATTTTTTTTTAATATTTTTTTATTTTTTTCAAATTTTCTACCTCGGAACGCATGTTGGGGAGGTCGTACGGCCTCCCTAACAAAACAAATTTGCCTCCCAGATCAACTGTGTCCAAAATGGACGAATGAACGATCGATTTAGGGGTTTTTGGGCGTTGCGGACTCAATGGCGGGGTCTGTTTGAGCCCAAGGTGCTCTGATCTGCAAGGCGTGCCTTGGATCGAGAGAAAAAATACTGAAACCCTCGAACCCAAGAAGCTCCAAAAATCTTCAAAAAAAAGAATAGGCAGCAGCAGGTCCACGCCTTGATACCATGTAGAGGTTGATAAATCCAACTTCACATAACCCAAGAACACCTGCATGCAAAAATACCTGTCACAAGAGAAGAATGGAGGCCAAGCAAGAATGGCTCTGAAAATTAAGAGATTATTATTCAGAGAGGGAATTTAAATAAAATAAAATGATCAATTCTTATAAAAGGAGATTGTGCAACCCTAAAGAAACCCTAAAGGGAAAATGTATTTAATAATTAAAATACCTACAATGCATAACTAAGTGAATCTTAAGAAAGGAATGAAAGGTCAACTTCACAAAACCCAAGAACACCTGCATGCAAAAATACCTGTCACAAGAGAAGAATGGAGGTAAGCAAGAATGGCTCTAAAAATTAAGAGATTATTATTTAGAGAGTGAATTTAAATAAAATACAATGATCAATCCTCATAAAAGGAGATCGTGCAACTCTAAAAAAATCGTAAAGGGAAAATGTTTTTAATAATTATTAAATACCTACAATGCATAACTAAGTGAATCTTAAGAAAGGAATAAAAGGTGACTTAATTAAACTAATTAAGTGAAATAAACCTTTTACTTTAACAACCTCTTCCAAAAGAGACATTTGAGTACCTAAGGGACAAATTGGGAGTAGTCCCATACCCATCAAGTTGCTAGATGGGAGCATACTTTCAGGGGGAGCTATATCTTATACCTTGTAGCTCCATGGAACGAACACAACACATTGTTGAAGACCCCTTGCCATTGATGTCAAAGGGAGAGAAATTGGAGATAGGGGGAGCATTTGAGCATCGGAAAACAAGGATGGCATTGAAGAGGTTGCCATAAATGACAAAGGGGGAGATTGTTGAAGTGATTGTCATTGATGTCAAAGCAAAGAATGACGTTCAAAATAATGCCATTGATAATGTCAGTGATGATGTTCAGCACTGTTAAACAACGCAAGTCATCTAAATCAGCATTTGTTTGTTGCCACTCAGATTGGCATTTGATTTGAACCGATTGTTAAGGCATTAGTTTGTTATTTGATTAAAGATTCAAATGATTACATAATTTGAACTTGATCGGTATAAGACATTCAGATCGACATTAGTTTGTTAAGACTGGATATTGATTAAACTTTCAGATGATTACCATTAAGATTTGAAGTCATCAAACAAATGAGATTTGTCAAGAAGCACAGCCCACTGAAGAAGTCATGCATTGATTCACTTGAAAGGACGTGTTTTTGTTCACTTGACAGTTTCGAACCTCTCTTTGAAAAGACGTGCTTCTAAGAAGAAGTGGTTTATCATTAAAAGACAAAGATGTGTTGAAGCAACTTCACAAAAGGATGTCTCATCTTGAGAGATACGAACAGATTTAATAATTAATTAAACATATGAAGATTCAAAGGTGAAGCAAACAAACCAAGGAGATTCGATTTACATCAAACCAATCTCTCTAAACTGCCCGATTAATGAAGAGATATGGTGTGTCATGAAGAAGGTTTTTTTGAAAAGACATGTGTTTCCTTTACCTAACTAAAACATTTTTTGCTTGGAGAGTTTGAAAACCGATTATGAAGTGTTGTGTCGGTTTGTTTCTGACAAAGACGTGTTCCATCTAAAAGAAACATTGTCTCACTAAGAAGTTTGAAGTAATTTTTGAAGTGATGTATTCTTTCTCTTGAAGGTTGAATTGGTGTGATCTGTTTGATAAGATAGATGTGTTATTCTTAGACACATCAATTAACATTGATGAAGTGATAAATAGAAAATAAAATCAAGTAATCTACCTAAAGACGAAGTAAAACAAATTTGGTTTAGTTTATGAAGGGGCAGATTTTCAAAAGTTACAAGAACAAATGTGATTTTTCATAAGTGTCCAACTCTTGAGCAACATACATATGTGATATCCAAATCAAAGCTACTATGTGGTTGTAGATAGTAAGCAATTCGAATCAGAGATTATATTCTCTTGTGTGGGCTTAAAGTGATAGTATTCATCACAAAGCAAATTGGAGGATAGAGGAAGTGCAAATCTGATTGAAGACAATCATCTTACATCCATCATTTTAGTCAAGGTTGGTGCCTTGCACTTTAGGGGTTGGTGCTCCTTCTAGGTTGGTGTCTACTAAATAAGTCCAAGGGGTTGGTGCTCCTTGTAGGTTGGAGCCTACTAAACTATTTCATGAATAATTCAAGTAGGTTGGTACCTACTATTTTTGTAAAGCTCATTAAACATATCATTCATCAATTGGAGTCAATTGTTTTATATTAAGTAGTTGATGTTGAATAAAAGTTAAAGTTGATAGAAGTTTAAGAAAGAAAAAGTTTGTATTGATTTACTGATTCACCTCCCCCCCCTCTCAGTAAATCTTTATGCTCTTCAAGAAGAGTTTGGGAAAATATAAAAGAAGTCTATGTAGAGATAGAAGAAAAGGTAGTGCAGATATAGAGGAGAAACTTGTGACAGATCTGAAGAGGAAAGAGAAGGCAAAGATTCGCAAGGAGATATTGATCTTGTTTCATAGAAGATTGGTGTCTCTAGTGGGTCGATGCTCACAAATTGAATGAGGGGTTGGTGCATCTAGTAGGTTGGTTCCTACAAAATTTGTAAAAAGAATAGTAAAATCAATAGTTTTGTCGTGATTTTGCCTTGCAAGGGTTTCCTCATAAATCTCATGTTCTACTTGTATTGTATAATTGTTGCATCTTATGTTGTTGAATTTGTGCAATTGATATGCTTATGGTATTAAGGGGCATTGACCTCTCCCTTGAGCTAAAGCAAACATCCTAAATGATTTGTCATAAGGTGATGTTAAGCAACTCATGAATACAATATTATGTAAGGTAGTTTTACTACTTGATCTTTCAAAGCTTATACTTGTTGGGCCATAAAATGGAGTCAAAGTTCCTTAGTTAAACTAAAGAATCATGACTCTAGAGATTCATGAACTATAGTAGTCATTTGTATAATGCATATAAGATGCATGTATAAATAGTCATTCTAATTGACGTGATTATCATTTAGGTGGTCATGTTTAGCGAAAGTAGAACCTACCATTAAAAGCAATGTGAAGAAATATTTATCCATGGTTCTGACTATCCTTTCCGTGGAGCCTTTTGTTGTCTCTATTCCGTCAGAACCTTCTGTTGGCGATGTTTTGTTAAAACCTGCACGTCCTTCGTTGATTGACTCTGTTGGACCTTTGTTAGCTCCAATCTCCACTACTTCGTTGTCGACTCCCTTGTTGCATGGTGACTCCTCTTCCGAGGTGGTTGTTGTGGATCCACTCCCCTCGCCTCACTCATTGGTTCTCGATTCCAAACCTTCCTGGTCGATTGTGCTTAGGAAGAAGGGTCTCCCCAAATCCGTTGCCTCTTCACGGCCTTGGGTTCGAAGAGTCAATTTTGACCCCTTTATTTCGGAGGTTGTCTAATTTTTTGGTTGTTCTACAGCTATCGATCAATTGTTTTTGTATGTTCTTCTAGTTCAAGTTATGTTTAAACTATGCTTTCCTTTGGCCCTTTAGGCTTTCTATGTGAAGGATATAACACCTTGTAAATGTTGCCTATCTTATCAAAAACAAATCATTGGTTATTGAGCAATTGATTTTTATCATGGTTGAACATGTTAATAGGTCAAGTAAAGAGGCCCAAGGAAAAGAGATAGGGTCAGCATTAAACTTATATAGTAAAAATTTAACCATTCATTTATATAATAAAAAGTCATGCTCACAACCAATTCCATATTTACAAGATTCGTGACCATTATGAAAAATCCAAAGTAAATGAGTAAGCTAAGCAACATAATGGTCACAAATAAACCTATATAACTTAGGGTTAAGGCAGCATGATTTCTCTAGTCAAACCCACCCTTTTACTATCAATAACCGTAAGGAAAGTTCATATGGCCATCAAGCCCCTAAACATCTAACACAGGCTCTATTTTTTTATTCTATATTAGAGACAACTTAGATGGCCTATGCGAATTTTAAAATATACTCAATACAGTTGGCTGAATTCTTAGTTAATTACAATAATTAGGAAACCTTTGTAGGCACTAAACATATTTATCTACATTTATTATAAACGTTTGAGATGGGCATGTTCCTATAAACGTATAGGAATAAAGATCTAGTTATAGAATCAAACATTGTTATCTAGGATAGGCTCGTGCTAAACATGAAGTCAAAACCTTCATTACTCGAGAACTGCCGTAGAAATATTGCCTTTCTATTGTAAATGACTCGAAAGTAAGTTTCAAACTTGAAAAAAGTGTAAAAAAAAAAGTTTGAACCTCTTTGGTGATCAAGTTGTCTACATACTCTCGTGTAAAAGAATCAAGTTTATAGAGGGGCCTTTTTAGTTGTATTGAAAACATACACTCACCAATATTAAAGGGGATGCAAATTGAGGCTAAACTTTTACAGATATATTTTTAGAATCATGTCATAACAAAATGAGGCAACAATGGAAGCAAAAGAGATAATAACACGTAATACAACCATCTTAAATCTTAACGTCATTAAGATACACCCTAACTCATCAATATAAATACAAATAGAGTAATGAAGAGGGAATTCCCTCTTAATAATAATTGAGATACTATTAGAATTCAAAAAGCACAATCATATAAAACATCCCACAATAGTATCACCAAACTCACATTGACATGGAATTTATTGAAGCTAGTAAGATACTGTTCAAATGCCAAGTGAAATGCCCTGTTAAAATCAACAAAATATTAGTGAACATTTCAATGACTAGTACCTGGTGTAGAGGAAAATGGTTGACACTGAATATTTGATTATCCTCCCTAGAATTGGCTTGTGCTGTAACTCCAATCTTTTAAGGTCTCTAATAAATTAGAAAGACACATGGGAACAAGCAGAGCATATAGCTTAACTAAGCGTGCACATTCAAGATAGTCGTGTCACCTAAGCCTAAGTTATAACAGAAAATAATATTAAGAACTAAAGCAAGAAAACATGGTGAGGGTAACCCAAAATTTAATAAGACCCAAACAATAAATACAGGGTACAAATAGGCATGTGAGAGGGCTAGTCAATGCCACACTAACCTGATGAAGGCAAACTGGTAAATCATGGATGTAAACCAGCATTGTCATATATATATTCACAAGGTTTAGGTAAGAACAAACACTGACATAGGATAAGATCCATATTAATGCCTAGTGAATTCCACAAGTACCAAATATTCACTCCAAGGACTCTTACCAATCTAGGTTTGTCTGAATCAATGCCATCTTGTATAATACCCACAGATTCAGATATTGTAAAGCCACTGCATAAAAAGCTTCTTTCAAGCTAGACCTGATTGCAGCGATTATAATGAATAATCACGAACAAGTTACTTGGTGATGTCAACATCAATATTAAAATTTTATGGACCCAAGATGTTTATACACCATTTTTGCTTTGTTATAAAATGTACGCAAGATCGCCCAAGGATGTGTAGGTTTTTAACAACATTCTCTCATTACTTTCTTGACACAAAAAGTTTCCTTTTTGCTAAGCTCTAATATATGTATTCACAACAAATACTAACACATTCAACTGCGTCCTATTTTTATAGATACTTTGGATACTAAGAGGAGCATATATGGCATACAGAAAAGTTAGGATAAATATTTGTTTGGTAGCGTTGTACAAGTAAAAATAAATTAAGGATCAGAAATACTAGACGATTCTACAATAGACAAAGGTTTCCATTCCATAAAATTCCAATTTTTAGATTGTGGCAAAGAAAACAATCACTGTGAATGCCAAAAAGCTGACTAAATTGAGAAGATATAGCTTATCCCCATGCATGATACGTCAGTATCTTCTTACAGTTGACACAGAACATTAAGATAGACTGCTATTCGACACAGATAAAATGCTAAAGCCACCAGCTAACTGGTTGCTTCATTTCAGAAGGGGCCTCCACAGGCTAATATAACTTCCATTACCAGCCCGGGATGTTGCAACACCTTGTTTATATTGCCAAAATTCACTACAGAATTGCAGCCTAAACTTTCCAAAAATGTTACCATGGGCTTAATCTACAGTATAAAAAATACTCTGCAGCAAAATTTTCAGGAGCAATTACACCTTTCACTGCCTTTAGAAAAGAAAAGTCTATGGAGATGAATCTCCCTGCAGGTCAACGGTTGAGGATTTAATCCATGATTGCAAGAACTTCATCAATGCCATCCTATAGTTCATCGTGATGTTGAATCTCCTGGTTTAATGAATCCAGGCGTTTTTGAAGTTCCTGCCATGTTATTATAGATATTAGAACCTTCTTTCTTATATCAAATTAAGGTCCAGCTTTCAAAACACATATTAAACAAGGTTTTAAGTATAAAATATCCTCTGATTCAAACCACAAACCTTTAATCTTTCTTCTAGACACAGAGCTGGGGTTAAGAGGCTTGCAACATACCTGCACGTTTAGAGGGAAAAATTTAACAGAACAGATATTAGACTCCAAACTAAGCAAAAAGAAACAGTAAATATAAGGTTTCAAAATTCTCACTCGCATCGACTTGGCTCATTGACATCAATAAGCTCATTCTTCAAGCCACATTTCAGCCTGATCTGTATTTGAACATGAACTGATGGTTAAAATACAAATAAATCTCCATCCATTGATTTATAATCAACTCTTCATCTGACTACACTTGCTTGAGAAAAAGTCTCTTTTCTAAAAGAAAACAGAGGGGCTTACATACACATGGGACTGTAATGTCAAAGAAAAACCTTACCTTCAAACTTCTATCTGGACCATTCCAACACCTATCACCATTTGAGAACTCCAGGATTTTGTATGAATCTTTGAATCCTCCCCAGCGTCTGAAAAGGTTAATCAAACAATATTTCAAACTAAATAAGGCAGGTATGAAGATGAGATTATCATGGTCCATAAGATAAGAGTAGAAAAGGCTTTTGGATAAAACTGTGTACAAATAACTTTCATCAATGATCTTGATCACACTCCATGGTTTGTCATCAAGATGGTGATCATATGTTCTTGACAACAGCACTAACATCTGACAATTACGATTCGTACCCAGAACTGCTAGGAAAAGGAAGTGATTCAGCTTCTTAGACTTCTTGTCGTTTCTACTTATCAATGGATATTGTTGTCACTATTTTATTTATAAGCATTCATTGTTTGGGGATTTTTAATGTTACATATCAGTTGTTAATAATTTTATATCTTTTGACATAACTATCCTTCTATGATTAGTAACCATCTTATGATCATTGATCAGTACCATTCTGTCACTATTGCGGTCTGTATCATTCTTTATCAGTATGGTGTTCCATAGCATTGTTATTAGTACAGTGATAAATTAATATGGGCATTATTACTGCCGTCATGACATTAAAGGAAATATTGCTGATCATAATGATTAATATATAACATTGTTGTTAAGACAGGACCTTGCTGTCCTGAAATGCAAGGCATTATTGTTGTCACTATTGTAAACTTAAGAGGTATTTGAAGAGGTTAGGGACACAAATGTTGTCAATTTTAACCACTCTTGTTACCATTTTCTGTATAGATTAATCTCTTGAACTCGATAACTAAGGAGAATGGTTGGATTAACAAGTCTTATTTACCTTGGTTGTGTTTTATTGCATTAAGGCTTCATTGTCATTCTGGGAGAGTTATTCATTAACATTGTTAAAGAGATTTATATTATAACTATCTACAATAAGCAAACTCAAAATTAATTTTGTTGCTTCTGGATTTCATTGTGTGCAAGTTTTTTCATCAACGTTTCAAATCACACTCAGTGATCCATCATCAGGATAGAGAGCTGAAGGAGATGTGAAATGGTTAGTTGTAGACCCAGTTGGTTTAAAAAGAGAGCAGGAAGGGTGGCAAGAGAGAGGGTGTGGGAAGGTACACACCACAAGAGAAATGTTGCATCTTGAGAAGATTGGTTGTCATTGATGTCAAATGTGTGTTGAAGTTTATATATGCTTTGGAGATAGTTAATGTGCAAAGATATCAGTTGGTGCAAGTCAGCATTGCAGTATATGGAAGAGCGGTGATCAACCTATTGTCTAAGTGTGGTGCGGAAGTGGGTACACATGTTCTAATGTATTTACAATATATTTACATTGATATCTTTCCAGTTTGGTGTATCCCACTTTGTGAAAGGTTGCAGAAGATTGTCTAAGGCTTTTACAGTAATATCCTAAGGCCACACAGTGTTTTGTTCTGCATTCCTCCACAGAGAAAGATTTAGTCTTGTCGATCTGAAGATGAGTTGATAGAGATGTGAAGATGTTATATCCAAGATTTCAAGTCATTACACCTTTTACAGTGAAAGTTAGAAGTGAAAGAGTTTCCATCTATACTCTAGCAAAGTAAAGTAGGGATGAAGGCTTGTTGGAATGCTCTGCATTCCTCCGGATGTGATGATTTGATCATGCAGTTTTGGGGACATGTTCAATGATGTCCAATGAATGCTATATTGGAGATTCAAGATGTTTGATGCTCCGCAAGTTCAGCTTTCAAGTAACAGAGTGTTGCAATTGATTTTGGATGCCTATTTTTCTACAAAACATAAGTTTGGGTACTTGTGCCAGCAGAAGATTGTACAGATCAGTGGTATGAGTTTGTGTGGACCTTCTACATGTCTTAGAGTATCTCAAGTTTGAAGCGCATGCAGATCTTTGTTGTTTCCAGTACCGCACAGTTGTTTCAAGTCAATTTGTGAAGATATGCTTTTGCTGTGGCTGATTTCAGTATGTTGGTGATGTGCGCCACAAGTTTATGTTTGTGCAAATTCTAAGAAGTGTTTGTAGATGGAGTACCCCTTTCACCTCCTCTCAAATTCCTACTCTCAAATACAATTGGATGTTTGCTCTGCATGATTGAGGACCACATGCATGGATTCCTAGAACATTTTGTAATCAGAAAAGTAAATAATCATAATACTTTTCTTGTAATCGGAAAAATTAGTTCCCGACCATTGACAATTGCCAACGGTTAGTAGTCCTCAACCACCATTGGCCATCTTCTATAATTCTCAGTGTACATATGATCGAGAACCGCGTGCATGGATTCCTAGAACATTTTGTAAAACCATTTTGAATGAATCTAATGACATATTTCTGAATTGATATTCTATAATATTATTGAATCTACTTTCACTGTTTGCTCTGTAATAATCAATCAAGTATAGTTAGCCGCAAACACCTAACAACATATAACTTTCATTGGTTCAGTGTCATAAGACAGCTATCTCATAGGACACAATGCACTGCCACAAAACCCTCTTGTGACACATTTGATGTCAATGGTAAGTATGGAAGAAATCATCCAAAATCACCCCAAAGAGTGGTGTTTCGCACATCAAAACCTCCAGAGCTCAGATAATCACCTGATACAATCAACCTGCTGGAACCAACTGACCCCAAGGATTCCCTACTCCTAACTTATTAGCCTACGAGAATCCACTGAATAGGCTAACTGTCCACCATACTGAACTGATTAGGAAGGGGACATTACACTACCCAACTCCAAGAATGTCCTCTCACCCACCTCCTTAGTAAATAGTTTGTTTTGTTGTTTTGTCTCCCAATTTTGTTTGGCAATCGTATGGAAAACGACTTTCTCTTATTTTTTTGAAGGCGGGGGGAGTGGGGGGTGATGTAGTCCAAAAATAATGCTAATAAGTTCCATTGTAATCAGAAAAGTAAATAATCATAATAGTTTTCTTGTAATCAGAAAAATTAGTTCCTGACCATTGACAGTTGCCAACAATTGGTACTCCTCAACCACCGTTGGCCATCTTATATAATTCTCAATGTACATACGATCAGGGACCGCATGCATGGATTCCTAGAACATTTTGTAAAAGCATTTTGAATGAATCTAATGACATATTTCTGAATTGTAATTCTTTAATATTATCGTACCTACTTTCACTGTTTGCTCTGTAATAATCAATCAAGTATAGTTAGCCACAAACACCCAACAACATATAACTTTCATTGGTTCAGTGTCATAAGACAGCTATCTCATAGAACACAATGCACTGCCACAAAACCCCCTTGTGACACATTTGATGCTAATGGTAGAGACTGCAAATCTTACAGAATTTTTTTTTTTTAAAACAAGCGATGTTACTTTCTCCTTATTATGATCAAATAGTCTATGCCATCAATGATGAAATTACTGCATTTAAAGCTAATCCATGTGTATCTGATACGCTCCAAGTTGTGTTGGTTGATAAGGAGAAAGACTGCTTGGATAAAGTAATAAAACAAATTTAGTCAACATGGTCAGTTGATTGTATAGTACTGTGACAGATAGTTGGTCTGACAGGTATAGCACATCCACAGCAAGCGCTTATTTTTTAAGGGTAATTCATTGTTCAATAAAAGAGAAGCCACTTAGTTCCTACATTTCTAAGGTACCAGCAATGTGATGCCAACAAGGAGGTGAGGAATTTTAATGTTCTCAAGATTATTGCAGATGCAGCCCCAGTTTACAAAGTTAAGGATATCAATGCTCATAAAGGAAAATAAGGATATATATTTGGATTTTATGCACACAGGCACTGAACCATGCACCTTACCAAATTTGATTAGATAACAATTCTGATTGAAAATGGAATACAGATCTGGATGAACATATACTATCTACACCACTCACATGCTATTTATTGAAATTTTGCCAAGATGGAATTAGTTAAGCCTGTTGATAAAAACCTTTGCTCTTTTTTCATTCTTCTAAAGCATGCATTTGAAATCAAAGAAGCATTATCTTCCACCAAAGTTAATGGTATGTGTACAGCTTTAAGTCAATCTTCATCTGTGACGAAGTTGAGCTGAGACCATAGATCCTTGATAAATGTTCCATTTGCTGATTTTAAACTTGTGATCAACTTCATTGAGCCATTTTGTGAGATGATCCACTTTACAGATATAGATATTCCATGCCTCAGTGAAATTTAAGAAGCATTATCTTCCACCAAAGTTATTGGTATGTGTACAGCTTTAAGTCAATCTTCATCTGTGACAAAGTTGAGCTGAGACCATAGATCCTTGGTTAATGTTCCATTTGCTTATTTTAAACTTGTGATCAACTTCATTGAGCCATTTTGTGAGATGATCCACTTTACAGATATAGATATTTCATGTTCCAGTGAAATTTAAGAAGCATTAATTGTGTGTGTCCGTGTGTGTGTATGAGAGAGAGAGAGAGAGAATCAAATCAATCAAAGACATTGGGAAACCTTTTATATATTTATTGACAGACTAAAAACCATGATTGCAAAGTTTTAATGTCCAGATCCATTCAAAGGGTCAAAAAGTCCGAAACCCCAAAATTTTGATTCAGAAAACTTGGTTTGCTAAGTGAATATAAAACAAATTATTTGTAGGCTTATGTTCCTTTTTTATTACAATTAAGTTCTATCCATTTTGTGAGATGATCCACTTTACAGATATAGATATTCCATGTTTCAGTGAAATTTAAGAAGCATAAGTGTGTATGTGCGCACGCGTGTGTGTGTGTGCGCGCGCGTGTGTGCGTGTGTGTGTGGGCGTGGGCGTGCGCGCGCTCGCGCGCGTGTGTGTGTGTGAGAGAGAGAGAGAATCAAATCAATCAAAGACATTGGGAAACCTTTTATATATTTACTGACAGAGACTAAAAACCATGATTGCAAAGTTTTAATGTCCAGATCCATTCAGAGGGTCAAAAATTCCGAAACCCCAGAATTCTGATTCACAAAACTTGGTTTGCTAAGTGAGTATAAAACAAATTAATTGTGTGTGTGTGAGTGTGAGAGAGAATCAAATCAATCAAAGACATTGGGAAACCTTTTATATATTTATTGACAGAGACTAAAAACCATGATTTCAAAGTTTTAATGTCCAGATCCATTCACCCCAGAATTCTGATTCACAAAACTTGGTTTGCTAAGTGAATATAAAACAAATTATTTGTAGGCTTATGTTCCTTTTTTAAGATTTTAGCTTTATTGTACTACTTTTACAATTGTTAAGTTCTATATTTTCTTACAAGTTTTAATAATGATTGAAAATGTTTGAGTCTTTAATGACAAGCACATGCTGTTTACTTCATTTGTAGATATTTGTAGTTGCATAAGGGATGACCTTATGCTAATGTATAGGGTCAATTGGGTTTTAAAATTTCATTTAAGGTTTGACATTGTACTGTTATTTGTTTTTAATATGTGATTTTTCATTATGGCGCTACAGAAAACAATAATAAACAAGAAATCAAAATTTCCAGAGTTCAAAACAAGGAGACTGAGGGGCATAGGGGATAGGTTTCAAGGACGGGTAACCAAGGACCTTGATTTGAGGATGGAGAGGGAGCAGGAAGGGGCAGCAATTGGTGGGGATCTAGGGATTGAGGGGCTGCACCCCTTGAAGGGGTCTAGGGCAGCACCTCTAACAGGGTCTGAGGGCAGCACCTCAATTGCATTCCCTTTTTCATTATTTTATCACCATGTTTTCTCCAACGCCAAGTCCTCACTATTTCTAACCAAATCTTCATTCTTCATAGAACTAGCAATGAAGCTGAAGAATCTAACCAGTCTAAATGATGAGAGCTACACAGGTTTTATTACTTTTTTAGTGTTTAGGGTGTGGGTGGGGCCCATTAGACTATTCGGGTTAGGATAAGTAGTCCAAATTTCAAAAAATGTCTGATTTTTTTAAAAAATCACTTATTTGACATAGGAGGCAGCCAAGCATTTTTGGCGTGTTAAAGGGATGCCAACAAGTCCTCTGTCTTGAAACATCCTAACATTTTCTTAAAGTCTCAAAATCAGGGGAACGCCTCAAAACATCCCCTCTACTAGCAATCACGGTGGCATGGCAGAGGGACATTTCCCAAAAGTCCCAAGATGCCCTTGCCCCATAAATGACATGAATTGTGGGGGGAAGGGGAGGGTGCACATTCCCATGGAATATTGCAAGTCACCAAACTTTAACCCCATGGTCCAAGAGATGCCTCTAAACATATATGAAATGGAGACAAAAATGATTATGGCAACATTAGAAATTTCAATTGGTACACTCTTTTTGTGATTTGCATTTGAAACTTTTACATTTCATGCTATAGCAACCATTAATAATTGAAAGACGCTGCTGAAGATCCTAAAAGCAACAAAGAAAATTTCAGTCCTTTACATAAGGAGCTTATTAAGTAACAAAATTGACTAGAAGTATTTCACCATTCACCTTCAACAAGGTAAACATGATGCAACAAGACAAAACACATATATCCATATCAAAAGAGCAAAGTGCAATGTTAAGAAGCCTACCCTAGGCTGGTAGTACTATGGCCTTCCACCTGAGAAGCCTCTTTGTATGGGCATATCTTGTAAACATACCTGCAAGAAAATCATCATATTTGACATTGAAATGGAAGAAACAAAACAAACAAGGTAATACATGAGAGCCTTAAAATAGTTTGCCACTATATATTCAAAAAGGGATCAAGACCATACTTGTTTTCTTTGAGTTCAAAACATTGATCATAAAACGTGTAAAACTCCCCCTCATTGCCTAAAAATGCAACAAAAAATCAACTCTCTTCACAATAATATTTGCTAATACTAGCTAGAAAGTAAAGAATATTTTTCAGGTCTTTGGCAAACTGCTCAATTAAAAAAAAATTCAGGTCTTTGGCAAACTGCTCAGCTAAAATTTGAAACTCACCATATTCTTGCTTAAACTTATTTTCCAATTTAGAAATTCGTGATTGCATTTTTGATAGCTTTCGACTTAAATCATTGTAATCCTTCCGCACACGAGCAGCTTCTGCAATATTAAATAAACACCTCAAGAACTCTTTACTTATTTTCATGGCTTGTCCCTCCTAAATTCTTCACAGTCACCAAACCAAAAAGCATCCAGGAATACAGCAAATTGTACCTGACATGTCTACTGAAAACCTTGACAGCTTAACTGCTCTCAAAATGGATTGGAAACTTTGCCAAAGTTTACCCCACCAGGAAAGGGTAGCCGACGTTGATAGTTCTTTAAGCCCAAAGAAGATAAAACTCAGAAGGAAACACACTAAAATCTATTAAGTAGTATAGTTATAGCTTCCTAGACTTTCAAATCCCTGGCAGGTGAAATTACCTCAAAACACAATAACAGGCCAAAGAATAAAGAAATACATAGATCAATAATTTTTAATATAACAAGAATTGTGCCCTTTCCCAATATTTTACCTTTCAGCTTTTGGATAATATGCACATGTTCATGAAAAATATGACACCAGATGGAGTTGCACAGAAAAAAATTGTACAGACCTGGAGAATATGCCGACTCTAAGTAGTCCTCGGTCTTATCCTCTTCATCATCTTTGTTTTCCGATTCATCATATTCATCCTCATTTTCCTTTTCAACTTCCTCATCTTCAGAAGAATAGTCTTCATACTCCTCATGGTGTTTGCTATCCTTATCATCCATCTTTTCATCGTTATCATCATGTTCATCGTGTTCATCATGTTCATCATGGTTATCCACTTGCTGGTCTGGAGCTTCACGCGTCCAACGAGAAGCTACAAGCCTGCCTAATTCTGCTCCTGAAAGCCCCTCTGTGTTATCTATCTTTTTATGGCCCTGCAAAATCATGATGAAGCATCCAGCAATGACATTGTTAGCAACCTTCATTAGAGACAATAATCACAACACTGATAGATAGATATATGTATCACTTGGGTTTTAAATGTTTCATGTTTAATTGTTCAATGCCAAGAAATTCCATAAGACCCTCACCTCACAACAACCACACTCCTAAATTCTGTGAGCTATGGGGTTGAGGAACGACTGGAAACCAGAACCAAAATTTTTTATTAATAAAAGGGTAAAGGCACTGTTGGACAAATTGTCATTGATGTCAAACATCATTGTCAAAATATACCACATACCCAAGGAGCAAGTTATGAACAAAGATAGAGATATGAATAGAAATATTGAAGTTTAAATTAAAGATTTAATCTTACTAGTTTTTGACTCCCATACAGCCATGACAAGCACTTCTATAATGATGAATATCAGCAGCATCATATTAATAACATAGGCAAGTTATTTTGTAAAGAATGGGGAATTTATAAAAATGGTGAGTTCATAAAAGATGGCGACTACAAAGGTAAAGGAATATGTTAGCAGTGACTATTAGCAACAACATTTCTTAAGGAGATAACTATTTATAAAGCAGCGATGGAAATAATCAATAGTTAATATGAATAAACTAAAGAACAGCAACTATATCAGATTATGATATCAAGTGATGGCAAAGAATAAAGAGAAGCATTGATCAGCAATTTTATTAAGAACATGATAAAAGTGCTTAACGAACAGCCGACTTATATAGCATTAATCCATAATACATAGCAATTTATGTCTTAAAGAATAGCCAACTTCATGTATTAAAATAAACAGCCAACTTCATGTATTAATAAACAGCCGACTTCAAGATTTGTTAATGATTAAATAACTAAAGCTGTGATTTCATATTCACAAGAGGGGTGATTTATATAGAAGTGGCGATTCATTTGTGCAGCGAATTAGTTTGGAATGGTTTGACTTTACTAAGGGACATGATATGCTTATTAAACATAATTATTGTTTTGATACAATTGTTTTTAGTAAGGAAGTGACTTGTTTTTTAAGGTTGCTTCTCTTGGAGAAGGCACTTCATATGTGTAAAGGTATGTCTTGTTAAGAACAATACATCTCTTAGAAGGTATAAATGGAGATGGTGAAAGGTGGAGAAGGGGGTGTGTTGTGGAGTGAAAAAGGATAATAAATAAATCATATACACCAAATTTATGAGGAGATTATAAGAAGATTATTTGCAGACTTATGAGGAGATTATTTGCAGATTTATAAGGAGATAGTTATCAGGTTTATAATCAGATCTTTGTCAAGATTTGAAATCAGAATTATTGCAGATTAGTGACCAAAATTATAGCAAATTTAGAAGAGAAATAGAAAGTGGGGTTGGTGCCTCTAGTGAGTTGGTGCTCACAAATTGAATGAGGGATTGGTGCCTCTAGTGGGTTGGTGCTCACAAACTGAATGAGGGGTTTGTTGTACCCATAATAATTTTTTTGCTTCATTAAGGCATTTTGCTTAAAATAGTCAAAATCTCAAAATAGTCTGAAGTTGGAAATTTGGAAAAGTGGAAATTTGCATGTCATGCATGACAGTCAAGACCTCAAAATTTTCAAAATCTGACGATCTGGGTCTGTTCATAATGAAGTTATCTACAAAACCCAGATCTCAGTTTTTTAGTTTTAGGTTTTCCTAAATTTGAGGAAAAATTAGGGTTTCGTAAATTTTAGGGTTTCCTTTCCTAAAATTTAGGGTTTTTTGGGTTTGTTGTGAAACAAATGCCCATAAAGTTACTTTTTCAAAAAAAGCCTAAAAATGGGGAAAAAGCCTAAAAATAGCCAAAAACCCTAAAAAATCAAACTTGTCAAAATTGACTGAAAATTATTTTGATTGGCTTATTTCACTTCACGATCACAATGGTGAAGTCAAAATCAAGAAAAAGTCAATTTAAGGCTGAAGGGTATATTTCACCTTTTCGGGACAAAAGTTAGGACCTTTGAGGTTGTCAATGGCCGATGGCTAGGTGTCGAGTGTCAAAATCTAAGCTTGAAATGCTACAATGAAGATTCTATGGTGAGATATGTCCAAAATGATGCTTCATCTCGGAGGGGATTTTCGTCAAGGAGAAGATGTTGAAAAATTTTCTAACTCTGGAATGAAAAGAGTACCTGCTAGCCAGAAGCGGCCAAGATTTCAGAGGCCCAGGTTACCTTTTTGAGGATTGTCACTTCCAAGAAGACCTCTCCAGAATGCTTTTAGCTTCGCAATGAGCCTACCAACCAGTCCAGAGGATTTGTTTAGGACCTGAAACTGGAGATTGAACAAGAAACGAGGGGGATGAAAATTTGACCAACACTGGAGCAAAAAGCGCACTTGCTAGGCAGAGGTGCCCAACATTTTGAGGTACCAGATGAAGGAATCTGACCAAATGATACCCAGGATGTTTGTCTCAAACTTGGTCTGGCTTCACAACGAATCCGTCAGCGGATAAATCTGAGTTGTTGAACTGCCAGAATTAGGAGTCAAACATAAGGTTTTATCATGGTCAAAAAATGTCAAAAGAGCAAAAGCGCCCCACGAGGCTAGGGGCGCCCAAGGTTTTGGAGCCTCAAATGCAGTCTTTTGGGTTATCTCAGATATTCATCCTGTCTATGACGCTTCTAGCTTTCCGTTGCATACCTAAGCCAGGTCAGAAGACTTGTCAGCAACCTGCAGCCAAGGATTAAGTGGATTTTCAATTAGTTGAAAAAATGGCTAGCTCTGGGAGGAAAAGCGCCCCTAGAGGCCAAGGGCGCCCATGTTTTTCACCTAGCTGATCATGTTTTTAGGGAAAGTGCTCTACAAGAGATCATGTTTAGAATTGAGCTAGCTTCATAGTGAGCCTGTCAGCTAGCTCTGAAGTTTTGCCAGTTTCCGAAGAATGCGAGATGAAGTAAGGTCAAAACCACCTTCAAAATGATGAAAATTGACTGTCTGAAGCAAAAAGCACCCATGGAGGCTAGGGGCACCCTGAATTTTGAATCCTCAAAAGTCAGAATTTGGGTTTGCAGCCTCAAGGAGTTTCTTGCCAGTTTTGATCCTTCTCTTCAATGAAACTATCAGCCAATCTTTTGGATACCTCAGTCAATCAGAATCAGTGATCGAACATGGGCTTCGGTGACGTTTGCAAATTAAAATTTTCAAGAAATTGGTTGTTTGGAAAAGTGATGCCCAAGTCAAAGTTTGACTTTTGAACTAAAGTGCATGGGCCGCCCCAAAATGGAGGAGTTAGTTAACTGAATTTAAATAATATTAAAACTTCAATTGCACTTCTCAAGTCGACCTCAATAGGACTTAATTTTTGCTTGCAAATGGTGAACTTATTTTTGCATGCACAGTTAACTGAAGTGCATGGGGTGTCGCCCAATTTAGGGCTTATTTCTTAGGCAGTTAACTGAATTTGAGGTCCAATTAGAAGGTGGCATCCATTTTTAGGTGTTTGCATACATTTGTGACGCCTTTATTCATAAATTTTATTTATTAAGTAATTTGGGTGTCCATTATTCGTCCCCTCCTCTCTCATTGTCTTTCTGCCATCATTAATTTAATGTTTTACCACTACCCAATTGCACTGCCCCTTCAATTTCTTGATGTCTTTTCAAACCTTCCATTTTTTGTTTCCCATTGGTGCGACCTTTCATTTATTTGCTTCATTGTTAAAATTCTGAATTTGGCTTCGCATTTTCATAGCCACCTCCCCTTCTATCAGATAATAAATGAAATGAATTGATTTCTTCTTATATGTAAACAATGATCGAAAACCATATGTCTGCTTTGATTCATTTGACGTCAACATTATGAAGAAATGTTCAGAAAACAAACATCATAATCCATATTAAATCCATCAAATATTAAAATGCTGGCTTAGAGTTTCTAATTTGATGCATGACATTTTGACAATCAATGTCAACTATGTCAACCAACCTTCGCCGACAACCATCAAAATCAAATGAAACAGCCCACAAAGAAAGAGAAATGAAAACAAAACAACAAAATCAAACCGCTAATTTTTTTGGTCGATGTCGATCGCACGTGGACCCGGATGCTCGTGCATCAATATCAAAGGATCAATACACACGATATCTTTGCCATGATTTATGTGCATCTTTGCCGACCTCCATGTTGGTTTAATGCTGTCCTTGGTGCCCATATTGCTAATTGCCCCTCATGGATTTTGGCACTCACATCCCATGAAAGTTAAAAAAAAAATTATTATTTTTGTGGGCACTTTTTGGGCTGGCCAACCAAGCATTGTGCATCACCCCTTTTGGGGGAATTAAAATATAATTTTATTGCATTTAAATGGGCCAACCTCCTTAGCATGATCATCCCTCTTGGGGAAATAAAATAAATTTATTTATCCTTATATATGGCTGACCCCTTTTAATGAGTCACCTCTCTTGGGTGAAGAGGTATTTAATGTGGTATAAAAGAAGATAAGTTGGACATATGAGACGTGAGAAATCAATGCAATATCCTTCCAGTTTTTAGAGAAGAAATATATACTTAGCAGATTTATGGACTTGATTTGAAGAAGATTATAATCAGATTTATGGCAGATTTATAGCAGACTTTCAAGGAGATTTATGGCAGATTTATAGCAAACTTTCAAGGAGATTTATGGCAGATCTTTAGCAGACTTTTAAGGAGATTTATAGCAGATTTATAAGCAGACTTACAAACAGATCTTATGAAGGAGATTCACATGACAATTATGCTTTGAAGAAGCAATATTCAAAAAAATGAAAGTTTTCTTCATTTGGAGTTTGATGCCTCCTAATTGAAGAGATTGGCGTCTCTTGCTAAGTTGTCGCTTACTAGTGGGAATTGGTGTCTCCAATGGGTTGGTGCTTACAAATTTGTAAGAGAACTTTATTTTATTTGAGGCTGGATTTGGACAGTAGATCCAAGCAGTCTTTTGTCCATGGTTTTCTCTAGAAAGGGTTTCCACATAAATCTCGTATCTCTTAGTTGGTAGATCTTGTGTGATTGCTATTTTCGTGGTTGTTGGATTTTAAATAAGTAGAAGTTTACCTTATACTGATTCACCCCTGCTCTCAATAGAAGTGTGTGTGCTCATTAAAGAAATGATTAGGTGAGTATCTCCAAAGACATCTTCCACCCCCTTTTCTTCATCTAAAATTACCTCTTCCTCATTTGGACCTGTTGTGACCTTTTCACACATCGCCCCATTGCAAATGGGGACCCTAGTAGTTTTCCTTCTGAGCTTTGCCTTTGCATTTTGGCCTTTTGGTTGGGTACTTTGAATTTGAGTTTTTGAAGGGTCATCCAAGTCAAGAAATGATTTTGAGCCAGAATCAATGCACGGATGTCATCAAAGTGTTTAGAGGGCCTTGTGAACGAAGATCGACAATCATTTCAGTCAATTCTGACACTTCCTAAATTTTAGAGTTTTCACTCTGACCCCCTATTTTTTAGGGACTTTATTTTTGGCATTTTTGGCCTATTCTAGACTTCCTATTTTTTAGGGGCTATTTTTAGAAAGTTTCTATTTTTGGCAAGGTTTCCATCTTTGGAAAGTGTACAGGTCATGGTTTCATCAACATCAACTTCAGGAGATCCCAAAATGGAAATGACTCAAAAACTTTGAAAATTTTGAAAATTTGCTTAAGTGTTCAACTCGCCCAAGCATGAAGAGATTAATGGCATGGACAATCAGCAAGTCCGCCCTTGAGAAAATGGCATGGACAATTGGCAAGTCCACCCATGGCAATGGCAAAGGCATCTAGCAAGTCCGCCCAGCCAAAGTCAAAAATGGCTCAAGGCATAGCCAAGTCCGCCATGAAGAGATGGCTTGGGTATGAGGCAAAGTCCGCCCAAAGAACAAGTTAGATGGCATGATGAGTGGCTAAGTCCGCCCCAAGAGGATGGCATAACATGTTGGCAAGTCCGCCATGTGCAAGGTGGCATGAGACTAGGCAAAGTCCGCCCAAGATTGTGGCTTGTGACATGATGAAGTCCGCTCCAAGAAGGTGGGAGATGGTTTGCAAGTGAAGAGGGTCCGCTCCAAGAAGGTGGGAGATGGCACATGACTAGAGAAAGTTCACCCTAGGCTTAAAAAATATGGAAAAACACAAGGCAAGTCCACCTAGGCCTTGAATGGCATGCAAAACACTTGACAAAATTCGCCACATTTGGATAAATGAAGAAATTTAAAATTTTGCCTAAGTCTAGACACTGGAAAATAAAAAGAAAATTAAATGGCATGTCTAGACAATGAAGAAATTCGCCAGAAATGAGAAATCATGGCAAAATCATGGCAAAGTTGACAAAGAAGAAAATTTTTGCCTTAGGCAGAGGCACGAAGCAATTTGGAAAAATAAAATTTAAATTTGCCTTTGGATGAAAAATAACTAAAATACCATGATTTAATTATTTTAAACGAACGGGTTGGAAATGACACATAAAATATTATTTTAATATTTTATTTTCCAAAACCATTAAATGAGAAAATTTCAATTTTCTCTAGGCAAATTTTGAAAAAAGAGAAAGAAAAGAAGACTTCACTGAGCTAGCGTCAAAATTAGAAACTTTCTTTACAAACTGGTGCTGAAGATTGAAATTACTATTTGAAAGAGAAGTGCAAGCCAAGTCCAAACTGGATTAATTGGAAACAAGTAAAATTTGCTAAATGGGTCGATTTTTCAACCTTAAATTGGTTTTGCATTTCATTTCTTAATCATTCTTTCAAAAACGAAGTTGTGAGGAAAAGTTTTGTTTAAGGCAAGAGAAGTTTTGTGAAGAAAGTGATTTTTTTCTTTCGAAATAAAGGCTGAAAAAGGCGAATTTATTCAGCAGCAATACAATTTTATTACCAGGCAGATTTACTTTCTCTATTCTGGCAAAGAATTCTCTTTTCGAATTGATAAAATTCTTCCATTTCCAGCAATAGTCATTTTCAAGATTTAATTTATCAAGTTGGCTGGAATATGTTTTGTTTCGAAATAATGGCATAAATAATTTCTGAATTTTAATATTTTCTTTTGCAGATTTATGCTGGACAAGGGAGAATCTTCGCAGAAAATGAAATTCACCAGTAAGGGTTTGCAGCCGGAATCTAAGATCGTCTCCAAATGGAAAAATATTGTGGATACCAACCTTGGCCATGTAGACTTTGATGAATTCAGAAAAAGGATGTACGGAAGTGATGAACTCTTGCCTGCGCCAATTGCACGGAAAGTGATGCAGAATGGCATAGTTCAGGCTGCAGGATTTCCGTCGGCAATTGAATGTCTAAAACTCATTGTGGAGTGTGCATTGCATTACAATGTTGAAGAAAGGAAAATTGAAGTGTAGAAACCCCTGTTCTCACTGACTTCTAAATCTGTTTGTTTTTTGCTTGTTTTTGACGTTTTGGTTTTTTTGTGTTTTTGACCTCTCCAACACGCCTCAGAATCCTGAAAGGACCATAATATCGGGGCTTAAGCTTCTCCGAACCACTCTTCCTAAGAGTAGACTGACGGTAGGGCTGCAGCATGAGATAAACCATGTCTCCCACCTCAAAGGATCTCTCTGTCCTCTTCTGATCTGCGTACTGCTTCTGCTGATTTTGTGCCTTCACAATGTTTTCCTTGAGAGCCCTCATAGTGTCCTGACTCTCCTGCAACAAATCTCCAGCACTCGGCACTCTACTGTCACTCAGTAGCAAGTCCAGAAAGCTCGACGCCTCATAACCGTACAACGCCATGAAAGGGGACATCTGAATGGTCATGTGAAACGTAGTATTGTAGCAATACTCACACAAATAAATCCACTTGACCCAAGCCTTTTGCTGCCCTGCAATGTAATTCCTGAGGTAACCTTCCACCCACTTGTTCACTATCTCCGTCTGACCATCAGTCTGCGGGTGATAACTGGTGCTCGGTGTAAGCTCAGTCCCACAAAGTCTGAACACCTCCTGCCAGAAGTGACTCAAGAACCGACTATCCCTGTCGCTAACTATGCTCCGAGACCCATGTAATCTGAAAACCTCACGGAAGAAGACCTCTGCTACCTATGTAGCTGTGTAGGTTGTGGTGATCGGAAAGAAGTGGGCATACTTCGTCAGCCGATCCACAACTACATATATACAATCTCGTCCTTGGGCTTTAGGCAAGCCCGTAATAAAATCCATCGACAGGCATTCCCACTTCCCATCAGGAATCGGAAGTGGCTGCAATAATCCTGTCGGATACGTGTTCTCCTACTTGTTCTACTGACAAACAAGGCACTCACGCACATACTGAAGAACATCCACCTTAAGACCCTTCCATGTAAATCTCTCCTGAATCTGTCTGTACGTTTTGAAGTACTCGGGATGCCCTGCTGTAGGTACATCATGAAAGGCTCGCATGATAGTGTTCTTCATCTCTGATCTTGGGATCAATAAAATCCTGTTCTTGTAAATGATCAATTCATTCACAAGTGTATACCTGGTGTCAATCATAGTTCCCTCAACAATACTGGATGCCCAAGTATCTTTGGCATACTCTGCCACAATCAAGTGCCTCCAGTCCTCTGCAATGTGTACCATAGAACTCAGATAAGGCCGGTGTGAGAGAGCGTCAGCCACTACATTCTGGGTGCCCTTGATGTAGGTGATATCAAAGTCATATGCCTGTAACTTACTCACCCACTTCTGCTGACGATCATTCAAGTCTCGCTGCCCCAGGAAATGCCTCAAACTATTGTGGTCAGTTTTAATGCAAAACTTACTGCCCACGAGATACTGCCTAATTTTGGCCAAGGCATGCATTATGGCCAACATCTCCTTATCATAAATACTGTAGAGCCTCTCTGGTCCTCTGAGTTTTCGGCTCTCATAAACAATAGGGTGCTTGTCCTGCCTAAGCACCACTCCAATGCCCTCACCAGAAGTATCGCACTGAAGCTCAAAAGGCTTCTAAAAATTTGGCAGTGCCAACACTGGACACGTAGTCATCAGCTCCTTGAACCTCACAAAACACTCCTGTGCCTCAGGAGTCCAACAGAATGCACCTTTTTTCAACAAATCTATCATAGGTGCTGCATGGCGTGAATAACCATTCACAAATCTGCGATAAAAACCACACAAGCCAAGAAATCCTCGCAGCTGTGTAAGGTTCGTCGGAGTAGGCCAATCTATAATAGCACGGATCTTCTCAAGATCCATCCGCACTCCCTCTGCACTGATGATATGACCTAAGTAGAGCAACTCAGTCATCCCCAAATCACACTTGGACTCCTTGGCGTACAAGGACTCCCTCTCCAAAATGCCGAGTACTGTATCCAGATGAGCCAGATGCTCCTGCCAAGTCCTGCTGTAGATCAAAATATCATCGAAGAAGACAAGTACATATTTCCTCAAATGTGAGTGGAAGACCCTGTTCATGGTGGACTGAAATGTCGCTGGAGCATTGGTTAGCCCAAACGGCATCACCACAAACTCGAAGTGTCCACAATGACAACGAAAAGCAGTCTTCTCAACATCCTGCTCACGGACTCTAATCGGGTGATATCCCGATCTCAAGTCTATCTTCGTGAAATAACAAGCACCATGGAGCTCGTTAATAAGCTCATCTATACGAGGTATGGGGTACCTGTTTTTGATGGTCCTCTTATTCAGGACTCTGTAATTGATGCACATACGAAGGGTACCATCTTTCTTCTTCACCAGGACAACTGAAGAAGCAAACGGCGATTTACTTGGTCGAATGTGACCCATAGCAAGCAGCTCCTTGATAGTCTTCTCTATCTCATCCTTAAGCCGCTTTGGATGCCTGTAAGGAGTAATCATGACGGGTTTAGCACCCTCCTCAAGCTCTATGATGTGCTCAATACCCCTGTCTGGAGGCCTCCCTAGTGGAATGTCACGGAAAACCTTCTCATGCTTACTTCTCAACTGCTGAATGTCAGGATGATACTCGGTCTTATGCTGTCCCTCCTATATAGGTGTCAAAGTGCACTCGGCAGTCCACTCAACCATGTCATGTCGCATGAGTCTCTCCATCCTTCAAAAGGAAATAGTCTTGACATTACTGTCACGGATAGCCTTCAGTATGTGAGTCTTCCCATTCACCTCAAACCGGATCTCCATGTCTTTGAGGCGAAGTGTAACTTCCTCAAGGGAATGAAGCCACTTCATGCCCAAGACTAAATCAATATCTCCCATATTCACTACATAGTAATCAACCTTGAATTCATAATTGTTCAAGCACAAAGGAAGATCCTTGATCATACGATCACACCTGAGAGTATAACCATCAGCTACCTTGACCCGAATGCCCTCAAACTCCTCGGTTATGAGTCCACGCTTCTCCACAAATCTAGCATCAATGAAATTGTGGGTGGCTCCTGTATCTAGAAGGGTGATAACTTTTTGACCAGCCAAGACTCCACGAAGTTTGAAAGATCCCTCCTGCTGAATACTCGACAACCGTGCCTCCTGGATTTGGAGCTCTGACTCTACCTCTGCCTTAGGCTCTGAAGCCTCTGATTCTGACTCCTCAGAACTCTCCTGCTGTTCGGAATTCTTAGATTCCGAATCCTCATAATAAGCCCACATAACTGTATTGGCCTTACCCTTAGGCCGCAAAGGACAATCATGGTTAGCGTCATAGGGACCCTTGCAGTAGAAGCAAAGCCTCTTCCTGCACAAATCATTAAGAGTCTCACGATCCAAGGGTGGTGCTGATTTACCCTTTGAGTCGCTCTTAAAATCAGATCTCTCCTTATTCTTATTAAATCCTTTATTGTCCCTAAATGAAGAAGTATTCTTGGAGTTGAATTTGTTGGATGGTGTTGCAAGTTCCATGCTGCGTGCTTTCTTCATAGCTTCTTGTAACGAAAGGGGATCGAATGCCTTGATCCAACCTCTCAATGGTTCCAACAACCCCTCAACGAAGAGCACAACTAGATGCCTCTCTGATATGTTGGGAACCATCACGGACAATCTCTGGAAGTCTCCTATGTAGGCCTCCAAACTACCAACCTGTCTCAACTGTGCCAGGTCTCTGAAGTAAGACTCAGGGTCTTTCTTGTCGAATCGTTCCACCAACCTGTCTACGAACTCCTAGTAAGTGGTGATACGATCGTGCTGAAGTGTCACCATCCCATGATGCCACCAGTCGTAAGCTACTCCCTCAAGATGTAAGGTAGCGTATCTGATAGCGTCCTCCTCTGCCATGGGACGCAATGTAAGGAAGGTATCCAGCTTACTGATCCAAGTCTGAGCTGTAACCTTACCGCTGCTGTCAAACATAGCTAGTGTGAGCTTGTTTGTGGCGTGCTTCAGGTCACCATTCTGCTGCCTAGGCCTCCTATCCGGCCTGTTCCTATGATGCTCTCGCCTCTGTGTGATAAATCTATCAAACGTGATCCTCTCTCTGACCTCTGGGGTCAATAACTCCCACTCGTCGTTCGCTGCCATAAGAATATCAGCAAACACTACCTCAGGCTCCTCATCTGCCAAAAACCCATCGGCCTCCTGTCTCACAAAAGTCGGACGGGTAGGTCTATCTGCTGTCCGTGACACAGTCCTGGGTATCCTCCGTGAACCTGCCTCACTCCTGTCTTCGTCACGGTGTGGTGATGGTCTCCTCGGTGTACCCATCCTCTGTATAACCAGGGTCAACTGTTGTAATACATCAGCTACCTGCTGCTGACCTGTCCGTAAATCTCTCAGAGTCTGTCTAACCTCTGCATCTTCCTCCCGAGGATCTCAAGGAATCTCTGTTCTGTCACCCATGCCTGCATCCTGTACAGATGCTCCAGAAGAAGAACTAGACTGAACACCAATCAAACCTATAGCCGTCTTACCTGTTGGAATAAGCGGTGGTTGCCAAGTTTTTCTGTTTTCCCTCTGATAATATCTCTTCTCTCTATCACTCTGGTGCATGAACAAAACAGTTTTCAAACCCCACAAGGATGGCAGGAAACCGCTCTGATACCACTGTAGAAACCCCTGTTCTCACTGACTTCTGAATCTGTTTGTTTTTTGCTTGTTTTTGACGTTTTTGGTTTTTTTGTGTTTTTTGCATAAAGAGGTAAAATGCGATTTTCTAAAGAAAATGCTAATAAATTCAAATAAAATCTTGCAATACTAGAAACGATAGATTCTACTGGAAATAATGTTGCCACAGAGTTTATTGATCTTTTATAATGAATACAAATAAGATCTGACAACATGCAACTGAAAAAGCAACAACCTTTATTGACGAAAACCTGGTATTGCAGCAGCCTGATGATGCACATGAAATGGTACGGCTGTCATAGAAATCCACCTTTCCCTCCGGCTGGCGTTTGCAGATGATATTAGAAGTATTTGCGCCCCTATTGATGAAGCCAGAATGAAAGAAGATAAGGCGTATGACTCCAGATGAAAGGTACGGCCCTTGTACCTGCTGGTACGGCCTGCAACAGCAAGTATGGATCTGCAACAGCCTTGAGAAATCCGTACAAACTTGGAATGGATGTCAGATGTGAAACTGAGATAAGCGCCCTAGAAAATATTCACTGCCTGCTGATGTCTAGATCCAAAACTCTGAAGATGAATCTCTGACTACGTTCTATGATAACCTCTGAATGAAGCTACCTCTCTGAAAGCAATAAATCAGCTGATATTTCACAGCCTCTAAACTGCAACACTGAAGATGGCTCGTTCTCCAATGCAAAACGAAAACTAGAACCCTTGGCTCTGTTCTCAGAAGGTCTTAGCGAAAATTCGATTTTCAACATAATGAGCTCAATTCCCAATGAAACCCTTATATCCATCAAAAGTTCGACTTTTCTCAAAAAGGGCATCATTTAAATAAATTTCGAACTTTTCTTTTAATTTTTCAATAGTCTCGAAAGCACTTTTAATTATAAATTATAATTAAAAAGTGGCCCCCTTCAATGTTGGTCGAACCCTTCAAGAAATCACTTAAGTTATAGTATTAAATAATATTATAACTTTATAATATAAGCTTCACATAGTTAATATTTAATTTGACAATTAAAATATTAATATTTTTCTCAATTTACGTCCGATTAACGAACCATATGAAGCTGGAGAAAGTGATTGATTTTGCACATGACCAAACCATACTACTAAAAATAGCAGGGATGCTCCGCTGAATGACCTAACTTACTAAATATAGCAAGTCAAGTAAACGATGTCTGAACGACCCCGAACGAAAGCCAAACTAAACAATCCTGCAACTGGAGCTAAGCCAAGCCTCGACCAGACCCTCTATCCACCCTATCAGCCTACGAGGGTCGCATAATAGGCTAATCATAAGCTCTGAGAGATGTCATCTGGAAGGGGACATTACATGAAGCACCTGATGGTAGAGTGTTAGCATATCTGGGTGAGCTAGCTATACAGGAAGCATTTGGAATTCCAGCTTACCATAGAACATATTACCTTTGTGCAACAAAAATGAACAAGAATTGGTTGGTAAAGCCTAGACCTTCAACCAAAAAGGTGCCTAAGAAGGGCCTGATTTTAAAAAGGATTACGGAAATATGGTCTTGCTACTGAACAGAATAGTGGGTAATCCTGAGGGTGCACCCTTTGAGACTTGGATGTATTACTTCATTGACGAAGTAACTTCCGGAGCAAAAATGGTTAACTGGTCAAGGATGATCAGTGATAGTATTCATGAGCAGTTGGTCAACTTGGAGAAGACCAAAGCCTTTCATATGAGTTCCCATATTATATACTTGCTTGCTCAAACCTACCGATATGCCAGTCTAATCTGCAATGGTGTAGTCGGCAATGGCGAAAGAGAGTTCAAGGTTTATAACTGCTATCCTCAATTGCAGTTGAGCGAGAAGCCACACTTCCGACGAGTGCATGATGCCTTTCTCATGTATATCACCCGAATACTTCAAGGTGGAACGCATCAAAGGCTCACCCGTGAGGTGAAAATTTTAATCAGCAAATATGGATCTTGGTTTATCCAGTTTCCTAGATTCACCTACATCTGAATCCAAGGATTCACGGACTCACATTGTAAGTTGCCAGTTTACCCTACTAACAAAATAATTTTGCTAGAGGTTCTAAGGCAGTTGGAAACATTTCAAAACATCCAAAGGCCAAAATAGAAAGCAACCGTCACGTTTCCTCTCTTTATTGGAAACATGGTTGAATCTTGTTCGTCAGCACAGGCAGCAGAAAGTGCCCGAGTGGAAATACAATGGTACCCATTCACTTCATACAAATCCAAAAGTGACTTTGATCCACTTAATCATATTGGAGCTATGGACGGAAGGAAATACAGGCACAGAATCAACCTTGAGGACTTTTGGATGAATGTTGTTGATGAATTTGAAGTGAGGAAGAGATTTTGGTCAAGATTGCCTTTGGACATGATCAGGATAACAGAACTCTTTTGTGTGCCTGATCAACTTGATGATGATGAAGTGTACGTGCAACCAGGCTTTGATGAAAGATTGCCGCTTCCTCCTGTCAAATGGTCTGAGCCGGAACTTGGTGACCTAACAATTCTTATGAGGCCTATGGTTAAGTACTCGCAATGGTGGGTAGACCAGCAAGTACAAATTTTGCGGCAACGGAATATGCCATTCACGTATGACTTGATGGGCAAAGCTGAGTCCTGTTCTTCCAATGCCAATGCTTCTCAGGGAGACGATCTAGTCGAGGCTACCAACCCAAAAAAGAGAAAGGGAAAGGAAAAGGCGGTAGGTGAGGAACCAATCCAGAAAAAGTCCAAGCCCCTTCATTCAGCCACATCCAGGAATGTGGAGAAGATATTGATCATGGAAGAAGAATCATAGGGACAGGTTAGAATTCCCTCGCCAATTCTGGAAAGAGACATGGAGTTGATGCAGCTTGAGGATGATTATCATCACTCCCCAACTGGCATGGAAATTTGCGAGTCAGATGAGGATGTGGATGTCATGGGAGGCGACTTCCAAGAGGGAATGATTTAAGCCCTCAAAGGAATCCAGGAGGATCCATCAATGCAGGAAATCCAAGACATGCAAGACATTCCGGATTATGAGGATGATGAGGTTGAACAGCCAACAATCCCAAATTGGCTAAAAGAAAGGCTTAAAGTCAAGGTACCAGTCAAGATACCAGAAGAAGATGATATTGCAAATTTCTTGGCAACGCTAGAACAAGGTGCTACAAAGAAACCGGCCAAGAAATTCACCACCATACAAAGAGATGAAGTTGGTAATCGTACTGTACAACTTGCAGTGCCAACAGTTGAGAAGCCACAGGATGATATTACTCCAAGTGAGTATGTCATTACAGTTATTGACATTGGTCCAACAACAAAAGGATAGGAAGTGGAGGACCTAGATAACTCCGTTTCTACCATTAAATCCAAGTTAGAAAAAGAGACTTTGAAGAAAAGAGAAAACAAAATGGAAGTTGAGCGCCTAAAAGAATATATTCGGCATTTGACAAGGCCACTCAATCAAGGTGACCAATCAGCCCCTTTACTTCCAAATTCATTGCAGGAGCCGGCAGGAAATTTTGAAAAGGAATTGACTACCGCCATAGAAATTAAAGAATGGATGGCAGGGAAAGAGGGAGAAGTAAAGGCATTCGTGAAAAAGTTGGCATATGCTCATGGGCAAATTTCTTCTTTACTCACACGAGCTGCAAACTTGGCAGAAGCATGGTACGGACTCCAAGACATTCAAGATAGAATCATTCCATGTCTTCGAGATATAAGGGGAATTCCTAAGCAAAGGTTGATTGATGAAGAGATCATTGCAGCGGGAGCGGCATATGACTTCAACAACTGGTATTGTGCACTAGTTTCACGTGGGAAAGTCTTGGAGAAGGCAAAAGCAGAAAGTGCTAAAATCGATGAACAGGTGAAAGGAATTCAAAGTAATATTTTCCACATGGCAGCGGATGTGTTGGACAAAGACATTGTCCAAGAGAATGACTTGCAGTCGGGCAATATGCAAAATCAAGTTCAAAAGATTTTCTCCACCATGCCTATCTTGAAAGAAAATCTGACTAAGACATTTGACCTCCTGACCGTCTGAAATACCTTCCTACAACAAGAATCAAAGTGGATGGTTGCCTTCGCCGAATGTGCAAATAGTTTAGACCTGTTGGAGTACAAAGTCAACACATTGCCAGACATCACCATCGAGGAGGTTGGCGCCATCGTGTCCAGATTCATCGGACGGAACAATGTGGAAGCGGATAAAGATACAACTCTTAGTGGATGACTCATTTGTTTGTCAACTGGTTGATATTTTCGCAACCCTAATTAGGGTTATCTTGTTTTAAATCTGGGCCATTGATCTTGATTTAATCTTGGCCGTTCATTGTATTCAAGAACTCTATAAGTACCCCTCCTCTTTCATTTGAAAAGGCATTAGAAAATCAGAAGAATTAGAAAGAATCAGAAGTCAGATTAGAGATTAGAGATTAGAGATTTAAAGATAGAATTGTAGAGCATAGAAATAAGAGGGAGAATTTTTATGAAATTGTTGCGAAAACTATTATGATGATAAAGTTCATAAATGCATGAGATGCTATGAATCCTTTCATTGTCAAATGGTTGCATGGTTGTGTATTTTCTCTTTCTCGTAGAATTGTTTTAGATTAGAAATTTATTTGAATGTTAGTGGAACGATAGATTGATGGTAAAGGTTGGTGAAACTAGCTCATACTTTCTTCAGATGGATGCTTTTCATTCGATGCATAAAGTTATACTAATCTTTTAATGTGGATGCTTCAAAGTTTACTTCAAATAATGTTGTTCTATTGATGGTATTGTTTGTAGTGGAAAAATCTTAAGCACAGATCCCAGAAGATTGCACCTGCTTTTGTGTAGTTGTCGTTCTACGTGGCGAAACAAAGCATGGTCTTGTTTAGTTTCATTCAATCCTTGCAGTCTCTTAGTTCCATAGGATTAGTATAGGATTTCTTAACCCTCGCTCCTTTTTTTCTTTTTTATCCATGTTGAAGATAGATAGCTTCGGTCAGATATAAATGATGATTGAATTTATTCATCATCATCATTTATATCGAAATCTCCAAATCCTAAGTATAGGTTTTCGATCTGCATTGAAAAATATAAATGATATATATTCAGATCGAACGAAATCGATAAATATTCTGCAGTTAAGGATCAAACATCTACAACAGAAATTCAGACATAATACTTCATATTTTATTCAGAATTAACTTGACATCAAGTTCATTATTTCAAGTTCAAAATTAAGTTAATAATCTAATAAGATTTAATCTAAATTTTAACATGGTATCAAAGCCACGTTAGGAAGATCCGATTAAATTTAAATATCAGATTATTTAAAATCGCATTCTCTCTTGAAATAACAAACATATTCCATTCTTCATAATGTCGAGTGTGATCAGATTCGAGGATCGTCTTGAAGGTGCAAACAACTTTATATCATGGAAATTCAGAATCATGATGATTCTAAAAGAAAATAAGTTACTCATTTGTGAAAGAAAACAAGAAAGAACCAGAGGATGATCCGGAGAAAACTCAATGGATTGAGAACAATTAGAAAACTATAAAAATTATGGTAGATATGCAGTTAGGGACCATATAGTACCTATTCTGTCTAAACATGAGACTGCATACCTAATGTTTAAATCCCTTGAGAGCACCTTTGAGATAAACAACACCAGTAGGACCCTTGCTTTAAAAAGGCAACTTAACCATATTCAAATAAACAAGGGAGAATCCATTAATGCATACTTCATGAGAATCACTGAACTAAGAGATCAACTGTCAACAGTTGGATATCAAATTGATAGCAAAGAGTTAACACTAATAGCTCTAGGAGGCCAACCAAACTCATGGCAGTCCTTTGTTCAAGAAATAAGTGTGAGATCTTAACTCCCTAAATTTGATAGGCTGAGAATAGGTTGCTTACAAGAAGAAACAAGACTAATAACAAAAGGAAACAATCAGAAACTCTTAGATGAGGACATTCATGTGCTAAACACAAATTCTCATAAGAAAGGTAAGAAGAAAAACTTCAACAGAAAGAAGAATTCTTATGTAAAAGGATCATTCAAGAAAAGGAAAGACATCTCTCGAATACAATGCTTCAGATGTGATCAATATGGACACTATGCAATGAAGTGCCCTGATAGAACAAAACAACAAGCATCCTTTGCTAAAGTTGGAAAAACAAATACAGAATATGACTCTGAGAAATTTGTCTTCTACTCAGCCTTATCAAGTCAAGTATCAAACAAAGTCAACAACTGGGTAATTGATAGTGGTTCATCAAGGCACATCACAGGGTTCAAAGAACACCTGGATACTATGGTAGAAAAAACAGACGAAGAGGTAACTATTGGAGATGATTCTACACATCCAGTAAAAGGGGTTGGAACTTGCACCTTAAATTTGAAGTCTGGCCTCTCTATACAACTCACTGGAGTATTGTTTGTACCAGGAATAAAGAGAAATCTAATATCCATTTCTGCTCTTGAAGACAATGGATATAGGGTTACATTTAAGGATGGAAAAGTTCTGGCATGGCCAAAGAACTCCACTATAAAGAAAGCACAAACTATAGGTGTAAGGCAAGGATATCTCTACAAACTATGCACTGACACTAAACAAGGCCTTATTCATGAGACCGCTGATTCAAATGAAATTTGGCATCGAAGATTGGGACATATTCATCTCCGTGCCCTACCCTCTGTAGAAAAATTAGTAATAGGATTGCCCAAACTAAAACAAACTCATGAAGGAGCTTGCAGAGGGTGTGCCCTAGGAAAGAATACAAAGGGGACCTTTCCAAATAGTTTGAGTAAAACCAAAAATATATTAGAACTAGTACACTCTGACTTATGTGGACCCATGTCTATACCCTCCATGGCGGGATTCCTATATTATGTAATATTTGTAGATGACTTCTCTAGGAAGACCTGGATATATTTTCTTAAATGTAAGGAGTCGATAGAAATTCTTAAAAGGTTTAAGGAGTTCAAAGCTCTTACAGAAAATTTATCTAGGAAAAAAATCAAAATACTAAGAATAGATAATGGGAAGGAATACACCTTAGAAATCTTTAAGGAATTTTGTGTAAATGCTGGGATTAAGAGGAAATTTACTGTAGCCTACAATCCCCAACAAAATGGTGTTGCTAAGAGAAAAAATAGAACTATTGTAGAAGCTGCTAGAGAAATGTTGTTCGACCAAAACATAGAAACCTCATTTTGGGCAAAAGCCTCTAGGACAGCTGTCTACATTCAAAATAGATGTCCCCACTCACATCTGGCTAACAAAACTCCTGAAGAAGCATTTACTGGTGTAAAACCTGACATAAGTCACTTAAAGATCTTTGGTTGCCCTATCTACATTCATGTACCTAAAGAAAAAAGATCCAAACTAGAACCTTCTGGAAAGAAAGGGATATTTGTGGGCTATAGTGAAACCTCAAAAGCCTTCAGAATATACATATTCGGACAGAAACAAATTGAACTAAGTAGAGATGTCATATTTGAGGAAGACATTGCCTTAAAAAGGGCAAAGAGTTCAAATGAGATAGAAATTCAAAATTCTCCTACAGTCTTAGAGGAGGAACCTACTCTTGAGATTCAGAGGGAGTCTCCTGAAGAAATCCTAAATGAAAACCCAACTACTCCAGAAGAGAATCCCAATGATAACAACAAGAGTAGACCACTTTGGGCTAGAAAGATGATTGAAGAAGCTGAGAATCATTCAACACCCAAAGGAACTTTTAGAGAAAGTAAGAGACCCAAAAGATTCTCAAGCTATGTTGCCTTAATGAATGAAATCATTAGTTCAGAACCAACTGGTGTTACAGAAGCTCTCAAGCATCAAGTGTGGAAAGATGCAATGACGGAAGAGTATAAGTCCATTTTAAAAAATGATGTATGGGATATAGTACCTAGACCCAAGGAGGAATCTATTGTCTCTTCCAAATGGCTCTTCAAAATCAAACATGCTGCTGATGGCAGTATAGAAAAACACAAGGCACGTTTTGTGGCCAGAGGCTTCTCACAAAAGGAAGGTATTGATTATGAAGAGACATTTGCACTTGTTGCCCGATACACCTCTGTGAGAGCAGTAATAGCTATTGCAATAGCTAAAGGCTGGAAGATCCATCAAATGGATGTGAAAACTGCCTTCCTGAATGGGACCATTGATGAAGAAGTCTATCTAGAGCAACCTGAAGGTTTTGTGATACATAAAGTAGACTCACATGTATGCAGATTGAAGAAAGCTCTATATGGACTTAAACAGGCTCCCAGAGCCTGGTATGAAAGAATTGACAACTATCTTTTGGGACTAGGATTTTCCAAAAATGATGTAGATCCAAATCTCTATTTTAAAGTAATTAAAGGTGATATGCTAATAATAATTTTATATGTTGATGACCTGCTAATAACAGGAGAAGATCACCTTATTGCTCAAAGTAAAAAGGACCTGGCTTCAGAATTTGACATGAAAGACTTGGGCATTTTACATTACTTCCTGGGGTTAGAAGTCTGGCAAAAATCAGATGGCATCATCCTAAATCAAGGAAAGTACACTATTGATATTCTAAAGAGATTTGGGATGTTAGACAGTAGACCCATGTCTACACCTATGGAAACCAACTTACACAAGTTGAAAGAAGCAGCAGCAGAATCAGAATTTGCAGATCCTACTCTCTATGGACAGATAATTGGATCATTAATGTACTTGGTTAACACCAGACCAGATATTTGCTATGCAGTGAATGCCCTAAGCCAGTTCATGTGTGAGCCTAAGGAAATTCACCTTGTTGCTGTGAAGCACATATTGAGATACCTTCAAGGTACTATTGGATATGGTCTTAATTTTAGAAATGTCAAACTAGATTTACATGGATACTCTGATTCAGATTGGGCTGGAAGTGTAAGCGATCGGAAAAGCACATCAGGATGTTGCTTCAGTTTAGGATCGGCTATGATCTCTTGGATCAGCAGGAAACAGTCTTCAATGGCTCAAAGCTTAACAGAAGCTGAATATATTGCAACCTCTATGGGGGCAAGAGAAGCGGTATGGCTCTGTAAATTGCTTGTGGGATTATTTGGTGAACCCCTGAATCCTACTATTATCCACTGTGATAATCAATTTGCATTAAGCTTTCAGTAAATCCAGTATTCCATGATAGATCTAAGCATATAGAGATCCCTTACCACTATGTGAGAGACATGGTAGAAAGGAATGTGATCCAGTTGGAACATATTAGTACAAATGATCAAACAGCAAACATTCTCACCAAGCCTCTCTCCAGAGTTAAAGTTGAACACTTCAAGAAGAAACTTGGTATGGTTGAAATGTAAATTGTTATTGAGATTGAGATTCAAATTGTTTATTTTGTACTAATGTATTTAAAGATGTTTAATGTGTAAACTCTTTTGTCATGTGTGTGACTCCATGACTTTATGGGCCCTCTCTCCCCCTGTGTACATTATTGAAAGGTGGCGATCTTTCAGATAATGAACACTTGTATTTGACATTGTAAAGTGACGACTCTACAATGATTCGTTGCACTATCATGATAGATATCATGTGACTTGATATCTGTGGATATATCATGATAGTATCTTGTGGACATTTTGATAGATATCATGAGACTTGATATCAATTGAAGATCATTATAATCCTTATAAGATATTCATGGTGGATATGTATATATCCGTGGACATGCCATGATTTATTATGGTAGACATCATGTTACTTGATGTCAGTGCACATACCATAATGAAGATGTGTTATGAAGAATGTCATGTGACTTGACACTTTTAGTATACCATATCTTCTGATATCACGAGTAAGGTGATATCACTTTATACTTGTTTGGAGTTATCTTCCCTAGCTAAGAGGGAGTGTTGAAGATAGATAGCTTCGGTCAGATATAAATGATGATTGAATTTAGCTAAGAGGGAGTGTTGAAGATAGATAGCTTCGGTCAGATATAAATGATGATTGAATTTATTCATCATCATCATTTATATCGAAATCTCCAAATCCTAAGTATAGGTTTTCGATCTGCATTGAAAAATATAAATGATATATATTCAGATCGAACGAAATCAATAATATTCTGCACTTAAGGATCAAACATCTACAACAGAAATTCAGACATAATACTTGATATTTTATTCAAAATTAACTTGACATCAAGTTCATTATTTCAAGTTCAAAATTAAGTTAATAATCTGATAAGATTTAATCTAGATTTTAACAATCCAAAATCGGAAAAGTCCCAAAAATATAGCACTGCATTCAAGTCCTTGCTTTCAACTTTCAAGTAACTTACTAAAGTAAATCCCCTTGGGTTACCAGCAAATCACAACAACCACAGAGCTTATCCACACCCCAATTTACGAAACATTGGAATTACCGTGTGACCTTTCTTGCAATCTTAGCACAAGAGGTAGTTTTTCAAGAGAGGATAGAGCATCTATGGATACTTTATTCTAGAGTGTTTGGTGTGTCATAAAACACACATCAACAGGACCTTCAATGTAGAATAATTTCTTTTCAAGACATTCATGACCATGACTATATTTGTTGTCACAATTAAAACAAAACCCTTTGCTCTCTTTTCCTCAATTTGTTGCAGAGTCAACTTGGTAGGCTAAGGAAATTAATGTGTAGGACAGCTTTTGTCTCTTATGTTTACAAGCCCTTGTCGCCTATTGGCCAAAAACTTTTCGGTTTTCCTCAACCTACCTTGCCATAAATATAGCTTGGGACAAGGATTGTCATCGGAACAAGTGTACCTCACATTTTATACAATCCTTTCAACGTCCTAGAAATACTTCCTTCAAATTTTCGTCTGTAACATTCTCCAGTTTTAGACACAAGGTTTGAAATTGATGAGTATAATCTTTGACTGTACTTGTTTGCTTGAACTTATGGAGTTGGCAAAAGTAGCTATCCATACAATTATCTCCATAATGGATAGCAAGTTCCTCTTGAAAAATTAACCATGTGACCACACAACCCTTCTTTTTGTTTTCATCACTAATCAACAATACCAAATGAATTGGTTTGGTTCCAAGTATAATGATGTCATAGCTACCTTGTGTTGACTCAGAACATGGTGAAGATCAAAGAATTGCTCCATTTGGAAAAGCCAATTGGTTGGATCCTTGCCATCAAACTTTCTCATCTCCAACTTTGACATGAAATGCCTAGGGATAGGATTATTTGAAAGTTGCTTTCTCTCGAGGTCTCAGTCAAGCCCGAGAAATCATGTCCAATAAAAGCATTATCTTCCACCTTGTGAAGTGAATCTTCAGCTTTTATTTCATACCATAAATAAGTGATTCTAATTAACTCATATTCTTTTCCGTGTCCCTTTTCATTGATGAAATCTCTTCAGTCATCTCCTTTTGCATGCCCTTCATTGATGAAATTTCCTCAATCATCTCCTTCTTCAACGATGAAATTTCCTCCTTAACCTTGTTGATTTTCTCATTAGGATTAATATCCTCAGTTTCTACAACCTCCTTATCAAGGGTTTTCCCAAGTGGGACAACATTCTTTCCACCTCTTGTTGCAAGCCTTGTCATGATGGAAAAATAATAATTTTGCAATAAATCACACAAATAAAGGCAAAATACTCTAAAACTTTTGTTGTAACTTACCAAAGCCTAGCTTGCACTTTCCCAAAAAAATCTCCTAAAAATTAGATGATTTTCAGCCTTGAGAGCGAATTTGTTGGAAACCCTTCTACAATAAATCACTCAATTAAGCTTCAATTTCTCTACAATTTGGACTGGAGACACTTCAATGAAAGCTTGAGCAACCATCCAAAGATTAGAAGAAACTTTGCCAAGATTTGAGAGATATGAGCTTCCCAAAAAAAAAATTTAGAAACCCTAATTCTACAATAAATTGCTTCATCTTGCTTCAATTCCTCAAAAATTTGGACTATAGATGCTTCAGTATGTTCTTCAAAAACCCATTAAAACTCAAAAAACAAAATCGCCAAAGACTGAGAGATATGTGCTTCCCAAAATGACCTCCAAAATTGAAGAAAATGCCTTGCCTTCACAATGCCAAGATCATGCTTTGATACCACTTGTAATGAAATAACTTGCACAAAAGAGGAATAGGATATGAAATAATCTACAAATACTTGATGATAGCTAAGAATAACAAGCCACTTTGAGAGGGAAAATCTCCAAATATCTCCAATGAGAACACAATTCACAATTTGATGATAAAATAAAACTATCTCCTATATATACCACACTTATGCCTAGGATATCACCCAGGCCAACTTAGATAACAACTTATAGGCTCTAGGCCGACCTAAATAACTCAATAACAATATAATAATGATAATATGATTTAATAAGGAGTTAAGGTAGCTAGAAGCCAACTACTCATAACCCAATGTATACTTTAAGATTAAGGGCGTAGCATAAAAAGGTCAAACCACAAGCCAAACAAACCATCTATTTTTAGTCAATTTGTTTATTGGTCACAAGCCAAAACAATTACCTATCTTCATGGACAATTTGTTGTAAACTGTAAGCCACAAAAACTATATAAATCATAATTGTAAACTAAATGCAAGGATATGTATATATTTTTTGTTCAGGAACAATATATTATAATGCATTTGAATCTTGAGAAATTCACAATAAATCATTTCAATCACCCCATGGATTGAGAGGAGGGCCCACTCTCTTAAACTGTAATGTCCCCTTTTTAGCCCTTTGCTTTTTAGTGGCCAATAGCCCATTTACGTAGTCCTGTGGGCTACTCAGAGGCATTTTTAGGGTTTCCTAAATTCTCGGAAGTTTCTTGTCGGCTTTTCAGGAGCTTGTTGCGGGAATTTACCAAAAGGGTTTCTAGGTCTTTCTGGGTTTTCAAAGAGCTTTGGTGGGTTGTCAGATGCATTTTCATCAGTGACTATTTTTGGACTTGCTATTTTTAGTAAGTTATGACGGCTACCCAAAATGTGCTCAAATGGTGTTTGGAGTCACTAATTTTAGTAGTATGTTATTTATAGTAAGTGTTATTTCTAGCAATGTGGTTTGGTTACAGTTCAACACTCAGTTACTATTTTTGGCAGTGTGGCAATGCAATTGGGCAGTGACTTCTGCCGTGTTCTTGCAGCTCAAAAAAGGAAGTTTAATAACTTAAGTTGTGTTTATTTTATTGTTGCTTTTTGGCCCCCACGCCTAGGCAATATAACTTAAGTTGTTTTACAATGTGGACCTCTTATTTGGACGCCAATATTAGAGATAATTGCATTATAAAAAGGTTTATTGATGCCAAGTAAAGATGGATGCCTAAGTTGGAAAAGTCAAGACTTTTATTAATATTTTATATTACTCCTAATGTGAGTGTCCCTTTTGGAGGGAAAGGAGATTTCGAATTTTTGGGTTGTTGATTTATGATAACGAAATGTTGTTGAAGTGAGGATTGAATCCCCTCAAAGGCTTTTACTTTTCCAAAATGTTGTGTTTATTTTTTCAATTACAAGAAAACTACTATGATTATTTACTTTTTTTATTACAAAATGTTCTAGGAATCCATGCATGCAATCCTCGATCATGCAGAGCAAACATCCAATTGCATTCAAGAGTAGGAAGTGTTGGTAACACAAGGGCAAACAATTGAGAGGGGGGGGGGGTGAATCAGTTGTCCCAAAAATTATACTTATTAAACTTAATCTCAGATCTGAAAAATAAACATGAAAGCAAAAACCATCACCACATCAGAAACACACATAACACCAAGATTTTTGCGTGGAAACCCTGTTAGGGGAAAAACCATGGTGGAAGTTAATCCACAAGTTTATACTCTATTAAAAGTATGTAAATGGGGAATGCACATGCATTCAGGCACACTGCCTAGAGCTCATTGCTCAAATACAAAAGGCTCACTGCCCAAAGGAAGACACATTGTCTTACAGTCACATTCGGATTACATCCATCCAAGAGATCTTGAACTAAGAAAGTAGCATCTGCTAATCCTTGATTTTAGTTCCGGTTAAACACATGAACACTCTTTCTTCTACTCACTCTTCTTCACACTTCACTTTTGTTGATGTTAATACAGCGTTGGTCTTCACTAAGACTCATATTAAATATCAACTAGAGCATGGGCCGACCCTATTTTGAGTTATATCATTTACTTGTTGACTGGCCGACTTAAGTTATATTTATTCATTTATTATTATTTGTATAAAGGCCGACCTAAATGAAGAGGCGCCAAGAAGATATATATACAAGGTTACTTTTGGTTATTGAAGAACAATTCGAATACATCAAGAAGTTCGCATTTTATTGGCAGAGCAGAATTCGCAGTCCTAAAAGAAGTTCATACTTAATCAGCAGATCATCATCTTGTAGCAGCAGATCATCATTTTGTAGCAGCAGACCGATTTCAAGGAGAAACATATTCATTTGTATATTTGCATCTAGGAGAGGTGCTATTATTCATTGTATCAATTTCGGCATTGTGTTGGGCCTGAGTTCAAGCAGATTTCTGCTCTTATTCCTTCAATATATAAGAGATATATTTGCTGGGTTTTTCTCCCTCAAGAGGAGGGTTTTCCCAGGGTATCTTGTTGTGTTCATTGTCTTATATGTTGCATTTCTTTTGTTCAAATTGATTATATAATCTGATCTAAGAAACACTAACAACTTCTTCCTTCGAAAGATCTGAACTTTATTCGCACATCTCGCTTCTTGCATGTCTCAAATGATATAAACAATCGGTCATATATATCCACATCTAGCGATAACATCAACTACATGTCGGCTCAAATAAATATGAAATGTGTACAAATTGTCGGCCCAAATTAATAAACAATTATCAATGCGAATCGAATAGCGTCAACCAAAACATAGTAGGGACCCAAAACAACATGTCTCGAACACGAAACACCTTAAACAATTTTCCTCAAAGATCCACAACACGCTACAATCATACCGTCAACCATGAACATGAAAAACATGAACTCACAGCAGAAAATCACCAATCACGAGTACAACGATCAATGCGAACCAATAACACAGATAGAGCACGATCTAGAAATATCCACAAGCATCATGAAACACCACAGAAGCATTCGCAACAACTCAGATTACCAGAATCACATCATCTTCTTTCAGGAACACTAACTAAAGCCATAGAACAACTGTCAGAACATAGATACTCATAACTTGATCAAATCTTCATGCGAACCTCTGAAACTTTTGGTGGATAAACTAGATATACTTGACAACAAACCCTTTAATCCACAACTTCTCACCATCAATATACTGAACTAACCAACATATTGAGCTTCATTGCATCACTGACAACTTGCAACTTATTTTATTACAATTTTCTCAATATCCTCGACATATACAGCCTTAAAGACATTAATGCCAATAGTGTTGACATCAATGACAACCACATATCAGCAATATCCAATAGGAAGTTGACAGGAGGTGAAAGGGGTACTCCATCTATGACAAGGTGACGAAAACCTTCAAAGTTGCTCTAGTTTCGGAGTTGAGAGATACTCTCTAGCTGCACTTTGAAGTGGCTTCACTGCAGGAGTCACCATTGGAGATATTGGTAAAAGATTTTCAGTTTGTTTTTGGTTGTGGAATGTTCCTATGCTTTCTTGCTATATCTTTGGGTGTGTTGGTGTTAGTTTGCTTCTTGGAGGTCATTTGGAGTGCTTTTATCAGATTTCAAGTTGTTGATTTGTGTTTGACTGAAACACATTTTTGCTCGAACTAATCTGAGGAGACAAGATATTTTTGTGGGTACTGACTCTGTAGATTTGTAGCACTTGGGTGCCTCCTTCCCTAAGTTTTGAGGATTTTTATCAATGATTGGGATTTTTGAGAGGAGATCAACCTACCTAGGAAGGTCATACCATTTATGGTGGTGCATTGGGATTCGTGCACAAGTTTCACTGCCGGTCTCGAGGTGTTTGGTTGCTTGGAGTTGGACACTTAGACCTATTCCACTTTGCAATGAATTTGGGGTCATTTCGATGAGTGGTTGGAGAGATATGAGCATTTGAAGGGATGTTGGGGTGTATCAAGTTCGCTATCTAGAAAATCAAACTACTGTCATTTCATATCAAACCTGACTTATCACTAGTACTTGCTTGTCTTATGATGCCTAACTGATTATATGTTGCGAGGAAGAACTATATTGTAATAGGTTTCATTTTGAGTAGTACTTATAATTTTATCATGTACCTAATGAACATTGTAACGTTGATATGGTAGTACCAATCGGCTATTTTACATTTAGACTTTCAGTTATTTGTACTACACTCCCGTTGAATAAGTGGTTGAGTTTGTTTTACTTTCTTGTTGCCCGCTAAGAAGTTGAAGTGGCTGGCTATGCCGCCAAGTACTTTACTTTGCTTTACTTTCCTGTAGCCTGTTGAAAAGTGGAAGTGGCTGGCTTTGCCACCAAGTAGTTTACTTTCTCTATTGGCTAGCTTGCTGCAAATAGCTTACTTGTTACTTCCAACATTGATATTACAATCAAATCCCCTTACACCATATGCTCTCACCTTGCCCACTTCGAGATTTGGGTGATCAAAAAGTGAAGGGTTGTTTTCTAGTACACATATCTTTACATTGGGCTAACGCTAACGGGTGCAAGTTGTGTGAAGTTTTGGGAAAAATAAGGGTGGGATTTTACATGAACCACTAGTGACATTTTTTTTGTTCTTTATTGTGTGTTCTTGTCTTTAGTTTTATGGTATATGATTGATGTGGGATTGTTTCATTCAAAATAAACTAAAGATTGTTAGACTACTTTTAATATGTGCGGAGTGATAATAGCAATTTGTATGGAGTTATTACAAATACTTATAGAAGAAGAATCTCCAACCCCACCTATAGCAATGGGCGACAACGACAACAACAATAACAACGTCAACGGTCGAAACAGAAGGAATGTAAGAAGTCCAACACCACTACCTTGGGGCAATAACATCGGACAATTGGCCTTACAAGGACATCATGAGCTGCCTAAGGGATCGCGAAAGCACTTTCCTCGATTCCATGGAGATGGATCTAAACATCCTAATGAACACATTTCAGCATTCACAGCGGCTTGTTCCGTTTTGCATGTTCCACATGAAGACATAGTTGTTCGTCTCTTTGTTGAGACCCTGGAGAACAACGCATCGGACTGGTTTCATAATCTTGAACCAGGTCTTATCACAAGTTGGGCAGTCACGAGTGAGAAATTCTTGGCAAGATTCAAGCCTGTCGAGGATAATCATCAACTATTTGCATAGCTCTCAAACTCAAAGATGGAGCCTACAGAACCAATGAGGGAATTCATAGCAAGGTTTAACCGCCTTGTTACACGTCTTACCCACACATTAAATCCATCTGATGAGATTTTGATGAGCAACTTCATCAATGCACTACCGTCAGAAATAGCTTTTCTCTTGAAGGGAAGTGAAGGAGTAGATCTATAGCTCACTCAAGAAGAAGCTATTAAAATTGAAGATAATATGATTACGACGGGCAAGATGAGGAATGATTCAATCAGACCGCTTGTTCAAGCGTCTGCTGATCTGCTACTTCAGAAAGTAGCTAACGAGGTGACCATTCTCAAAAGACGGTCACCCTCACAAGGGCAGCAAACACTGTCTACACAACAGTCATATCAACCTCAACAGCCGTACCAGCCGAAGAGGAATAATCTCCAGCCATTCAACAACTACAAATCAAAGTTTTTGCAAGGACAACCAAGACAGCATGTTGAAGCTGAGAAGCCTACAACTTATTGCACTTTCCATGATACAGTTGAACACCCCGGAGCTACATGTCCGGAAAATCAAAGAATGAGTTAGATCATGGGATTTGCTGATGCTGCTCCTAGTTCAAGTTCCGTACCTTCACCAACTACAAATGTTGTCTCACCACAGACGGACAACTTTGATGGCGATTCCGCAACGAGATACTTCGACAAAGAACCTGTTAATGAACAAGAAGAAGAAGAAGACTACTGTTGATACTCTCTTGCAGTAAATCATGAGAATATCTCATCGCCTGTGTTCACACGTGCACAGCATTTCAAAGCATAGAAAAAAGAAGAGGAAAAGCGGAAGTCTGATGAAAAAGGAAAGGAACTGGCTTCCACTTCCAATCAAAGGTCTTCACAAGCAAACACCGTGCCGGTTGTTCAGGATCCAACCTCAGCAAACTTCGACATTGTGTCTTCCATGATGAAGACGAAGGTACAAATTTCACAACTAGAGTATCTTCAGGATCATCCAAAGCAATTGGATAGAATCCTCAAGGTGGTAAAGAAGAAGGCTGCCATACAGCCTACATTACTTGAATCCTCTATTCCAACAGAAGACAAGCCAAAGCCGTTCTATATATCTTTTTATATAGGAGGTTTTAAACTCAGCAATTGCATCATAGATAGCGGAGCATCAGACAACGTCATGCCTTTACAGATCATGAATGCGTTGGGACTTTTGTGCACTGAAACCAAGGAAAAGTGTTATTCACTTGAGTCAAAGCCGGTGCCGTTGGTTGGCCAACTGAAAGATGCGCAAGTAAGGCTAGCGTCTTGTCCTCAAAAGAAGATTATGATGACTATCTTGATAGCTGACATTCCTACAAGTTACGAGATGTTGCTTAGTAGGGGTTTCTGCAAGGATCTCGGAGGAGAAATTCAATTGGATTGGTCGTTCACGACAATTCCATTGAAGAAGGGCACTTTCAAGCTAGAGCCCGAGGTGAAATCAAAGTTTACGGTGGTAAAGTCCCAGTTTCCACATGCACAAGTGTTATATCAAGACACGGGACCAGGGACATATGCTATGATATCTTATGTCAATGAAGATTGTCAAAATTTTGCACTTTCCACAACTACATCACATGAAGAATCAAAAATGTGGACGATGCAGTTCGATGGCAATTGTTCGTCATCAAGATCAGGAGCGAGAGTAGTGATCATCTCTCCCGAAGGTTGCTTATATCCATTCGCATATAGGTTGCAATTTGAATGCACCAATAGCACTGCTGAATATGAGGCGCTTTTATTAGGTCTCAAGAATGCGAAGGATATGGGGATCAAATTACTTAGAGTTGAAGGAGATGCAGAGCTCATTGTCAAACAAGTCAGGGAGCACTTTCAAGTCAAAAAGAATCCTACAGGCAGAGGGTGTGGAATGCTATCGAATGGTTTGATGCATTCGACATCCAATATATTCCAAGAACGGACAATAGCAGAGTTGGTGCCCTTGTAGTGTCAGCTGCTCTTTTCATGCCACATTCTGACTTTCGTCAGAATTCTTTTGCTATTGAGCTGATCTACAGGCCAGTTGTACCAGATAATGCAGACAACTAGCAAGTCTTTGATGACGATGATGACATCAAAGAGTTTCTCGTTATGGGAGACAACTACAAAGAATTGTTTTTTGAAGGAAGTCCTACTCCTTTCAAAGAGTCAATTGTTGAAGACTCTGAAGCTACGGAATCCGAGATCATACAATTGAAAGGAAATCTAATTCCCAAGGGTTTTGTATCTTTAGAGGATATTTTTGACCGACATGACCAATACATTCAAAATCAAAAGATGTTAGGTGTTAATACTTCTGATGAACATCGGCACTGAAGACAAACCTCGGTTTGTTAATCTAGGTAAGTGTTGTACTACAGAAGAAGTTGAGAAGTTTACCACCTTGTTCAAACAATACAAGGATGTATTTGCTTGGTCATATGAAGACTTGAAGGTCTTCACACCCACAGAATTGTCACATACAATTCCTCTGAAGTTTGATGTCAAACCTTTCAGGGACAAGCAAAGACATTACAATCCGCGGATTCAAGATACTATCTACGCAGAAATTCAGAAGATGGTGGACTCAAAGATAATTTATCCAATCCATCACTCCACCTGGGTGTCAAATATTGTTCCTGTGCGCAAGAACGGTGAAATCAGAATTTGCGTGGATTTCAGGAACTTGAATTTATCGTCCTTGAAGGATAATTACCCCTTACTGATCATGGAGCATACATTGCAGACAGTCACCGGATCGGAGATGCTATCACTTCTTGATGGTTTTTCCAGTTACAATCAGATTGCAGTGGCAAAGGAAGAGCAGATCAAAACAACTTTTGCCACACAGTGGGGAATGTTTGCTTATGAGAGTTTGCCTTTCGGCCTTATCAACACCGGTGCTACTTTTCAGAGAGCCATGGATTTGGCGTTTGGGATCTTAAGAATAAAATAATAGTTGTCTATCTAGATGACTTGACTGTTTTCTCAGATAAACGGAGCGATCACTTTTCGCACCTCGTGAAAGTTTTCGAAAGATGCAGGTACCATAGAATTTCATTGAATCCTAAGAAAACCATCTTTGCAGTGACGAAGGGCAAGTTACTTGGCCATATCATTTCCAAGGAGGGAACTAAAATTGACCCAAATTGGGTGGATTCAATTAAGAACCTGTCTCTTCCAACAAACAAGACACAAGTACACTCCTTTTTTGGTAAAGTTAACTTTATCTTGAGGTTTGTACCATATTTTTCGAAGCTGACAAAGGAAATCTCAGCTATGATGAAAAAGACGTCCACTTTCATATGGACAGAAGAAGGCAAACAGGCCTTTATCAAAATCAAAGAAGCTATTGCTAACGCACCAACGTTGGTTCGTCCTGATTTTCAGAAGGATTTCATCCTCTATTGTTATGCGTCGGAGCACACGTTGTCTGCCATATAGACTCAGAAGCTCAGTGAAGAAGGAGAATCTTCGATCGCTTTCATGAGTACCAATTTCAAAGATTGTGAATCACGTTATTCTCAAATTGAGAAGAATGTGTATTCTGTCTTTAGAGCTGTCAAGAATTTCAGGTTCTATATCTTGAATTCACATACTACGGTGTTTCTCACCGATCTAGCAGTAAAAGGTGTGCTAACTCAACAGGAGATGGGCACGAAAAGAGGAAACTGGATCGCAAGAGTTCAAGAGTACGATCTGGAAATCAAGCCGACCAAGCTCGTTCACGGGCAAGGTCTTTGTCGACGCAGAGGATGGAGATCAAAAGAAGAAAAGCAATGGTCGAACTAAAAATAAACCTGAAGAGGACCTTCCTTTGGTCCTATTAGTTGATTCTGCAGAAGAATGGTGCACAGCCTTGTGGTATTATTCAACTTATGGGGAATGTCATGTAGAAACCGTTATTTCCCCCTGATACTGATTCTGACTGAAGTTTTATGTTTTTCTGACGTTTTTTGGTTTTTTTGCAATTTTTGCGTTTTTGAACAATAAATGAAGGGTGCGACTTTTGCAAATAATTGAAATAAATTCAATAAGATTATCTAACTCCTAGAATCTACTGAATGTAATGCAAATACTTATGCCAGATCATTTATTACTCTTCCAAGCTGATTACAAAAATGTCTGATAACGTGCAATAAGAAAACAATAATTTTTATTGAGAAAACCTGGAAAAATCAGCGAGCTGTAGATGAAGAAATCTGGTACGGCTGCAATGATCACTCCTTTCTCCCTCCGTCTGGTGATCCTCAATGATGCCAGGAAGATATGCGCCCAAACTGGTAATGGCAGACTGAAGCTGAAGTAGGCGATTTGCCTCTGGAAGGTGGTACGCCCCTTTGTGGAGAGGTACGGCCTGGTACAGAATGGTACGGCCAGGTACAGCAGCAAATAGAATAGGTACGGCTTCCTTTACAGCCTCCAGAATATCAATAAGAAAGGGCGCCTTGATTGCAGTAAGTTTTCCAGATGGAACCTAAGCTGAAACTCTGTAAATAAATAATCTCTGAAGTCTGTGATCTCTCCTGGATGAAGAAACCTCTGTGCTGGCAATAAATCAGATGTTATTTCACACCCTCTAAACTGCTTCGATGGAGATGGCTCGTTCCCCAAAGAATTTCGAACTTGAAACCCTAAAGCTTCTTGCTCAGACAAAACTTGATCAATTTCAATTCATAAAATGGCATAATCCTCAAAACCCAAGGCAAAACCCTCTTTATGCTGAAAAGTGCGATTTCCTTAATAATAGGGTTTTTAATAAAATATTCATATTTTAATCTTTTAGCATTTCAATAGTCACAGCTGAATATTTCAATATAATTTAATTGTCACTTTTGGCCCCTTCTGATGATGGGCGCACCCCTCAAAGCAAATCACTTAAGTTATAATATAACATTATAACTTTATATTATAAATCATTAAATAATTAATATTTAATCAATATAATTAAATATTAATATCTCCCTCGTTACTCATCTGATTACTGATCCGTCTGATGCTGACGAACTCAGAAGTGATTCCGGATACTGCCAAAGCCATACTGCTAAAAATAGCAGGGGTCCCACACTGCCTGCCCGGAACTACTAAAAATAGCAATTCAGCAAAAAGTCTCCGATTGAGCCAAAATTAAAGACTACTGATCAATCTCTGCTAACTGAAGCTGAGCCAAGCTCCAAAGTGACCCTCTATCCAGTCTATCAGCCTACGAGGGTCGTGTAATAGGCCAATCCTGTACTCCGAAAGATGTCACTCAGAAGGGGACATGACAGTCCGCCCCTCCTGAAATTGCTTGTCCTCAAGCAATCTCAATGCCGGATGCTGCAGAATCTCCTCGCTCTCCCATGTCGCATCCTCAACCGGCAAATCTCTCCATTTTACCAAATATTCCCTAGTAGTCCTCCGACGCAACTGTCTCTCCCTGTACTCCAGGATGGACTCAGGTACTAAGATCAACTTTCCTTCATCATCTAAGGGAGGTAAGACTGCAGACGGTACCACACGATGACCCAACGCCTTTTTGAGGCGTGATACATGAAATACGTTGTGTACCCTGCTCTCTGCTGGAAGCTCAAGCTCGTAAGCCACCTCGCCAACTCTCCTCAGGATCCTGAAACGACCGTAATAACGTGGCTTAAGCTTCTCTGACCCACTCTTCCTAAGAGTGGACTGACGGTAGGGCTGCAGCATGAGGTAAACCATATCACCAACCTCGAAATGCCTCTCCGTCCTCTTCTGATCTGCATACTGTTTCTGCTGATTCTGTGCCTTAGCTATATTTTCCTTGAGAGCCCTCATAGTGTCCTGACTCTCCTGCAACCATCCTCCCGCACTCGGCACTCTACTGTCGCTCAGTAGCAAATCAAGGAAACTCGGCGCCTCATACCCGTACAGCGCCATGAAGGGGGACATCTGAATAGTCATATGGAATGTCGAGTTATAGCAATACTCACACAAATGTATCCATTTGACCCACGCCTTCTGCTGTCCTGCAATATAATTTCTGAGATATCCTTCCACCCACTTATTCACTATCTCCGTCTGCCCATCTGTCTGTGGATGGTAACTGGTGCTCGGTGTAAGCTCGGTCCCACAAAGCCTGAAGACCTCCTGCCAGAAATTACTCAGGAACCGACCATCTCTGTCACTCACGATGCTCCGAGGCAACCCATGAAGTCTGAATATCTCACGAAAGAATACCTCTGCTACCTGTGTAGCTGTGTAAGTCGTGGTGATCGGAAAGAAGTGGGCATACTTCGTAAGCCGATCCACAACTACATAAATACAATCACGCCCTTGGGCTTTAGGCAAGCCCGTGATAAAGTCCATCGACAGGCATTCCCACTTCCTGTCAGGAATTGGAAGTGGCTGTAGTAAACCTGCCGGGTACGTGTTCTCCTGCTTGTTCTGCTGACAAATAGGGCATTCACGCACATACTGAAGAACATCTCTCTTGAGTCCTTTCCATGTGAACCTCTCCCGTATCTGCCTGTACGTTTTGAAGTATCCGGGATGTCCTGCTGTAGGGATGTCATGAAAGGCTCGCATAACTATGTTCTTCACCTCTGAACCGGGAATCAGAAATATCCTGTGTTTGTAAATGATCAAGTCATTCACAAGTGTGTACCTGGTATCAACTGCTGACCCCTCAACAATACTAGAAGCCCAACTATCCTTGGCATACTCTGCCACTATCATATGCCTCCAATCCTCCGAAATCTGAACCATAGTGCTCAAGTACGGTCTCCGTGAAAGTGCATCTGCCACTACGTTCTATGTACCTTTGATATATGAAATATCAAAGTCATAAGCCTGCAACTTACTGACCCACTTCTGCTGTCTGTCATTGAGATCTCGCTGCCCCAAGAAGTGTCTCAGACTGTTATGATCAGTCTTAATGCAAAATTTGCTGCCCACAAGGTATTGTCTAAATTTTGCTAAAGCATGCATAATCGCGAGCATCTCCTTATCATATATGTTGTACAATCTCTGGGGTCCTCTGAGCTTGCGGCTCTCGTACACTATCGGGTGCTTGTCCTGCATAAGCACCGCACCAATGCCCTCACCTGATGCATCACATTGAAGCTCAAACGGCTTCGTAAAGTCGGGTAGTGCCAAAACAGGGCATGTGGTCATCAACTCCTTGAACTTCACAAAACACTCCTGTGCCTCAGAAGTCCAAACAAACGCCCCCTTTTTCATCAAATCTGTCATCGGGGCTGCATGTCGTGAATAACCATTCACGAACCTACGGTAGAATCCACACAAACCGAGAAACCCTCTCAACTGTGTCAGGTTTGCCGGTGTGGGCCAATCAATAATGGCGCGGATCTTTTCAGGATCCATGCGCACTCCATCTGCACTGATAATATGACCAAGATATAGCAATTCGGTCATTCCCAAGTCACACTTGGATTCCTTGGCGTACAAGGACTCCCTCTCCAAGATACTCATCACTGTCTCCAAATGAGCCAAGTGCTCCTGCCAAGTCCTGCTATATATGAGAATATCATCGAAGAATACCAAGACGAACCTCCTCAGCTGTGAATGAAAAACCCTGTTCATCGTAGATTGAAAAGTGGCTGGCGCGTTAGTGAGCCCAAATGGCATCACTACGAACTCGAAGTGCCCACAATGACATCTGAAGGTTGTCTTTTCTATGTCCTGCTCACGGACTCTGATCTGATGATAACCCGACCATAAATCAATTTTAGTAAAATAACAGGCACCATGGAGCTCATCAATAAGCTCATCAATCCTCGGTATCGGGTATCGGTTCTTGATTGTCCTCTTATTCAGGACCCTGTAATCGATGCACATGCGCAACGTTCCATCCTTCTTCTTCACCAATACAACAGAAGAAGCGAACGGTGATTTGCTTGGTCGAATGTGACCCATAGCAAGTAACTCCTTTATTGTCTTCTCGATCTCATCCTTCAATCTTTTAGGATGCCTGTAAGGAGTTATCATAACGGGTTTCGCACCCTCCTCGAGCTCAATGATGTGCTCTATCCCTCTGTCTGGAGGTCTACCTAGCGGAATATCACTGAACACTTTGTCATGCTTGATTCTCAACTTCTGAATGTCAGGATGATATTCTATCTTTTGCTGTCCCTCCTGTAAAGGTGCTAAATGACACACTGCCGCCCACTCTACCATATCATGACGCATGAGCCGCTCCATTCGGCGAAAGGAAATTGTTTTAAGGTCGCTGTCCCGTATTGCCTTAAGTATGTGAGTCTTCCCGTCGACCTCAAAACGGATCTCCATGTCCTTGAGACGAAGTGTAACCTCCTCCAATGAGTGTAACCACTTCATTCCCAAGACTAAATCAATGTCTCCCATATTAACAACATAATAATCTGCCTTGAACTCATAATTGTTCAAGCGTAAGGGGAGATCCTTAATCATGCGCTCGCATTGCAAAGTGTATCCATCTGCCACTTTGACTCTGATGCCCTCGAACTCCTCAGTGATGAGTCCACGTTTCTCAACAAACCTAGCATCAATGAAATTATGTGTGGCTCCTGTATCAAGAAGGGAGATGACCCTCTGTCCTGCTAACACACCCCGAATCCTGAATGAGCCCTCCTGCTGAATGCTAGATAGTCGTGCCTCCTGTATCTGAAGCTCTGGCTCTGTCTCAGCTCTAGGCTCTGGAGCCTCTGACTCTGAATCCTCGGAACTTTCCTGCTGTTCGGAATTTTCTGATTCCGAGTCCTCATAATATGCCCACATCACTCGATTTGCCTTGCCCTTAGGTCTTAAAGGACAATCGTGATTGGCGTCATACGGTCCTTTGCAGTAGAAGCAAAGCTTCTTCCTGCGTAGGTCATTAAGGGCTTCACGATCCAAAGGTGGTGCTGCCGATTTACCTTTTGAATCGTTTTTTAAGTCTGATTTTTCTTTGTTAAATCAGATTTGTCCTTATTTCTGTTAAAGCCCTTATTATCTCGGAATGATGAAGAACCTCTGGAGTTAAATCTACTAGAAGGTACTGCTAACTCCATGCTTCGTGCTTTCTTCATCGCCTCCTGTAAAGAAGGAGGATCAAAGGCTTTGATCCAACCTCTTAGTGGCTCTGTCAAACCCTCCAGGAAGAGTACTACCAATCGCCTCTCTGAAATGTTCGGAACCATGACTGACAACTTCTGAAAGTCACCAATATAGGACTCCAAACTGCCACTCTGTCTCAACTGGGCCAAGTCTCTGAAGTAGGATTCTGGATCCTTCCTGTCAAACCGCTCAACCAATCTGTCCACAAAATCCTGGTATGATGTGATCCTGTCATGCTGTAAAGTCACCATACCGTGGTGCCACCAATCGTAAGCCACCCCCTCCAGATGCAGTGTCGCATAACGGATAGCATCTCTCTCAGCCATCGGGCGTAATGTGAGGAATGTGTCTAACTTACTGATCCATGCCTGGGCTGTCACCTTGCCACTTCCATCGAACATCGCCAAGTTGAGTTTGTTTGTAGCATGTTTTAGGTCATTGTTCTGATGTCTAGGTCTCCAATCCTGTCGTCCTCTGCGATATTCTCTCCTCTGTGTAACAAATCGGTCAAAGGAAATCCTCTCTCTGACATCAGGTGGTACCAACTCCCACTCCTCGTTCGCTGCCATCAATGTATCAACGAACAACTCCTCATGCTCCTCACCGACAATAGCCTCATCGGGCTCCTGTCTCACAAAAGTAGGCCTAGTGGGCCTGTCTGCTGTCCGTGAAACAGTCCTAGGTGCTCTCCGAGATCCTGCATCACTCCTGTTATCGTCACGCTGTGGTGACGGTCTCCTCTGTATACCTAACCTCTGGATTGCCACTGCCAACTGCTGTAGCACATCGTTAGACTGCCGCTGACCTGCACGTAAGTCTCTGAGAGTGTTTAAAACCTCGGCATCGTCCTGTTCTCTAGGTATATCTGCTCTATCAGCCCTGTCATTCCTGTCAGCCATGTTTTCTGGCTGCCTACTCAAACTCCGTTGCCTGTCAATCAAGGCACGTCTGCGTGTATAATACCTGTATGTTTCAAGCTCGTCTGGCTGCATATGATGACTAAACCCTTAGGATGGCAGGATTTAGCTTTGATACCACTGTAGAAACCCTTATTTCCCCCTGATACTAATTTTGACTGAAGTTTTATGTTTTTCTGACGTTTTTTGGTTTTTTTGCAATTTTTGCGTTTTTGAACAATAAATGAAGGGTGCGACTTTTGCAAATAATTGAAATAAATTCAATAAGATTATCTAACTCCTAGAATCTACTGAATGTAATGCAAATACTTATGCCAGATCATTTATTACTCTTCCAAGCTAATTACAAAAATGTCTGATAACGTGCAATAAGAAAACAATAATTTTTATTGAGAAAACCTGGAAAAATCAGCGAGCTGTAGATGAAGAAATCTGGTACGGCTGCAATGATCACTCCTTTCTCCCTCCGTCTGGTGATCCTCAATGATGCCAGGAAGATATGCGCCCAAACTGGTAATGGCAGACTGAAGCTGAAGTAGGCGATTTGCCTCTGGAAGGTGGTACGCCCCTTTGTGGAGAGGTACGGCCTGGTACAGAATGGTACGGCCAGGTACAGCAGCAAATAGAATAGGTACGGCTTCCTTTACAGCCTCCAGAATATCAATAAGAAAGGGCGCCTTGATTGCAGTAAGTTTTCCAGATGGAACCTAAGCTGAAACTCTGTAAATAAATAATCTCTGAAGTCTGTGATCTCTCCTGGATGAAGAAACCTCTGTGCTGGCAATAAATCAGATGTTATTTCACACCCTCTAAACTGCTTCGATGGAGATGGCTCGTTCCCCAAAGAATTTCGAACTTGAAACCCTAAAGCTTCTTGCTCAGACAAAACTTGATCAATTTCAATTCATAAAAATGGCATAATCCTCAAAACCCAAGGCAAAACCCTCTTTATGCTGAAAAGTGCGATTTCCTTAATAATAGGGTTTTTAATAAAATATTCATATTTTAATCTTTTAGCATTTCAATAGTCACAGCTGAATATTTCAATATAATTTAATTGTCACTTTTGGCCCCTTCTGATGATGGGCGCACCCCTCAAGGCAAATCACTTAAGTTATAATATAACATTATAACTTTATATTATAAATCATTAAATAATTAATATTTAATCAATATAATTAAATATTAATATCTCCCTCGTTACTCATCTGATTACTGATCCGTCTGATGCTGACGAACTCAGAAGTGATTCCGGATACTGCCAAAGCCATACTACTAAAAATAGCAGGGGTCCCACACTGCCTGCCCGGAACTACTAAAAATAGCAATTCAGCAAAAAGTCTCCGATTGAGCCAAAATTAAAGACTACTAATCAATCTCTGCTAACTGAAGCTGAGCCAAGCTCCGAAGTGACCCTCTATCCAGTCTATCAGCCTACGAGGGTCGTGTAATAGGCCAATCCTGTACTCCGAAAGATGTCACTCAGAAGGGGACATGACATGTCACGTCACATGGACAAACAATAGAAGAGAACTTTGAAGCTAAAAGCACAGAATTTTGTGCTTGTCAATAACATTCTGTACAAGCATGGCCTTGACAAAACTTTCCTTTTATGCGTCAACAATGACCAGCAATAGAGATTGTTGGATGCTTTTCACAATCAAGCATGCGGTGGTCACTTCTCATCAAGGGTTACTGCATTCAAGATCCTACGAGCACAGTTCTATTGGCCTACCATGTTTCACAACGCATATGAATGGGTGTATAGGTGTCAATCATGTCAGCAATTTGTTGGTAAAGTCAGATTGGCGGCTACTCCACTCAGGCCAGTTATCATTGATGCGCCATTTCAGCAATGGGGTATTGATTTCATAGGTTCCATCAACCCGCATTCCAGCAAGGGGCATGGTTATGTCCTTACAGCAACTAATTATTTTACAAAATGGGTTGAAGTGGTTCCTACCAAGCGAGCTACCTTAGAAGTTGTTTGTGACGTTTTGAAGGAGAACATCATTTCGCGCTTCGAGGTGCCTCGCAAAATTGTGGCTGATAACGCAACAAGTTTCTCATCAGAGGAGATACTTAATTTTGTTTTGATCACGGCATCACACTGTCACATTCATTGGATTATTACCCTCAAGGTAATGGACAGGCCGAATCTTCAAACAAGAACATAGTCACAATCGTGCGTCAGCTAGTTGATGCAAATCAGAAAGCTTGGCACAGAAAAATATATGATGCTCTTTGGGCTGATAGAATCACTCTCAAACGAGCCATCGGCACTTCACCTTTTATACTTTTGTATGGTACGGAAGCAATGTTACCCATTACACTGGAGTTGTCCGCCTTGCAATTGGCATCTACAGTCAAAGATGGAGAGTTCAAGGATCCGATTGAGAAAAGGATTTTGTACCTGATGAAGCTAGAGGAAGAAAGGGTGGAGGTCGTTGACAAAATCACTCAGCATCAAGAGCGAGTGAAGAAGATCTTTGATAAGAAAGCTCGTCCGTGAGACTTTGAGATCGGAGATCAGGTCTTGTTATGGGACAAAAGACATGAACCTAAAGGAATGCATGGTAAATTTGATTCCTTATGGTTAGGACCCTTCCAGATACATGAATCGAGAGGAGAGAACACATACATTCTCTCACATCAAGATGGAAGGCTTCTCCTGCTACCTTAGAACGGACAATATCTCAAGCACTTCAACCCTCCGGGGCAGGAGTAATTTTTGTAAATTTTTATAAATACCTTTTTATGCTCTATCGTTACATCGTATTGTGTTTCCCCATTCTGTGATGTTTTGTCGTGTTTTAGGTGATTAAAATAGGTAGTCTTGTTATAGGTGATTAGGAAAAGTCCACGTGTATTAGGTGATTAGGGAAAAGTCCTTGATTCCAATGCCCAATGTTAAAGTCACTGGTCTATGAAACACAGAGATTCTTGGATTCTCCTATGCCGTAAGGTATCCGACATGGTCACCAGATGGAGCCTAATGTTGTACCCAAACTAAATTTTTTGCTTCATTAAGGCATTTTGCTTAAAACAGTCTAAACCTTGTAAAAATGGGGTCAAAACTCAGTTTTTGGGCAAATCAAGTATGGGCTTTTGGTCAATGTGATGCCAAGAAGATACTGGCAAAATTTGAAAATTTTGAAAATTAGGGTTTCTGAACTCTATTTTTAGGTCAAAACCCTAAAAAATAGGAACTTTTCAGAATGGGCTGAAATTAATTTTGATTGGCTTATTTCGCATCACGATCACAGTGGTGAAGTCAGTTTCAATTAAAAGTCAGTTTCAGCCTGGTCGGTAGTTTTCACTTTTTCATAAGAAAAGTTAGGACCTCTGAGGTCGTCAATGGCAGTTGGCCAATACCAGGTATCAAAATCTAAGCCTAAAACTCCAAGCACAACATTCTATGATGAAAGATGCTGAAAAAGATGCTTCTTGACGAAGGGGATTTTCAGACTGGCAAAAAGTGCAAAAATATTCTAAGTCTGGAAACTTTTCACTATGTAACATGGGAGACGCTTGCACAATCAACGTGCAAATCAACTTTATGTGTTTGTACATGTGAAAATAGTGGGATGCAGTCATATATACATGTTAGCAATAGTAACATCTTGACATGGTCAACCTCAGTAGCTGATACGGTGTTCGCAAAGCACAAAATGATGGAAAACATGACATTCAAAGCAAACTTCCATTTGAAGGTCAAAATTCAGCTGCTTTGGGTTGCGAATACATTCATTCTCTTATGTTTTCAGTCAGCTTTCCGACTAGCTATGGAGCAAGTCCATCTGAATT